>JAOTQH010000063.1:1506305-1519770 GCA_025631255.1 Cornus kousa | reverse complement strand
CCATAGGCCTTCCCCCTCCCCTTGTTTGGTTCTTGCGCAGCTCTTGGGACGCGTTCCTCTTTTGAACGCTTTCTAATACATTTTATTTATAAAAAAAAAAAAAGAAAAAAAAAAGAGTTTATTTACTCATTTTAATTTTTTCTATGAGCAAGAAAAACTTCACTAAAGCTCCAAATTGGCCACAATAATGTACATGCTATTTAAGACACATGGGAACTAATCTCCAAAAAACTCAGATTTCCAATGAAATCTACTAAAGATGCAAAGAAGAGGTAAACATCTTTGAAATTCAAAACTGAACCTACGGACTGGTGTTTCTTCGGCGTGGTAGATTCACCTGTTCCTTTTGTTCTAGACAGACACTACATAAGGCATTGCACGCTGCCTGTTGCCCCACTCTTTTGGTAGCCATGGTCGCCTCTCAGTGGCCCTTTCTATTTTCTATTGATTGTGGTATAATTAAGAGAATTGCAATAAGAGAGGCGACATTTACCAAGGGTCCATGAAGTTAGTTGATATTGACTTATGTGAGTGTAGACCTGTAGTAAGAGCAACTGGTCACCTTACCTTCGCAGTAATGCCGTGGACTAGGGCATGGTTAACAACCCCACTGCTTTCTTAGATGTGCTGGACCAGCTCAAAGTCCCCTCCCCTCTCTTGCACTCGGGCTTATCTGTTGCAATAGCCTCCAAACTGTAGTTCAGATGAAAAGACACCTTGGAAGACATCTTGGCATACCCTTCAGTGGAACCCTGGGTCCCCTACACCGAATTCCCATTCAATAACCTCACCCCAAACTTGCCATTTCTGTCAGCCTTTCACATGAGTAAAATGTGCCCTAAAATGTTTCCAAAATATCATTCACTTATTCCAGCTCCCAGAATAGATAAGCTTGGACTAACATTCTTCGTAGTTAAGTCTTTGGGCTTTTTTCGATAACCTTTTTTTTTTTTATTTATTTAAATTTTTTAAAATGCACAAGGGAACACTACCCTATGGACTCTGGCACCAAATAGTTGCAGGACCTCTTTAACATTCCATGGCTGTGATATGTAGAGATATAGCATAATTGATCCTGGATTTTTCTTGTAATTGAGATGATGGTTCCTATGAAAGGAAGTAGAATATGGGGGTCTCTAAGTTGCTTAAGGATTGATTTGGTTGCTGGTTGGCGAGTGTCACTCTTGTCCTGTTGCTGCTGGTAGCCAGCCTGCAGTTGATAAGCAGCAATCATAATTTAAAATAATTACTCGTTGTTTGGAAAACAACGGGGAAGGGATGAATAAGAGTAATATCTGAAGAAGCGGCACGTGGAAATATAAAGAGCGTAAAAAAATATGGAAGAAACAAGAAAATCAGACTCTAGAATGACTCCCGAAAAAGCAATTTCTCAGCAGACCATCCACTTGCAAGCTGAAAGATGAATACAGTACTTATTATTTTTAAAAGCTACTATTTAGTAATCCTACTCTAGAATCAATTTCTCTTGACCATAGTTCAAAACCTAACAGAATTGAATCCCCAGAGATGGGAAAGGTGGGATCTTTTCTGGCTCACTGCAGTAATATTGTGAACAATACTGCACTGTTGTAGTTCACTGCAGTAGCTCTGCTGCACCTTCAATTTATATTGTACTTTAAATATAGAATTTGTTAGGAAGTCTATGTCTCAGGATATAGCATCAAAAGCGTCCAACATATGTACTTTACATTGGACCAAAATACCTTTTGTTTTGTTTGAATTTTTGTAATTTTTGTATATAAATATAGTCCTTAATATAATTTGCTTTTGGTATTCAGATTGAAAAGCACTATAGTTTCGGCATATTTGGACCTTTGCCGAGATTACTGATTCAACATGTTTCAATGAATTTTTTGGTTCCCCTCATAGTAGAGTTCCCGTCTTTTTACGGTTACTTGTTTTTTCATATTTCAAAAACCATGTAGTCTTATATTGCTAAACATTATTTTTATTATGTTACGTGTTTTGTTAATAGAAAGATGATTCATGTCAAGCCTGTGGCGGCAGTGGGAATCTCCTGTGCTGTGAAACATGTACTTACGCTTACCATCCCAAGTGTTTACTTCCACCACTAAAAGCTCCTCTTCCAAGCAATTGGAGATGCCCTGAATGTGTATGGTTCCACAATTGATTTTGAAATTGCTAGTTTTGTTGAGCTTATATACAATTTTTACTTTTTTCGTCATAAGTGAGATTTAGATGTTCTTTGTTGCAGGTTAGCCCTCTAAATGATATTGATAAGATATTGGACTGTGAAATGCGACCTACTGTTGCTGATGATAGTGATGCCTCTAAGCTGGGATCAAAGCAAATATTTGTCAAACAATATCTTGTTAAGTGGAAAGGGTTATCTTATCTTCACTGCACATGGTAGTTATGTGATTAATGGTTTCCATTTATTATATCTTGGCTTTTTGTGGAACCTGGTATCTTGACTGGTATTTCTCACAAGAAGTAAATTTTTTTTTTGAAAGGTTAAGCAAATACCCAAGGCTTGAACACCCGACCTCTCCTTTGGGGAGGAGGGTTTGGGTTAAGAAGTAAAATGTTTTGCAATAAAGTTTGATAACTTTGGAAAACCATTTTTCTTCTTGTACTCCTTTTTTGGTACCGCGTTAACTTTATGATTCTTCTTCTTCGCAGTGTAACTTTGTTTCGTCTTGTTCTCTTAATGTCACGATTTTCTGTTGCATTCATTTTAAAATTTAATTGCAATGCTATTGCCTCATTCGTGATATACTATCTTAGGGTACCAGAGAAAGAGTTCTTAAAAGCTTTCAAAACACATCCTCGTTTGAAGATGAAAGTAAACAACTTTAAACGTCAAATGTCATCAACGAATAACTCGGAAGATGAGTTCGTGGCTATTCGGCCTGAATGGACTACTGTTGATCGGATTATTGCTTGCAGGTCAGATGCCTTCTGAACCATTACATATCATCTTTTTGTATAAATTGTGGTTCGACTTTGGTGGCTCAAATCTTTCTGTCTTTTTTTATTTTTATTTTTTAAAATTTTCCGTCTCTGAAATTTTGATTTGAGTTAAAGTTACATTCACTTCAAAATACAAAATCAGCACAGTATTTGAGTCAATATGTAAAATCATAAAACAGGCTAGTAAATTTTTATTCTAGCATGTTGGATCTTTATAAACCACTTGACACAAAAAGATATTACTGTAAATTGGAGTGATATGCTGTCATAAAATTTTCACACGAGTGAAAATAATTTATATCTAAGAAAACTTGGATGGACGGTGAATAGACCATGCTTTAAAAGTTTGTCTTAAATTGGGCTTGCTTAAGCTACGGGTTGTTATTATTGTTACTTTTTTGATAGGGAACTGAAGGGAGTACCGTCACCCAATGTTAATTCCCTACTACACCTAGAAGAAAAAGAAAGGAGAGGAGGGTGGTGGGCAGGAATAGGTCTTCCAAAAGCTGGAACAAATTTAATTTTCCATTATCTTAATTAAAGCCTAAACGTAACAAACACAACTAGCAATAGATAAATCACACAGAGCACCAAATTTACATGGAAAACTCATTAGGGGATGATTAAAAAACTGTAGTGACTGTCACTATGGTTCTGATACGTCAAAATGCCCGCGTTGAATTAGACCTAGATGGGGGTAAATAGGTCTTACGGATATTAATTTACAACTAACTTTTTGAATTACTCTTAATTTTAAATTTGAGTTTAGTTAATTACATGCATGTCTCAATTGCTACCCTGCAAACATATAAAGCAGTTAAAATAAAGCAGACACAATATTTTTACGTGAAAAACTCTAAAGGAGGAGAAACCACGGGACCTAGTCTAGACAAATCAAATGCTACTATCTAAGAAAGAAGTTATGGACTAAGTTACCAGACTCTAATCCATGAACCACCTAATACCTCCTGATTGTGACTTGTATAAGATCAAAACAAGTGACGTTTGATGAACTTTGCTCTTAACGAACCACCTGGTTGATGCTCTGGTATTCTCAATTCATCTCCTTGCTTTGATTCTCTCAATCACATATAGTATGTTAATTAATGAAGACCATTAGATTGATTCTCAAAGCGCTCTCTCTAAAAATATAAATTCTTTCAATAACATGTAAAGAGTTAAAGTTCTTTGTAAAGGATACCCTGGACTAACTCTAACTCTATATTTATAGACAACATAGGATACCCATAAAAGTAAGGGCTAGCCCTGTGCACGAACCTCCCGCCACTTCTGAGTTTGGGGAGGGATAGATGTATGTAACCTTATCTCCACATTTAGAGAGGCTGTTTCCTGATTTGAGCCTGTGATCACCAGTTCATTATGGATCAGCCTTACCATTGCGCCAAGGCTGCCTTTAAAGTACGGGATTGGAATGATGATGTAAATAACTTGTGGCTCAAAATAGTTATTCATATTAGGAGTAAGGCAAAAGAAATTTTGAGAGAAACCAAAGGAGAGAAGTTCATTAAGAAAGAGACGAGGTGGTTGAGATAGGAAGTGAAACAAATAATTAAACAAAAGACAAAAAGCTTTAAAGCATGGCAAAAAAGTAGGTAACAAGAAGAGTTAGATGCGTATAATAAACTCAAATTTGAAGCAAAGAAGTTTGTAAGCAAAGCTCACTAAATGTCCTATACTCCTCTATGAAAAGTAGGCAGAAAAGAGGGCGAAAATAATATTTATAAATTAGCAAATAATCGAGATAGATAAAACAAAGACCTAAATCAAATTAGATTAAGGACATAGATATCACAATATTAGTCAAAGAAAGCAATATATTAATTAGATGGAAAATTTATTTTCAAAATATATTAAATGAGGAATACCCTAGAGAATAAGTAGAAGGAAATGAATTTAACATGGGAAAAATAAATAAAATCACCAACTAGGAGGTAGAGGGCACACTTAAGAAGATGGGGAGTAATAAAACGGCAGGCTGGGATAACATACCCATAGAAGCTTGGCAAACGTTGGGTAACGTAAGACTTGAATGGCTAACAAAGTTCCTTTATAGCATCCTAAAACAAAGCATGATGCTTTATTGGAGAAAAAGTACAATAGTTCCATTTTACAAAAATAAAGGGGATATACGAAATTATGGTAACTATAGAGGAATTAATTAATGAGTCGTATAATTAAAATATGAGAAAGGGTAATAAAACAAAGACTAAGGAAGGAAGCCACAATATCCGATAGCCAATTCGGATTTATGCCTGGGAGATCCACAATGGAAACCATATACCTAGTTAGACAATTTGTTGAAGAATGTAGGAGTAAGCAACAAGACTTGCATATAGTTTTTATAGACTTAGAAAAAGTGTGTGATGGGGTCCCTAGAGATAATTTGTTGGGCTCTATAAAGAAAACAAATCTCTATACAAATCATAAAATGTATCCAAGATATGTATATAAACACAAAAACTAAGGTTCGTACCACGTGTGGTGAAACTAGTAAGTTCTCCATAAACGTTGGATGACACCAAGAATAAGTATGAATCCCATATCTATTTGCAACAATATTACATGATATAACAAGAGACTTTCAAAAAGAGATTTCATGGTGCATGTTTTTTGCCGATGATATAGTACTTTGAGATGATATAGTACTTTGAGATATGTCGGAAGAGAACATAGCAATAAAATTAGAAATGTGAAGAGATGCTTTGGAATTGTAAGGATTGAGAATTAGTCAAACTAAAATAGAGTGTATAGAGTATAGATTTAATAAAGACTTGGACATTTATAATATAGTGTTATCACTTCAACCCCAAAAGATTACTAAAAACAACCACTTTCGCTATCTTGGTCAATAATACAAAAGGATGGAGAGAGACAGTGATATAACTTGTAGAATTGGAGCGAGTTGGACCAAATGGAGATGAGCTAGTGGGATTTTATGTGATAAAAGAATAACACAGGCTAAAATGAAAATTTTATGGGACCATTAGTAGACCTGTTTTGTGGATCGGAGTGTCGGACCCCTAAAAAAAGAAACAAGAACAGCACCTTCATGTAGTAATGCTAATATGGATGAGTAGAGTGACTGGAAGAGATAGGGTCACTAATGAAAGTGAGAAAAATTAGGGGTGACACCAATTTGTGAGAAATTTAGAGAGTAGATTTACGTGGTTTAGACTTATACATCGGAGACCTAGTGATGCGCGTGTCAAACGAGGATGATTAGTTGTCATAGAAGGTAAGAGACGGAGAGGGCGACCAAAATTAACTTGCGGTGGGGTTATTAAATATGACTTCGAAAAGTTAAATATAGTAGCAACTAGCAATATGGCATGTAATAGACCAGATTGGAGACAAAGAATTCATGTGGCCTATCCCATTCACGTGGGATCAAGGTAAGGATGATGATGATGATAATAGGAGACCCATTGGGATCGAGGTAACGTATGGTAAGTAAAATATTAAAATTCTGATTTGAGAGTGTTTCCATTGAAGTTTTTCTGCAAGGTTTTATTGATTGAGCCTCCAATCGACTCTTACTAGTCAATCTTCGATCAATTGATCATCTAAACAAAAATTATGCTGCAATTCTCGATCGATGGATCAGTATATCAATGCTCACTGACTTGTAGAAATCCTCAAATCCAAAAATCATTTTATCAAAAACACCAATTTTGATAAACAATATTAATAATAATTTAAGCATTTTACTGATCATATGTAGGTCATTATAAATTTCTATGTTCTCAGGTACCTTTACCTAGATATTTGATTGAGTCTTGAAAGATTTTCAGTGTGTTCTTCATTTATTTTCCGCTGCATCTTTTTTTTTTTGGGTTTGTAAACAAATGATTCTTAATACTTTGGCACATTACAACCCAAGTTTTGGGAATACTTACTCCATACGTTGGACTATGGATCTATGAGTAAATTTACCAATGTCACCCGTTATTGTTATTGCAATTGATCTACATTGCTAGCCATCAAATCAATCTATTCCATTTTGAACCACTACTTACCATCTGATGCATTATGCTAGATGATAAAAATAAAAAGAGGTGCAATCTAATTGCCTATATGCTCACTGCAGGCATGTATATATTTACAGAATTTTGGATGAGTTTATCTAGCTTTTTTAATCAAAACTGTTAGGGGATTTAGAGTTGAAACAAAATAGGAAATAGAATCCCTATGGGTATAATCAATCGAACTCAATCATTGAGGGTTGGTCAATCCCTCAATCATTCATACTCCATGTTCTTCAGAAACTCTGATTTTTCAATTAAAAAGATGTTCAGATGCAACCCTTTTATTATGTATGTAATGCATCTCAAATGTGTATATAGGGTATGTGTGTGATGAAGCCTAATTGATGAGGTAGGTATAAAAGAGGTGAAATTACCTTTCCTCTTCAAGATGCTGGCTTTTGTGATAAACTTTATCCATTTTGCATCCTAATGACCTAACTGGAACTAGAAATAAATAAGGCTGCACTAAGAGAGGAAGGATGAGAAATCCTTCAGTGAAGGAATGTAGCAGAAGAACTAATGCAAAGAGAGGGAGCCCTGAACTCACACATATCCAACCCTCACTTGGGATTAAAATGTGCACTAAATGGTATTAATGCATAGCTTATCATTGCCAAGGTATCAACTTTATCATTCGTTTATCTGGGAACTCACTCAACCTCCACGTTGTAAAAAGTTCATCAAATGATCTCTTGCGTAAGGTAGGCATAGAGCCCATATTCCAAAGGCTCTAGGAACAAATATTCATTACAACCCCAGATCACCCTTGATCGTACCATGGTGGATTCTCATAGAAGAGGCTTCTTTGAAGGGTTTCATGGTGCTATAGAAGTTTTCCTTTGGGTAATTTACACAAACCTCCCCTATGTTTTGCCATAATTACAGGGACCTCCCCTCAGTTTTGGGAATTTACTCGGACCTCCCCTAAGAATAAAAATATCTTACACGGACCTCCCTTCTTTCAAAGTCAACTTCAGTCAAGGACGGGAAATTGCTGACATCATGTACAAATTTTGCTAAAATCCCTATAATACCCTTGTCCCTATATAATTACATATTATAGGTAAAAGATATTTATATACTTAATATTTTATACACACACACACACACACGAAACCCAGAAACCAGAAAGGAATGGTGGCTGCGAAGTTTTGTTCTCTCTCCTCTCTCCCTTTGTCTACACACACACACACACACACACATGTTGCTTGTGTAATTCTTCAATTACATATATTCGAGACAATCAAAGAATTTTCAGAGGATGCATGCACCAGAGAAGAAACAATTGCGACATTGAATTCAACAACAAACTGCGGTAACCCTAACCTTACCCAAATCAAAGGAACAAAAAGAACCCTTAGGGCAGCGGTGATGGACGGCTGGAGAGAGAATGATATTGTGGCGAAATTAAGGAAATGATCTTGTGGATAGAGAGAGAATTGAAGGCTGACAGACCACCACAGGGGATAGCACTGGGACTGATTCCAGAGGTGATGGGCGGCAGTGACTGAACGTGGAGGGCATGAAGGAGCCGCTAGAGTCGAAGTCAGGAGATCGGAGCTTGAGATTGCAGAGAACCTATCTCAAGGAGTTCATTCTCTCTTCGTTGCCATCATCCCACGATCACGCACCATGGCTTCCCTATTCACTGTGTTTATTTTATTCTTCTTTTTTCTTTTTATTTATTTATTTTCCACATAGTTTTTATTTTTTTATATTGCTTTGTTGTCAATATTTCATTGGCTTGTGAGATTACACTTTACACGTACAGAACACACGCACACACACACACACACACACACACAAAGATGGAGGAAAACAGAGATGTTGGTGGCGGTGGCGCCCATGGTGGTTGGTGGTGGTGGCGTCAAATACGGTTTAAGATTTAATTTTTTTTTTTTTTGTTTTTTTGTTTCTCTTTCTCTCTCTCTCTCTCTCTTTATATATATATATAAATAGGGTACTTTAGTAATTTACCATAGAAAATTAAGGGCATTTCAGTAAATTAGCTAGGTCTGTTAGTGTATTGACGGTCCGTCACATATAAGGGAGGTCCGAGTAAATTATTAAACCAGAGGGGAGGTCCCTGAAATTATGGCAAACCATAGGGGAGGTTTGTGTAAATTACCATTTTCCTTTTAACGCAAATCTGTTTCCTGTGGGTTTTCAAAATTAGAGGATAGTGTAACTTGAGTAACTTCTGAACTTTGTCTCCATTCTCTAATTGACTGTTGCTATCAAGAGCGCACTATCAAAGTTAAGTTTGATTCTCCTCATTGTGGTAGTGTTCCAAACTATCCCTTTCATCCAGAAGTACACCTAGGAGGAGAGGACCCAATCCAACCTGCATCGACCAAAACTCACTTTAAGAGTAATTTTCCATAGATAAACCTTGGAAGTACACCAAGAGATACGAAGGCAACAAGTTGAGACAGGACTAGCTATACTTCCTAACTCCATAAGGACACTTGGAAGGTATTCAATTTGAAAGCTGAGAATCAAGGCTTGTCTAAGCAAAGTTGTGTTTGGCATGACAGAATCATCGAAAAATGAACTTTATCCCGACCATTACTGGTAGTGGAGATATGATAGGCTAATCGTGAATGTAACTTACATATTAGCGGAGATATGATAGGCTAGAATCATGGGATTTTACTTTATTTACCCATATGTCTATGCATATAATATGCAATGATTTTATTTAGTTTCCTTCTTGTAATGTTAACATGTTCTCTTTTTAGTATATAAATTGTAGAGCCGTGAATGAGTGTTGTAGTCTCATTCAAACCTTAACATATTGTTAATCTCATTCAAGCCTCCACATATTTCTCTTGTATTCTTTCAGTTAAAGTTGAAGAAGTTAGGGTTTGTAGAAGTAGAGAAGAAGAGGAAGAAGATGAGAGAAAGAGAGGAGTATTCTGTGAAAGGTGAGACACGCAGATTAGGGTTTACCCGACACCTCACCTATTATATATTAATTAGACATAAAGACAATAGTACCCTTGATAAATAAAAGAAATAACAACCACACACTCTAACACTCCCCCTCAAGTTGGAGCATACAAATTAAACATGCCCAACTTGGAACACATGCGCCGAAAAGCAGGACGGGCTAACGGCTTCGTAAGAACATCACCCGGCTAGTCTGCAGAGCAAATATAGGGAGTAACTATTTGTTTTTGCATAAGCAAATCTGGAATAAAATGACAATCCACCTTGATATGCTTGGTACGCTCATGAAAAACTGGATTTCTAGCAATAAAGATAGCTGCTTGATTATCACAATGCATTAACATAGGAGTAGGAACGTCAAAACCCATCTCTTGAAGAAGAGAGCGAATCCATAACATCTTAGAGGCGGTGTGAGCCATAGCACGATATTTGGCCTCAACACTGGAGCGAGCAATTACTGTTTGCTTCTTACTGCGCCATGTAACCAAATCCCCACCAACAAAGGTGCAATAACCAGATGTAGACCGCCTATCAGAACAACAGTCGGCCCAATCAGCATCACTAAAACCGGATACAGATACGGAAAAAGAGGGTGTATACAACAGGCCATTCTAGGTGCACCTTTTAGATAACGCAGAATACAACAAACAATGTCAAAGTGAAGTTGACGAGGAGCATGCATATACTGACTAACCACACCAACAACATAAGTAATATCAGGATGAGTAACAGTAAGATAGATCAGTTTCCCAACTAGTCATTGGTATCGGCCAACATCGGCAAACAAATCCCCATTTTCACCATCTAGTTTGACCGTTGAATCCATAGGAGTATCAATAGGTCAAGCACCTAAGAGACCGGTCTCAGAAAGAAGATCAAGAACATATTTCCGTTGAGACGGTGAGATGCCCTTACGAGAACGGGCAACCTCAATCCCAAGGATATAGTGAAGAGCACCCAAGTCCTTGCTATGGAAATGATGACCCAAGTGTCGCTTCAACTCTGCATTAGAAGAGCGTTGAAAACCAAACTCAATCACCACAACACTGAATTTATCAAACCAAGCACGGGGAGATTGTTTCAGACCGTATAGAGCCTTGCGTAGGCGACAAACGAGGTGCTCACTACCAGTAACAACATAACCAGGTGGGTGATCCATATAAACTTCCTCTTGTAAGTCCGCATGAAGAAAATCATTCTTTATATCAAGCTGATATAAAGGCCAAGAACAACAAACAACCACCGACAATAAAACTTGTACAGAGTTTAGACGGGCTACAGGAGAAAAGGTCTCTGAGTAATCAACTCCATAGGTCTATGTGTACCCTTTGGCAACCAAACGTGCCTTAAGATGCTCAACACTACCATTCGGAAGATACTTAACAGTGTAAAACCAACGACAACCGACAGTTCGTTTCCCAGAAGGGAGAACAGTAAGCTCCCAAGTCCGATTCTTTTGAAGAGCACTTATTTCCTCATCCATAGCGTGTTTCCATCTAGACATAGATAAGGCCTGCTTATAAGATGAAGGGGTTAGAGACAGAGGACAAGGAAAAGGCAAAAGATTGCAAGGAGGAGCAAACACGATCATAAGAAATAAAATTAGTAATGGGATGCTGAGTGCAAGTACGTTTACCTCGACGTAATGCAATTGGTAAATCATTGGTGGTAGAAGTGGATGATGGAGGAACAAGAACCTCTGGTTGAGAAGATGATGTGTCCGGAGCATAAGGAACAACATGTCGAGATCGTGACCGCTGGTAAACCTACAAGGGAGGATTAGAAGATGGAGGAGAACTAGAAGATGGAGCTAATGGCATTCGAAAAGTAGGGAAAGATAAGGAAGACTCCCCCTCACGAGAAGATATCAGACAAATGCAGACCAGACAATGTAAACCAGCAGCTGAACAGAGTATAGGTCCAGAATCAACACACAAAGCAAGCAGAAGCAAATAGGTTTTAATATCAGTTTTATAGCAGCACCAACAACCCAATTGCAAGATTTAACAGCAGATTTCAGCCCCAATCTGACCAAAATAGTAACAACAGCCTGCAGCCCAAGAACCCAAACAAGGTTTTACAACAGATTTTAGCACCAAACTCACAAAAATAGTACCAACAGCCTGTAAACAACCTCAGCCGAACGGCCCGAACCTCCTTTTGGCCAAAAACTCAACCTAAATGCAATGAATCAACACACATCCACCAAGGAATCTCCTCTATGGCACAAACGACATCCTTTAGAAGGGATTTCAACAAAATAAACAACCAAAAATGGCTCCAAAATCCAGATCAAAACCCATAAGGCCAGAATTTAAAAAATGTTTCAAAAATGGGGAACAATCCTCAAAAAGCATCAAAAGGCAACAAGAATACTGTCATAATTACCAGAAAATTCAGGCGATCCAGTTGCTGTAATTCACGACCTGTATATGCTGACATCCGAATGACGTCAACGAGTTGACGCTGACGTCAACCTCTTCTAGTGTTGGATAACTGAATGTCAATGAGTTCTAGACTTGATTTGGCTCTGATACCAAGTTAAAGTTGAAGAAGTTAGGGTTTGTAGAAGTAGAGAAGAAGAGGAGAGAGGGGGATGGTCTGCTAGGCTAGTCAGATTTGCTGTCGGTGTGGGGGTGTGGCATTCCATTGGGAAGGGTTGGGATGAGTTCTCTAAGCATATTAGATTCAGAGTTCGAGAATGTAGGAAAGTCTAGTTTTGGGAGGATCGTTGGTGCGAGGACCGTCCTTTGTCTCGCCTGTTCCCAAGCTTGTTCAGGATTGCTGTGGATAGACATGCTTTGGTTGCTGACTGTTAGTGTCTTGATAGCGGTAGGTTGTCTTGGGATGTACAGTTCCGGCAATCCTTTCAGGATTGGGAGTTGGATGACGTCACTGGCTTGCTGGACCTTTTGTATAGACAGGAGGTGGATGGCACTGGTTCGGATTCCTTGACTTGGGTGCTTTCTTCACAGGGGACTTTTCAGGTCCAGTCCTTCTTTTCTGCCTTTTCGGTTTTCACGGTACCACTTTCCCGTGGAAAACGGTTTGGCATTCAAAGGCTCCTCTTAGGGTGGCCTTCTTTGTTGGGATTGCTGCTTAGGGTAAGATCTTGACTCTAGACAATTTGAGGAAGAGAAGACAAGTCATAGTCAACCGGTGTTGTCTGTGTATGATTGATGGAGAGTCTGTGGATCACCTTCTCTTGCATTGCCCCGTGTCTCATAACTGTTGGAGTCTTATTTTGGGTCTTTTTGGCGTCCAGTGGATTATGCCCCGGACCTCACGGGGTTTAATTGATATTTGGAGGAGCGCGTGTTCGCGATTTTTGGAGAGTGACCCCCTTTTATGTTTGGTGGAGCCTCTGGAAAGAGCGGAATAGAAGATCTTTTGATGGGGAGGAGATCATTTGTTCTCTTTTTAGTTGGGGTATGAGGAGAGATTGTTTATCTGTAGATAAGATCATGGACTTTTTGGGGTCTTTGGGTCCATAGGTCCTCCCCTTCCCCTAT
>JAOTQH010000063.1:1475084-1495502 GCA_025631255.1 Cornus kousa | reverse complement strand
ATGTAAATGGATCCGAAACATTTTCTTTTTTTCTTTCTTTCTTTTTATTTATTTATTTTGAATAAGTAGATCTGAAACTCAAAATATGCTATTAATCCTTCTGTGGAACAAACTATTGCTACAAAAATTAGTGAATAGGAAATAACTCTCTTGATCTTCACCCCCCCGGCGGGGAATATTCAAGAGCAAAACAGTCAACCCATATATTAGAAGACGTAAAGAATCCTTTCAATGTATCATTTGCAGTTCCAATGTGAGAAAATTGTTTACTATAAGGTTCAGCTCAAATAAAGAGAAGTGTAAGGCCTGCAATCTAGACGTAAAAGGGGTGAATAGTTCTTGTTTGTTCTTGAACTAATTTGAATTAAGTTTGAATTTAAATCGAATTAACGATAACTCAAATATTAAACTAACTAGCAGACATGTATTCAATCCATCCATCATGTTCAATGAAGCCTATAAAAGTAAAAGTAAGCAATCACATAATGAACATGCAGACTTTTTTGTAAGTGGAAAAGGTCCAAGCATATTCATAGAGAGAAAGAAATTGTACAATTAGGTTACCAGTTTTACAAAACCTAGAAAACCCCTAATTACCTATTGACACGAACGGACGCTAAGCTCTTCACCCTAGTCATCAGAGATATTGCAACAGGATATTGTTTCCAGTTAGTTGGAGCTTATTTGTGTTCAATATATTATTTCCCCCGAAATTTTCATAATCCTAAAGTATAGACCCTTGATTCATCATTTCCTTTTAAAGGTCATGCCAATTCGTTTATTTTTGTGGTACTACCACCTTGGTTCCTGCATGCTAAATTTTGCAGGTTTATATTTCCTTGTATAGAATTAATATCAGTATATTTACCGAGTATTATTTTTTTCAACTCATTGCACTCATATTTTAGAGAAACTTCTACAAATTGTACAGATATCATTTAATAAACATTCGAAGAAATAAATGCTCCTTTTATATGCGGTTTTATATCAATCTGTTACTGTACATTTAATATCTTTTGATTGTATACTAATGAACTTCTGGTGCATTTCAGAACAACCTTGACGAACTTTTCATGCTCATGCACTTCCTTGATGCTGGGAAGGTGAGTTCACTGCAACTTTGTAGAAGAATTACTAAGAAAATTCTGCCTAGTTACATGTAGTTAATAAAATAAAAAAGCACTCTCTCAGTATTTTCTGCAAAAATTGCAGTTTGGAAGTTTAGAGGAGTTCCAGGAGGAGTTCAAGGATATCAATCAAGAGGAGCAGGTTTCAAGGCTTCATAAAATGTTGGCCCCCCATCTCCTTAGAAGTATAATTCTTAATTCTTTTTTATTGTTTCCTTAGATAACTTTTAAACTTTCTTTATTGTCCTCTTCAATTTATAGTTCTTGTTTTCGTTATTACTTGGGAAATATTTTGATCTTGGTCAATTCGTATTAAGCTTTTATTTTAGTTTAGATTTGTTTTGTTTTGTTTTGACGAGTAAAGCAATGCAACAGATGGTGCCAAGAATGGAGATGCATCCCATTTACATTTGGACTCTAAAGAATTTTATCCACCTATATACTGACCACCAGAAAAAGGAAAAAAAAATAAAAAACAAAGAAAAAAGGAAAAAGGAAAAAAAGGGCCAAAATGATATTCACCTTTGTGTCTATCCGCATGAACAATGACACCTGGATAACTCAATGAAAGAGTCAATGGAATAAGGAAAAGATTCCTCTAGCAGAAGAGTAATGATGTCAACTCCAAGAGTTTCAATTTGTAAATTAAGGAGCTCGTCTCACTGAAAAAACAGTCTAATTTCTCCAAGTACTTCCCAGGATGCTCAATGGAGCCACTTCAGAAGCCTTCTCTTGCCCTTTTCTGAGAAAACTCAAACTCAAATAATGTATCATATTGCACACTAGACTATGCATGACAACAATCAATGCCAAAAAGAAAGAATAAGCTGCAACAACGCTGCATTGCCACCTTGCAACAGATAGAACTTGTGACATGGATTTAATTGGAACTCCTTTAGTTATGTTAGCAAAAATGTAATATGCAATATTCTTTTCTTGGATAACGATACTCGTTGCAAGAAGCATAAAAATGGAGTTCAGAGTACTGTGACTGGTGCTCGTGTTCCCTTTCTCTATTCCCTTTTCTCCAAGTATTCTTTTTAGATTGTGTACTAGGGAATTTGATGAACAAAAACAAATGTTTATTCGGACATCAGATTGGGTCCAAAGGAATGTGATAAAAGGAAGCACTCCTGGAAACTATTTCTAGTTGTTTTACGCTTTAGCTTTTAGCAGTGGGCTTGGATATGTTGCAAGACAAGCTTCTGCACAATGTTTTATTTTATTGAAGATTTAATGGAGGAATCAGTGGAGGAGAATCCTCCTGTAATTGACGTTGTTTCCTATTATTGAAGATTTACTGTTACTAGAGGAATCAATGGTGGAAAGTCCTCCTTGTTTCCTATTTTTTATCTCTTTCCGTTCTCATCATTTCTTCCCCTGTGTAGAGGAGCCTCCACCATTGTATTGAATATGAAAAGAGAGATTATAATGAAAGATATGTAGCCCTTTCGGTTCTTTGTGCCATGGATATAGGCCCTAGTGGCTAAACCACGCAATAGTTGTGTGTTGTACTAGTTTAATTTCTCTCTTCACATATATTTTATGCTTTATAACATGGTATCAGAGCCTAATTTCTCTTTCTAGGGTCGGACCCCTATTTTGGGGTATTCCCTTGGCATCTGAAATGTTGTTAAGGGTTTCTCGGTGTTATTTATGACTTGTTTTGGGCCGCCGGTGTGTTCGGTGGCATTGTTCTTTGCATTTTCCGTGTCTCCGGCTGTTTTTGTTGACTTGTTTGGGCTGCTAATGTGTTTGGTAGCATTGTTCTTCGCTTTCTCTCTTCTCTCTTGCTACTACTCGTCATCCCAATGGCAAGTTAGACATTCATGCTCCGACTTGAGGGGGAGTATTGAAGATTTAATGGAGGAATCAGTGGAGGAAAATCCTCCCGTAGTTGTTGTTGTTTCCTATTATTGAAGATTTACTGTTACTAGAGAAATCAGTGGAGAAAGATTCCCATTTTCTCTCTCTTTCTGTTCGTATCATTTCTTCTCCTATATAGAGGAGCCTCCACCATTGTATTGAGTATGAAAAGAGGGATTATAATGAAATATATGTAGCCCTTTGGGCTCTTTGTGCAGTGAATGTAGGCCCTAGTGGCTGAACCACGTAATAGTTGTGTATCTACTCGTTTAATATGTATCTTCACATATATTTTATGCTTTACAACATATTTTGCTGTTTGGCTCTTCAATGGGTTTTGAAAAAGCATTCATGATAACCTATCTCGTATTTCTTGGTCAAATCATCTGGAAACCATCCATCCCTTCTGGAATGGTTTTTTGTTGTGCTTTGGCTAGATCATGGAGAAAATATTTTGTGAGAAATGATCATTATTTCATGTCATTTCTCTTTTCTTGTTTCAACTCCCAATCATCTTTCCTTCTTTTTATATTTATTTTTTGTTTAGAAAAATAAAAGAAAACTTCACTTATCAAAAAAAAAAAAAAAAAAAGAAAAAGAAAAGAAAACTTAAAGTTCTGATTTATTCAAGGGTCATTGTGGAATGAGAATGTTGGTTTGAACATTATGGCAAGT
This sequence comes from Cornus kousa, assembly GCA_025631255.1. Lineage (NCBI taxonomy): Eukaryota > Viridiplantae > Streptophyta > Magnoliopsida > Cornales > Cornaceae > Cornus > Cornus kousa. The sequence continues at coordinate 1,491,834 of JAOTQH010000063.1, read as the reverse complement.
ATCTTTGTGTAGTACCAAAAAAGTTTTGGTGTGCACTCCATCAGCCAATTCCATCACCCTGTATTGGTGGGAACTACAATAGGCAATAGTCTTTTTATCTAAACAAGAGAGTATATGTGAAGAAAATTGAGGGAAATCACTTACACTTTCTCTTTCCTTTTTGGTTCATGCACTAAACCCACAAATCAAATGTGGCCCTAAACAGAAGTTACTTCAAAAATTTACTTGATATTTTCGAATAACATTTGATTTGCTCATATCAAAAAAGAAATAACTTGTTTAACATGTTCTAGGCATAAAATCAGAACAATGCTTGGCTTGCTAGAGCTGTGGTTTTATTAGTGACTGAAGAAATTGGTTTTCTGTTCACGTATATATTTTTTATTTTTTAAATCATTAATATTTGCTGAAACATAGATGAAAAACATTTCTTTACAAATTTGTAGGAGTGAAGAAGGATGTAATGAAGGAGCTACCTCCTAAAAAGGAGCTGATTTTACGTGTGGAATTGAGTAGCAAGCAGAAGGAATATTACAAGGCCATTCTGACTCGTAATTATCAGATCCTAACTCGTCGAAGTGGTCCCCAGGTGATATTAATGTTCTAGTGATTTAATTTTCCTTTTTTTGTTACTTTGGTCTAACATTCAATTCTTGTTCAATGGTCCTGATATCAGATTTCTCTTATCAACGTGGTTATGGAATTGCGGAAGCTTTGTTGTCACCCATATATGTTAGAAGGACTTGAACCTGATAATGCAAATGAGTTTTACAAGTAATCTTATGCATTCTGAATTTTATACTGTTACTTCTGTTATTTATAGTGCAGTAGTTTCATCAAAGTTTCTCTTGCTCTTCTTTTCTATTTAACAGACAGCTGCTGGAATATTCTGGCAAATTGCACCTTTTGGATAAAATGATGTTGAAGCTTAGGGAGGGTGGTCATAGAGTTCTGATATATACACAATTTCAGCATATGCTGGACCTACTAGAAGAATATTGTTCCTTTAGGGTATGGATGTTAAACTAGATTTCTTTTATTCTTTTACTTGCTGGTGGATGGTCTATGGAGATTCTGCTACATATTTGGAAAAGGAAAAACTTATCTTCATGGCGCTCTCACATTGAGCTTGTGTTCAATTCCACGGTTTAGGGGGTGAGCTCATGGTTAGATTGCCCCCAGGTGAACATGCTGTTTTGAAAATTTGATTTGTCATTCTGTTTTACTTTTTGTTAGAAATGGCAATATGAGCGGATTGATGGAAGAGTTGCTGGTGCTGATAGACAAATTCGAATAGATCGGTTTAATGCCAAGAATTCTTCCAGATTTTGTTTTCTGCTGTCTACCAGAGCTGGGGGTTTGGGAATAAACCTTGCAACTGCTGACACGGTTATTATATATGACAGGTAGATATTTATTTGGAGTCGCACTCTTTTCTTCTTTTTACCTTTGTAATTTGCTTTTGTAATAATGTTGTGGTAGTGGTAGCATTAGTTGAGAATGGAGAGGAAATTGAGTAAGCTACAGGTTAAGTGTGGTGTAGACTTTTGAGATAAATAAGGTTACTGGGGTCATGATTATCTAACATGAAATATTAGGAAGCAATTTTAAAGTTGATGCAATGGATCAATTATTGAGAAAGTGTTTATTGTAAAACTTATATGATCATTTATTTTGATAATAATGTCATTGTAGAATAATTTCAAAAAATAAAATATAGTATGGTAAAACGTAGAATATTTGGTTTCTCTCCCCTCCTATGCCCCCTCAATATGGCGTCATTGTTACACTTATTAAAAATTAAGAAATGATTTAAAAAAATTAGATTTTGTAGGACAAATGGCTTTATGACAAAAGATTGGAAAAACATAATCCATGTGGCCCATCCCATTTGTGCGAAATATAAGGCAAGGATGATGGTGATGATGATACTCTTTTTGGCTTATTGCCCTGTGCTCTTTTCACATAGTGTGGCCCAATGCTCAATCCGAGATGGTAGTGCCCCTAGAAAAAGTGAGTGGCTATGGGCCACTTCTCCTTGATTGCATTTGTACCTAGAATTGGTTCATATTTAGGATGTTCATAGTGTGTGATTGTTTTTTGCACCTAAAACCCTTGTGTATTCTACATCTTGGGAGGTGGGCTATGATGCATAGACGCACAAAAACACATACACAGAGATAGGTAAACACAAAAAATGTTCAAAAAGTAGAGCATGGGTGCGGAGAGTGCACAACTTGACTAACTACGTGGAGGAACTTCTTCCCTAACCATTAAGGTGGGGTTTCATGAATCATGTTTTACCATTGCTTCTATCACTCATTATTTGAAGCCATCGGTGACGCATGTGGTGGATTGAAGGTGGATGTCTATGTGAAAAAATTCTCTCTCATGGTCTAGAAAGGACGGATACATATACGGGATATGGACACGACATGGCATCGATACGACAAATCTCAAAAAAACAAGATATACAAAAAATTAATTTTTGGTCTTATTTTTAATAATATTATGAATCTAAATGCAACCACTAATATGTTTTAAATAAAGCAGCTACGAAATATAATATAGGAGTTTGTTTCACAACACATAAAACAAGCATCCCTATTAGGGTTGCAAACTAGTCGAGTCAAGCCGAGTAGTGGCCTGTTTGAGCTCTGCTCGAGCTCAAATCGATTCCAGTGTTTGAACTTGGCTCGGCTATGTTCACTAAAAACTTGTGCTCGGCTCAAAACTTGTTTACATATATTTCACGCGCATGCGCACGCACACACATATCAACAAAAGCCTACAGAAAACCTATACACATGTATACATGTAAAACATATACACAGTTGCAGTGGATCTTCGCATTGATCTTGTATCTCCATCAAAAGACACCTGTAGTGCTACCATCGACGCCGTATGAGGGAAATGAGAGAGAGAGAGAGAGAGAGAGAGAGAGAGTTGTTAATCACAGTTGCTTTGTGCTTCTGCTTTTACCTGAAGTAGAAGCAATGTTTCCACTTTGAAGTGTGTTCAATACTATTTGGAAGCCAGTTTGGTAATGTATATTTGTTACAAGATTTTTGGAAGCGAAAAAATGAAAACGTTTTTGGTAAAAAAATGTTTCAAGTTTGAAAAATTAAATGACTAGTTAAAAATATCATTTTAGAGTTTTTATTATTTATTTTTACTAGTGCTTTTGCTAGAGTGTAGAATCAGCCGGAAGCATCAATTTTTTGCTTCCGGTTTTGGCCTCTTTTTCAAAAGTGCTTCAGTTCTATTCAAATCGCAGCAGACTTACCAAATATGCTTCGTGCTTTTGCTTCGCTACAGTGGCAGAAGCAAAAAACACGAAGCAGAAGCTATTGCCAAATGGGCCCTTATTTATTAACTGGGGCGGGTTCCGGGCTTTGTAGGTTTTAAACTCTCTTCCTAAAACCGCCCCTAACCCTATTAGGATGATCCCAACCCCATCCCAATAGGTGTAGGATAGGGCAGATTAAATTGACATCTTGAGGTCTCTTCAATATCTTACAAATGCCTTTATTTGCAGCTTATACTGTGTATAACATGGATCTCTTCAATAACTTAGAAATGCATTTATTTGCAACTTAAACTGTCAATCACCTAATAGTATGCAACTATGCATTTATCATGAGAAGGAGGGAGTGTTTAGTTCTAGTTACGCGTTGCCATTGTAATGAGGAATTAATATTAGAAGATTCATTCTGTTTTGTACTACATGAAAATTTAGAGTTCTATAATTTTTTTTTTGTCACATCTCTTATATGTCAATTTACTCACATTCTTCCTCATCTGTTGGTCCCCCTTTACTAGTTTCTTTTATGTGCAGTGATTGGAATCCCCATGCTGATTTACAAGCAATGGCAAGAGCTCATCGACTTGGGCAAACAAATAAGGTTAAGGATCATTGGTCAATGTTGTCCGTGCAGATCATTGTTGTGTGTTACCTTGGTATGATCGTTTTAGATAATCTCTTCTAATTTTGCAGGTTATGATTTATCGACTTGTAACAAGAGGGACCATTGAAGAAAGGATGATGCAGATGACCAAGAAGAAAATGGTTTTAGAACATCTAGTTGTCGGGAGGCTCAAAGCACAAAACATTAACCAGGTAGGAATTTTTTTTTTAGGTTAAAAATAATGAACTTTTCCTTTTGCAACGGCAAATGGAGGATAATTGACTAAGACTACTATAAATCTAGTTTAGGTTATGTATTGCTGGAAATCAACAAGATCATAGAAAATATTCCAGTTCAAAATGAGAATATTGAGTTGGATGAGTAGCAAGAGAAGGAAGGATGAATTAAGAAATAATGTATCTTCAGTGATTGGAAGTAGTACCTAGTTTGGATTAGGCGACAGAAATATTTAGGATTGTTGTTCATGGTGGAAAATCATAGTGGCAGCACAATAATGATCATTGTTGGTTACATTGAGGAAGAAGAATACAATTAGAACTGTATTTTTTATTTTTTTAATTGTGAATACCTACATAGTGGAATTCTTTATGCATTTTCACCTTGATTGGATTAGGTGACAATATTTAGGATTGTGGTTCATGCTGGAAAATCATTGTGGCAGCACAATAATGATCATTTTTCTTGACATTGAGGAAGAAGAATACAATTAGAACTGTAATTATTTATTATATTTTAAATTGGGACTACCTACATAGTGGAATTCTATATGCACTTTCATCTCCCTCTTATCTTTTGTTTCCTGGTGGCTTTGTCTCTGTTTTCGTTCTTTATCATAATCATCATCATCATCATCCTTGCCCACGTGAACGGGTTCTGCCACATGGATTCCTTTTTCCCATTCTTGTCTATCATAATCCATGTCACGTAGCTTATGCATTTTCTAAAATCATTTCTTATTAATTTGTGCCATGTTATTATCGGTCATCCTTGTTGTCTCTTACCTTCTACACAAATCAATGTTCCATTTCTCATCAGTGCATGGAATATGTCCATACCACCTAAGCTACTTTCTCTTGTTTCTCACTAATAAGTGCCACACCTAATTTCTCCCTTACATGTTGATTATTAAACTCATCTTTCCAGTTATTACTAACATCCATATCAACATTTGCATTTCAAGGACATTAATTCATTGTTGTTTCTTTTTAACGGCCAACACTTTGCTCCATCTAAGATAGCTAGTCTAATTATTAGCTTATGTAATTTCCCTTTTACTTATTTGATATTCGTTTATTGCGTAAAACACCACTAGCTTGCCTCCATTTTTGTCCAGCTTATTTCAATTTTACTACATATACCATCATCAATCTCTCCATCCTATTGTATAATTGATCCTAAATATTGAAAATGATTATTTCGAGTAGTGCTTTAGTGTTGAATTGTTCTCTCTATATTATCATTTCAATAGCATTACTAAATTTACATTCTATATGTCTTATTTTAGTTTTACTAATTTTGTAACCTTTTGAGTCTAATGCATTTCTCCAAATTTTTTATTTTTCTGCTAAAGTTTTCCTAGAATTACCCAATAGTGCTTTGTCATTAGCAAATACCAAGGATCATGGAATGTATCCTTGTAAGTCTTTCGTTATTTCATCATTGTGAATATATATGGACTCAGCGCTAACCCTTTATGCAATTGTACTTCTATAGGAAAATTGTACGTCTCCCCACATATAGTACAACTCTTGTTTTTATATGGTTAAACATATCCCTAATAAGTTTAATGAATCATAGAGAAATATGTTCTCTTGGTAGAGCCCACCAAATTATATCTCTTGGTACATTGTCATATGCTTTTCCAAGTCTATGAAAACCATCTGTAGATCCTTTGGACTGCTCCTACAATCAACCACTTACTTGCTTAATAATTAAACGGCTTCTATAATTGATATTCTTGGCATAAAGCCAAATTGATTATCAGACACTGGACATTCTTTTCTTAACCTCTGTTCTATTACCATTTCCCATAGTTTTATAGTAATACTTTTTAATTACAAAATCCAGCAGATCTTCATCATCTTGTGCTTCATCAAATTGACCCTCTGTATTTGATTCATCTTCGTTGATGAGCAAGTTACTAGTTGCCTTTTGACAGTCAGAGTATTTGTGACCTTCTTTATCACATTTGTAACGTAATCTTATTTCCCATGGACTGAAATGGTGTGCTACTATTCCCAGTTGCACTGAAATAGTGTGCGACTACTCCCAGTTGCAGTATTTGTCGCTCCACGTCCCCGGCCTCGACCACGTCCCCGGCCTCGACCACGTCCGTTGGCAGCACATGCTGTATTATTTTTCTGCATAACATTGGTTGCTGCTCCAGCCTTTTGAGTGATGTTTTTTTTACCAAGTCCAGCTTCCAATTGTACTTGTCCCCTTCTGAACTGATTTGAATAAATGCTGGACTAATTTTGCTTTGAACCTTCGTTGCCGATTGGACAGCAGTTGCTAAGGTCCAACAAGGCTGTAACTCCATGTGGCTTCTTATACCTGGCCTTAATCCCATTAAATAACTATGAATCACCTGTGTTTCTGATTCAGCCAACTGTACCTGATATCTCATCTTATAGAACTCGTTTGTGTATTCCCAAACTGAGTGAACTCCTTGGTAATGCTGAAATAGCATTACTTCATAGTTTAATTGAAGGAATTGACTCCGGATCATCCTTTGCATTTTTGTCCAGGTTTGACCACACTCCTTTCCAGATTGAACTCTGGTTGATTGAACTTGCCGTCACCAAGAAGATGCATATCCCTTCATCTTAATAGTTACCAATTTCACCTTCTTATTGTCAAGAAGGTCAAGGTACTTAAAAATCCTTTCGTCTTCATTTAACCAGTTAAAAACCTCCTGCTGCTCTTCCCCAGTGAAAGTTGGAATTTCCACCTTAATATGTGGATCTTCAATGTTACGATTGAATGCCGGCTGCCTTGCATATGGTAAAACTCCATCTTCTTCTTCTAGAAAATTCATCTGCAACTTGCTGAAATCTTTCTACATCAGGCTGGTTCCTCCAATTTCCATGTTGATATACATTCATTTAAAGTCCCCTTTGTCTTCCAATGGTCAGATTAGGTGGGCAAAGGACTCCTGATTGACCTGGTGAACAATTGATTAATTTGTAGTTGCATTTACTGCTGCAGGTTCTCCAAATCTTCTTTTGTAGCAACATTAACAGCATTTAGTGCTTAAGATGCTTCTGTATTACCCACTTGGTTGTTTCCTTTCCCAGCCATGGATCTGCATTTTGCAGTACTCACAGATCTTAGAGGAAAGGGTCTGATACCACTTGAAGCAAACAGAAAAAAAAAACTTAGTCTTCTTACAACAGTAAGGAAGACTAGAAATACTCCAGTCACTTTTGGAGCCTAGATTTCTAAAGGGAAATCTGGGAAAAGCCTTAAGAGAAGTTTATACTCTGAAAATAGCTCAAAATTATATTGACAAGACTTGAATACGACAGATAAGAGACTGTTCCTTTTAGAAGACAACAATTAATGATACTACTTTTTCCCAAGACTGGCTTTTAGACTACCCAAGAGTTTAATTACATCTATGTTTTCCAAGACATACTAAGATTTCCCATACCATGATTAAACCCTTGACTAGAGACTATTGACACAACAGACTGCATTAATGAGAGACAACTGACTGCATCAAATTCACTTCAAATCAGTTTATAAAAATGAAATTTATTATTTTTCACCTCCATGGATATAAAAGCCTCATGATCCACTACATTTTCCAAGCCACGTAAACTTGTTTTGGTGCTTGAATCTTCAAACACCAACCAATAGTCAGACTTGTATTCTTGCAAAACTCCCGTTGGTAAAAGGTTAAGAACTTCATGTTTCCCCATTGCTATCATTAACATTACATTCTTATATCTTATTTTATTTTGAGATTCTTCTTTTGTAAGATCCCAATCCTTAGACATTTTTGATTCATATGATTCAATACGTGATTCTTCACAAAAAATTGGAGGCTTACTCTACTCAATGAATGGTTCTATAGTAGTCATTGTTATGAATAACCATGATTCATCATTTGTTCAGTCATTTCTGAATCATGATAAAACCTTTCCAACCATGACTCCTCACAATTGACGAAAATGTTCTCATTGGACTTGTCATCATTATCATTTCTCTTCTTGTGGTTGTTCTGATTCTCCACCAAGATATCCTGCAAATTCAGAAATTTCCACCTTAAAGCGACCGTCCCAATGACTTTCTTCAAATGGAATAGATGCTGCTCTGGGTGCTGGGAATCTGCGAAAAGGATTAACAATCTACTCTTCCAGATTGTCCTCCTCCTCAGATTTGATGCCTTCTTGAGAAGGAGCTATGGTTTGCCCAACGCGCTGGGTTAAAGCTTCAATCTACCTTCTTTGATATTCTATCACAACAAGCACTTGTTATTGATCAACTGTTGCGTCCTGACACGGCTGAACGTCTGGTCTGTGAGGTGGGTTCCTTCTCCTTGGTGGCATGTTGCAAAACCTAAAAAAGAGAATAATCCAACACAAATCCATTGGACCAGAACTTGCTCTAATACCAACTATTGCAAGAAAGAAAAAAGAAAATCTGTAAGAAGGGAGAACAGAGCTTAAGGCAAACATTAAACAGGAAATTAAGACAGATTTACTACTTAACTAAACGACTTAAAACCTATAAACAATGCTTCCCCTATTAATGCAATCTCAGTCTAGTCTTCTTAGGATGTTCAATTGTTTGAAGAAAGTCCTCTTCCTTTTGCACTGCATCAGCATCATATGAGTTATGTAGATGCATTTCTCTTTCTTATTTAGGTTGATTTCTTCTTTATTATTATTTTGGGGGATTTTGTGGGAGAGGGAGGAGGGAGGAGGAGTGGTGCCTGTCTTTTGCTTATTGGTTTGGAAACTTGCTCCGGGCGTTGCCTTTCCTGTCCTTGACTCCTTGTAATGCATAAAAGATTAATTCCGTGCTGTGCACTTGTAAACTGTGCTGCAAGAAAGAAACTAATTCCCCAACTCTTGAGAGTTCCCTTCATAGGTTGATGAAGCTTCTAAGATAATTTTTGTTTGTTTAGGAAGAATTGGATGACATCATAAGGTATGGCTCAAAGGAGCTGTTTGCCGATGAGAATGATGAAGCAGGAAAATCCCGGCAAATTCATTATGATGATGCTGCGATTGATAGGTAACTTGGACTCTGCTCTAACATCCATTGTTTTTGGTATTTAAGTACTTTTTTCTTTTTCTTTTTTTTTTTTCCCTTTTTCTTTTTTTTTTACGTATAAAGATTTAATGGGTTTTCCTTTGTTAGGTTACTTAACCGTGACCAAGTTGGAGATGAAGAGACTACTTTAGATGATGAAGAGGAAGATGGATTTTTGAAGGCCTTTAAGGTTTTGTTTTTTCCTCTTTTACATTTGTTTATATAATGGTACAGATGTGAATTGCTGTTTTCATCACGCATGTGAGCTGATACTTGATGTCATTTTATGGTTGTAAGATATTTATTTCTTTACATCACTTGTATCATAATAAACCACCGCATATATTTTATCCTTGATGTAGAGTTACAGTAGATTGGAATTCACTTGCGACTTCTTTTTGTAACTTCTTTGATCCACCATATTAGATCTGTAAGAACACTGCCATAGGCTTTCTCCAAATCAATGAAACCAAATTGGAGTCTTTTTTTTTTTTTTTTCCCCTTGGGCATAAACCGATTGTCTGAAATTATATTTTTGTACACCTTATGCATTGTTCAATAACTCTCTCGCAAAATTTATTGACAGGACTCATTAATTTAATACTTTGATAATATTGCACAACTTTGAATTTCCCTTTATACATGTATATGTATAGTGAAATACTTATATGGCATTCATCAATCATTTTCTTAATTATTATTATGTTATTGAATAATTTTGTTAGGCAATAAATGTCGATAACCGGGGTGTCCGGGGCTTTGCCCTGACTAATCCATGGGATCCGTGCAAAGCGACCCCTCCAAAGGTTTAAGGGAATACCTTAGTATTTATGTATTACTCCCTCAAGTGCACATCTATTTTGGGACGGAGGGAGTATTAGGATTCACATTCATATTGTCCTGCCAAAAGTTTTATCTTACCCTCCTGCTGTTGTCAGGCTTGAGAATTCTTCATAAAGACAAGGCACTAAAAATGACATGGTCGGAATTGTATCAATGTACATGCTGTGTACGAAGATAATAAAGTGTATCAATCTTGACTATATGATAACTAAACAAAATTGCCCTTTAAGTTATGAATTGGCTTCACCACTGCCCCGAAAGGGTGCCAATTTATCTACCTCAAGATGGACCAGATAAATTAAAGTAGGACCTTGCTTGGGTAAGCCACTAATCCAGGAAACACCCAGCTATCCTGAATAACTACAGCGTCACAGATGATATCTCTTTTGCAATGAATGAGAATGTGTCTACAGTATCTTTACCTCTTAGCACTAGGAATGCACACAGCTAGAATTGGACCGGTTTAGGAGTATTTTGGAACCTAACTGGTCCTAACGGTTCTAGTAAAAATTGGAACCGAATTGGACCGTGAAACCAATGGAACCAAAACCAACCAAACCGTAAGGGAACATTTTGGTTCTACGTTTCTGGCCTTTTTATGGTTCAGTCCAATTACAAACGCAAGCCCCATAATTCAGACCAATCAATCCTTTAGATTTTATCTGAACTAGTGAATTCGAAGGGATTGAATTGCTGTCTAAGTGTCTCACTTACCCCGGGCAATTAAACAGATACTACTTCCTTATGGCATTCCAATCACCAACTGTTGACCAAGCACCATGAATCTTCAAGGGATGCATATGGATGGTTCCTTCTCCTATTTATGTTCGTGCTTTTTCTTGCCTTCTTTCTCTTGCTTTTCTTCTTCTGTCTTATTCTGCCCTTTACAGTACGAAATTTGAAATATCCACAAACTAAATTTTGAAAGATGTTATGAAATATATTTCATATTTTATCGATGATACTCTATTATATATATTGTAATATATAATTAAATGTCTGAAAGGCTAGTCTCATTATTCTATTATATATATATATATTATATAATATAAAGGTTCGGTTCAGTTTGGTCGTGTAGGACCCCAAACCAGAATCAAACCATTTATAAATGGTTTCATGTTTTTGGAACCAGGACCGGACCAAACCGTGAAAAAAAGGATCTAACCGACTGGTCCGGTTTGTTCTTAACCAACTGGTTTTATGTGCACGTATGCTTAGCATATACACCAATTGATTGCTCTACACTATTCTTTTTTATGTTGTCAATTGCTTGATCTTACTTTGCGCCACTAGACACTTGGCAAATGTAATCCTGGAAAGGTGAATTAGTGCTCCAAATATCCTTCAAAGGAAAGGAAACCTTGCGGTAACAATAAGAATTGTAAACGATTTAACCTCAAACTTCTCTTTGGAACACCCAACATCAGCAAATACATTACCATTCAAAAGTTATCCTTTTTCCGAAGTTACTTTTTTGCATTAAATGTTGAACCTGTTATACTCCCGCACCTAAAAAACCTATTATCTCCCACATCTTGGGAAGTTGGACAAGCAGGAAGTGGAGTGTTTTAATGCTGGATTAGCAGATATACCTATGACTGGAAACATTGTGAGCTTTATTCTCAACTTATTCTTCCATAGGCCAGCTCATCGTAAGTTTGTAACCCTAAAACACAACTTTAGTGGGTTTGATCTCCCTTTCATTTACTTTCAAACATGGAAGACATCCATCGTTTGTTAGCCCTATTAGCTTTTCTAGTAAGCCCTTTTGATTATTAGTTGGTTGTGCTTGCTGCTTGTCAAAGCCATAGCTTCTTGTTCTCTCCCCTTTCATGTATGCCTGATTCCAAATTCTGCTCCCCTTTCTTCATGGGGTGAGGTTCGGGTCAAAGGGACCGGGTGGATCGTTCTGTTGTTTACCTTCCTAATTTATTAATGTGACGTAACTTCTCTGAAGTCTGAAACTACATTTGATAGTTGTCTTCTTGGTTTGCATTTGTAGAGGCTTTCACTGTTTATTGTTGGTGCTTTGAACCTCATTCAGAATGTTATCTAAAAGTTTAAAAAAATTAATGTTTGCATTTACTGTTGCATTTTGTTATTTGGGTTGATATATTCTGCTCTCTTTCTTAATTGTTTGGCTTCTTAGTTTTAAAGAAACTAAGTTCTGCTTGTGCATAGGTAGCAAATTTTGAATACATTGAGGAAGTAGAAGCAGGAGCCCGAGCAGCAGAGGAATTACAAAATGCACCCACAGAGAATAAAACTACTACAAACAATACAGAAAGAAGTAGTTATTGGGAAGATTTGTTAGGAGACAGATACGAAGTGCATAAAATTGAAGAGTTTAATGCCATGGGCAAGGGAAAGAGAAGTCGTAAACAGGTATGTTAGCATTATTGTACAAAGTCACTGTGGTCAATTTAATTTGCTTTGATTGCTATTTTTGCTTGATAGGGTTATATGTTCTGTGATGTTGTGGCCTGAATATGGTGTTGGGTCGTGTTGTGACCCGTTTACGACCCGATGACCTGTTGATTGAGCTTTCTATTGCGGGTCGTCTTGTAGCCCAATATATAAGGGCGGTTAGAATTTGGAGTGAGATCATTGAGAGACTTAAAATCGCAGAAAAGAGAGTGAGAGAGAGAGTGAGAACGAGAGCTAGGGTTTGTGGGGCTGAAACTTGTAATCTCCAGATTTTCGCATAGGGAATTCTTTCGTCAGATCTTATCTGTGGGTGTAGGCTTTGTCGAACTGTGTTCTTTGTGTCGTGTGCTTATTTTGCTATCATGTTTCTTGGGTTCGCCGTGTTGTTGTAACATGTTCTTTGAAAATATTGAATTTGAATAATGTTATTACTTCGTTCGAAGGTTTTATTAGTCCTTATTGCGTCTCTTTCAATTTTTTCATTCTTATGCTATTCCTTAAGTTTCATCATTTGGATTGCTAACTTAAATCATGCTCCTTTGGAAATAAAGTTTCTAAGCTTCGTTCACTTCAGAATTGGGATTTACTTGCTTGAAACACTTATGGCAATCTATGACATATGTATTTCTGTGTGGATTGCTTTTCTAACTCCTTTTAATGCAAGGTGTGTGTAAAACTTCACTCACTTTGCAAGTGGGAAGAGGGAAAACCTGAATCACAGTCTATCTTATTGTAATAATCACTGAGTACCCTCCAGATTGCAGTCCATCTTATAACCTGTCATGTTCTCTTGGAACTATTCAGATGGTCTCCGTTGAAGAAGATGACCTTGCGGGTTTGGAGGATGTAAGCTCCGATGGTGAAGATGATAACTATGAAGCTGAATTGACTGATGGCGAGACAGCTTCAGCTGGAACTCCAATTTCAAGAAAACCTTACAAAAAGAAAGCCCGTGGTATAGTTTTGCTGATATTGTCATCTTATAAACTTATTTAGAATACTTTGTTGCCCATTTGATCATGACACCGTGTTCCAATCTTCTACAGTGGATGGTACAGAATCACTTCCTTTGATGGAAGGTGAAGGGAGATCATTCAGAGTATTGGGGTTCAATCAAAATCAAAGGGCTGCATTTGTCCAAATTTTGATGAGGTTTAGTTTTGCAAGTTTACTCGTTTATCCTCTAGCTGTATTTTGGTCGAATTCCACTCTCTTATATACATGTTTGTGTGCACATATCTGCTTGTAGAATTGTCTTGTATATATTGCAAGTATAAGGACCATTTGACATGATATTTTGGTGCTTTTATATGATTAGACTAGGTCTATAAGTTTGTAATGGTCAATGTTGTGTTACAGATTTGGAGTTGGGGACTTTGACTGGTCAGAGTTTACGCCACGCTTGAAGCAGAAGACGTTTGAAGAAATTAAAGAGTATGCAATATATTCTTTACTACATATCTGAAATATACTGAACTAGAAAGTCGTGGAAATGACAATGTTGCTAAAAATAATGGTGGCATCTGGATCGACTGAGGCTATGTCCTTAAATAGAGCGAAATGGAAACATAAGATTCATGTAGCCAAGCCCAAGTGATTGGGAAAAGGGTTGGTTGTTGTAGTAGTTGTTGTTGTACAAGTAGCTGCCTTTATATTTGAGTTTAGATTTTTACGCTTGTCTGAACTTGTATCATTGCTTAAATGGGTGGTCCTTAACATTTAAAGATCTCCATGCCAACTGAATTGAGAGAGAGAATATATATTTGGACTTTTAGTCCTGAACGTGACAAGAATTTTGTTCTTCCTGTGCTTACTGGCTGAAATTAGTTTTTGAAGAAAGATTTTTGGTTTGTTTTTGTTTGCGGTTTGTTTTTGTTTGCAACTGTATAGCCATATGCTGCACTGATACATGATGATACTTTGTTTCCAGTTATGGAACTCTTTTTCTAACTCACATTGCTGAAGATATCACCGACTCACCAACCTTTTCAGGTGATCATTAATAGTCATTAGTTTTCTTACTTCTAGTTTCTTATCTCTCTCTCCTTTCTTTAATTTTTTCTCTTTTTTTTGGGTGTGCCTGCAGACGGTGTTCCGAAGGAAGGACTAAGAATACATGATGTACTTGTTAGGATTGCAGTCTTACTTTTGATAAGGGACAAGGTAAGTTTTAATTGCTATTATAAAGATCTATACTCTTAATTATTTTTTATATTATTTTAATGTAAAAACTTATTTCTTATGTCCCTTTGAGTTTTGTAATACTCTCTCTCTCTCTCTCATGTTCTTGGATGTGGGGATTCCAGGAATTTGCCTTGAATCGAGGTGTTCCTTCTTATGATTGCCACAAAGTGGTTTTTGAAGATCAGGCTTCATGTTGTGTATTTTTGTCTTGTATTTATTATGTATAATCCAAATAAAGTAATCATCTATAAACTGTGATTGATGTTACGTGATCTAAGTCATGTCCATCTGGCAAGCACGGATGAACAAAGAAAATAATAATAAGATTCTATTAGTCCCAAGTACAAAAAATTAGAATTTGTATATTGTCCTTTTACTCCTTTAATAGAACTGATATTTATACTTCTCAGTTATGTATGTTACATGGACTCTTTAAAAGTAGTGAAGTACACATGTCAGACACTCTTGGTTGGACATCTACTTAAAAACTTGTCCAGCCATTCAATTTTATTATATTATTATTTAAAATATGCCAATTGGTTATATTGAGCACTATGATACATAAAAGCATTACTTTGCTCAAGAAAATAAAATAAAATGAATATTTAGTAGTGTCCATCTATTTGGAGATTTCACACATCGGACGCATGGATACATACTTCTACCTGACACGCGTACCCGAGTCCGTATAATATAGCTTTTCAGTTGCTCTCTCTATTTGTAAGATAATATGCAAGTTAATTTGAGTAGTTAATTGTGGGAGATACTTCTCATGGTGAAGGGAACGTCATTAGTAGTTTTTTTCCTTTTGTTCGGTAATTAAAAGTTATGATCGATTCTTGAATTCTGCAGTTGATCTTTTTTTTATTTATTATTATTTATTTTGTTTGCTGTAAAGTATTTTAATTTTTTAATCAAGTTATAGTATATATTTTAGATATATCACAATATTCAATTAGCTATTTTATAAATTGCATTTGGTATTGCATAACTAGGGTGTGCTTTCTAATTAAAAGGAAAAGGTAAAAAAAATCTATCTTTTGCTTACTTCTTTTTCATACATATTAATTTTCTTCTCAAACTATCTCAATCTGCCAAGTCATAGCCGATACTAAGTTGTAGGGGTGTCCAACATCATTTTTTTTTGGAGATTGATACTTAAATTTGAATGTTTAGTGTAGTTGATATGCGAAGTTTTCATCCCCTTAGAAGTTTTACACATTTCTTACGTTGCTTAGCTATTGACCGTCAGAGATGAGGGTGCGCTGGAGCGGTCATTCTGAAATTTTCCCTTACAAGTTTTTACATCATCTTCACCACCTTCAACAACTTTAAAAGGAAATTCGATTCATTTTTTCCGTTTTCAATAAAGCGTACAGATTTGGAGATTTTGGGTAGAGAGGCATAGGTTATGGAGGAGAGGCATCTGCTATAGATATGGAGAGGTGGTTGGTTGGTGTTCTTTGATGGTGAGATCTCCGGCTGGTCTAGGCTTGTGGAAGAACATCTGTTAGGGGTGGATTGAATTCTCCAAGAATATTTGCTTTAAGGTGAGAAACGGGCGCCTCGTTAGCATCTAGGAGGATCCTTGGTGTGGTGACGAGTCATTGGAGCGGGTCCTTCCGAGATTGACTGGGATTGTGAGGGATGGGCATGCTCTGGTTGCTTCTTGTATGCTCTGGAGGATATGGTTGAGTTCCTGGCTTTGCTATTCAGTCAGGTTTTTCCTGGGAGGAGGATGGATGAGTGTATACAGATGCAGACATAGCCTTCATTCTACTCTCCTCAGCCTGAATATACGAAACTACATTTCTAACAGAACTAGGGGCCGGATACCCGCCTAACACTTGTACCCTGGCGTGCTCGTATTTCGGATGCAGGCCACTCAAGAACTCAAAAGATTCGATTCCTTTCTACCATAGCTTGAAATGCTTTAATATCTGCTGCACACACAGGTTTGTAGTCTTGGTATTGATCTAACCTAAGAAGCACGGACACGGATACGGGACACGGATACGACACGACACCGACACTGTGACACGGCAAATCCAAAAAAAATTAGAACACAGACACGGCGGGGACACGTCGAATAGTGTATATATATA
>JAOTQH010000063.1:1450489-1463346 GCA_025631255.1 Cornus kousa | reverse complement strand
GGTCGGGTATGGTGTCGATGCCTGGAGGGGTAGGTGTTTGGAAAGACATTCGGAAGGTGTTTGGAAAGACATTCGGAAGGGATGGAATGAGTTTTCTAAGCATATCAGATTCAAAGTTCATGATGGTAGGGAGATTCGGTTTTGGGAGGATGTGTGGTGTGGTGACCGAACATTAGCATGCTCTTTCCCTAGACTATTTAGGATTGCGGTGGATAGGCATGCCTTAGTGGCTGACTGCTATTGTCTTGATAGCGGGAGACCGGTTTGGGATGTGCTGTTTCAACGATCTTTTTAGGATTAGGAGATGGATAATGTGTTTGGTTTCTTAGAGTTGTTGTATAGCCAGGTGATCTGCTAGGGGAATGTTTAGTGTGAGATCTTTTTTCAGATGCCTGGTGGATTTAGATGGGTGGTATTCTTGTGGAAGGTTGTGTGGCGCACTAAGGCGCCTTTGAAAGTGGCCTTTTTTGCTTAGATGGTTGTGTGGGGTAAAATTTTGACATTGGATAATTTGAGAAGGAGACCGCTTATCATAGTGAATTGGTGTTGCATGTGTAAATGCAATGGCGAGTCGGTTGATCATCTTCTCTTGCATTGTCCAGTGGCGGTTGATTGTTGGAACCTTTTGCTAGGTTTATTTGGAGTTTGTTGGGTCACGAGAGGACTGATGGACACCTGGAGAGGGGCTAGGGTGGGAGCACAGGCTCGAGGGTTCTGGAGGATGGTGCCTTTATGTCTTTGGTGGTGTTTGTGGAGAGAGCGAAATAGAAGATCCTTTGAAGGAGAGGAATCTTCCATGTTTAAAAATCTTTTATTATTAGCTCTCTTTGTTTTTTGGGATTCGGGTAGACTCTGTTCTTCTACTGAGGAGACTATTGAGTTTTTGGCTTCCTTGGGGCCTTAAGGTTCCAAGGTTTTGTGATTTGTTAGGGATGCATTCCCCTCTTGAACGCTTTTTTTAATGAATTATTTATTTATCAAAAAAAAAAAAAAAGTTCACAAAGTTTTCCATCCAAAAAATATCACAAAAAAAAGAGAAAAAATGCTAAATATCCAATTGTATCCCCTTCAAGCACTTTGGGCATCCATCATACAGAGACCAACTTTAAGCATCAATCAGTTTTACATCTTGAAAGAATTTAACATTCAGAGTACAATCACACATATTCAGCTCTCAGTTATTTTAGTTAGGTACAAGCGAAACGACCACAAGAGGATACACAAAACCCCAAAGGCGACAACTAAAGCTTCAAGCTATCAATAAAGTCCAAAAGATGCCCCAAAGATTTACAATTATGCCCATTCACCCAAAAAAATAAAGTAAACAGTATACTATATTTGAGAGTCCAAATAGGAGTCTACACCCCTTCAAAGGATCTCCTATTTCTCTCACACCACAAACCCCACCATAAGCAGAGGGAGTGGCCCTCCAAACATCCCTAGCTCGGCTCTCCACTAGACACCCTCTCTAAGCCTCAATCCTATCCATTGCGGATCTTGGGAACACCTAAGCCATACCAAACTCAACCAAGAACATAGCCCAAACCTCCCTCGTCACTCGGTAGTGAAGAAGAAGGTGATTCACTATTTACTCAGTCTTCTTGCACATACAACACCAATTGACCACGATCTGCCGTTTCTTCCTTAGATTGTCAAAAGTAAGAATGCTACCATAAGAAGCACACCATACAAAGAAGGCCACCTTCGAGGGAGCTTTGGACTTCCAAATCGCCTTGCACAGTAAGGAAAGGCTTGAGATCTTCGCAAGACTATAATAGAAAGATCTAACCTCAAAAACCCCTCTAGGTGTGCCCACCCAGACCATCTCATCCATTCCCACGGTCCCACCCCCTCACCAATTGTCTATACAATAAAGCTAAGAACTCAGCTACCTTCGTGATCTCCCAATCATGAAACACTTTACAAAACTGCACATCCCAAATCAACCTCCAGCTATCAAGCTGATAACAATCAGCAACCAAAACGTATCGACTCGAAGAAATCCTGAACAAACGAGGGAACCTATGATCCAGAACAAAGTCTCCACACCAGCAATCCTCCAAAAACCTCACTAGCCTCCCACTTTGAACTGTGAACTGGATACGTTTGGAGAACTCATCTCACCCCTTCTGGATAAGCTTCCAAATGCCCACACCTGCTGGAAACCTCACTTCCCTCGACAACCACCCGGTCCACCCACCATCACCCTCCCCATGCCGGCAAGCAATGACCCTCCTCTATAAACAAGATCTCTCGCACCCAAATCTCCAAAGCCATTTACTCAACAACGCCTTGTTGAACAAATTCAGTCTCCGAATGCCCAAGCCCCCCCTTATTGAGGGTGGAGCACACATTCTCCTAGTTCACCAAGTGGTATTTGAACTCATCACCAATACCACCCCACAAAAAATTCCTCTAAATCTCATCTTATCTTTAAATAACAGTCTTTGGCATCGGGAAGAGAGACATAAAGTCAGTTGGAAGATTTGAAAGAGTGCTCTTCCTAAGGGTAATCTCCCCCCCTTTTGAAAGATACTACTCTTTCCACCCTACAAGTTTCCTCTCAAAACACTCGACCACAGGGTCCCAAACTGAAGTCCACCTCAAAACTACCCCCAAAGGAAGACCTAAGTAGGAAAATGGGAAACCACCAACACCATACCCAAGAATATTTGCTAAGTCCTGAATTCCTTCGACAACCGTAACAGAAACCGACTCACTCTTCCCAATGTTGATCTAAAGCCCTAAAAAGACTTGCAAACAGACCAGAACACATCTCAAGAACCTCAACTGATCCACCTTAGCATCACAAAAGACAATGGTGTCATCCGTAAAAAGCAAGTGAGAGACAACGAGCTGATTAGGACTGTTTCTCACAGAGAACCCTCGAATAAAACCCAACGCTTCTGTCCTCCTCATCAATCTGCTGAACACCTCCATGACAATCATAAAAAGAAATGGAGAAAGAGGGTCGCCCTGGTGCTAGGGCTGCAAATGAACTGAGCGAGTCGAGCTTGGGTCTGCTCGGGCTCGGCTCGTTTGTTTACGGGGTCTGCTCGGGCTCGGGCTCGGCTCGGCTCGTGACGAGCTTAGAAAATTGAGCTCGGGCTCGGGCTCGCCTTAATTTTAAAAGTTCGGGCTCGGGCTCGGCTCGTTGAATTTTTTTTTTAAAAAAAAAAATTACTTCTAAAAATTAATTAGTATTCCACAAAAAATAAAATAAAAAGAAAGAAAATTCTGAAAGGTAAACACTACCTGTTCCTGTTTTACAGCTAAGTGTGAAGTTACAACACTTGAAGAAGAAGGAAAAAAAAAAAAAAAAAAAAACTTACAACACTTGTAATAATAGAAGTTTATAATTAAAAATCTGATACAGTGATGTATAGTAAAGTTACAACACTTCGGAAAAAAAAAAACTTACAACCCTTTGGAAAAAAAAAAACTTACAACACTTGTAATAATAGAAGTTTAGAATTAAAAGTTTGATACTGTGATATATAGTCTGGTACATAGAAGAAAATAAACAAGAGACTCCAATATAACAAACCAAAAACTGAAATGATCTAACGATTTTCCAAAATCAAAATCATCATAGTAGGTCCAACCTACACATTAAATTAAAAAAACACTTAGTTTAGATATTGTTATATATATTAATAATCTAAACATGAAAAAAATTATATACTTACCAAACGAAATAATGATTTGTGGGATGACTAAGGCAATATTATCTCCTTCATATATTCTTTTGTTCTCTAAAAAAGGCAAAAATATATATATATATATCAATTCAATTTAAAGTCAAAATTTAAATCTCAAAAACTAAAATGATCTGTGATTTTCCAAAACGTATATTTCACTCCCTTTTCCAAAATCAAAATCACCATAATAGGTCCAACCTACACAATAAATTAAAAAAAAACCTTACCAAAAGAAATCTTGATTTGTGGGATGACTAAGGCAATATTATATCCTTCATATCTTCTTTTGTTCTCTAAAAAAGGCAAAAAAAAAAAAAAAATCAATTTAATTTAAATTCAAAATTAAAAGTCGACACTGTGATACATAGAAGAAAAGTGGACACTGTGATACATAGAAGAAAATAAACAAGAGACTCCAATATCACAAACCAAAAACAGAAATGATCTATGATTTTCCAAAATGCATCAAAATCACCATAACAGGTCCAACCTACACATTAAATAAATAAAAAAAACACTTAGATTATATTTTGTTAAGTATATTAATAATCTAAACATGAAATAAATTATATACTTACCAAAAGAAATCATAATTTGTGGGATGATTAAGGTAATATTATATCCTTCATATCTTCTTTTGTTCTCTAAAAAAGGCAAAAAAAAAAAATAATAATAAAAAAAATCAATTCAATTTAAAGTCAAAATGTGATACATAGAAGAAAATAAACAAGAGACTCCAATATCACAAACCAAAAACTGAAATGATCTAACAATGTGATTTTCCATAATGCATATTTCACTCCCTTTTTCAAAATCAAAATCACCATAATAGGTCCAACCTACACATTAAAGTAAAAAAATACTTAATTACAAATTAGGATATTGTTAAGTATATTAATAATCTAAACATGAAAAAAATTATATACTTACCAAACGAAACCATGATTTGTGGGATGACTAAGGCAATATTATCTCCCTCATATCTTCTTTTGTTCACAAAAAGGGGCAAAAAGTACTATGATACACAGTCTGATACATAGAAGAAAATAAACAAGAGACCCCAATTCACAAACCAAAAACTGAAATGATCTAGTGATTTTCCAAAACGCATATTTTACTCCCTTTTCCAAAATGCATATTTCTAGACACTTTATACACGAGTGTATGTGCATTGTGTAAACTGCTTCATCCTCCAATCTAATGTTAATTTCAGCTTATCATTATTTCTCCAATAACTAATACAGGTTGCAAAAGAAAGTGCTGATGTCATTGTATTGGATGACAATTTTTCAACCATTATAAATGTAGCCAGATGGGGGCGTGCAGTATACATAAACATTCAGAAGTTTGTGCAGTTCCAGTTAACTGTCAATGTCGTTGCTCTCGTTCTCAACTTTGTTTCTGCATGCCTCACTGGTGTGTTGGTATTGGGAGCTATTTTTTTCTTTCCTGTAATAGCTTAATTATAATATGTGCAGGAAAAGATAGTAATTGCAGTTCCTCGTAACTTTCAGGATCCGCTCCCCTTACAGCAGTTCAGTTGCTTTGGGTCAACCTGATCATGGACACTCTAGGTGCATTGGCACTGGCTACAGAACCACCCAACGATGGACTGATGAATAGGCCTCCTATTGGGAGGGGTGTGAGTTTCATTACCAAAACCATGTGGAGAAATATCATAGGCCAGAGTATTTATCAACTGGCTGTCCTTGCAGTTCTTACTTTCGATGGGGAGCAAGTTTTGAGACTTGAAGGTTCAGATGCTTCGGACATTCTCAATACTTTCATTTTCAACTCCTTTGTGTTTTGTCAGGTATTTATCTTACTGTTTCTATAAGATATGTATTAAAGTTTTTTTTGTACCTCCTGCTTTGTATTTGGTTTAGAAGTATTTAAAAATTCTCTCTTGTTTGAAATGATCATATTTGGTTTAGAAGTATTTGAAGATTTTCTCTCTTTGTTTGAAAAAGATGATATTTGGTTGAGAAGTATTTGAAAAGAACATTCATTTTCTGCATTCTGTATTTTGTAAAAGAAACATTCAGGATCTTGTTTCTAGTCTCTTTTAGTCTGGAAGTGCTGTTATGGAATCTAATTCTCAATACATATTTTTTACTCAATGGAACAAAACAGTGATATTCTCTTTTATTACTAATCATAAACATAAATTAATTTTACTACTTTTATTGGTTTCGTTTTCCAGTTGTTTAATGAGATAAACAGCCGTGACATGGAGAAGATAAACATTTTCCGTGGCATGTTCGACAGCTGGATATTCATTGGCGTAATGGTTTCAACTTTAGCGTTCCAAGTAATCATAGTCGAGTTCTTGGGCACTTTTGCGAGCACTGTGCCACTGAGCTGGCAACTATGGTTACTCAGCATTTTAATCGGATCGGTGAGCTTGCCCCTTGCAGTCATTTTGAAGTGCATTCCTGTTGAAAGAGAGACTGCTAAGCAGCCTAAGCACCATGACGGTTATGAGCATCTACCAGGTGGTCCAGAGATGGCTTGAAAATGGAAGGAAAAGGCTTATATATATATATATGTGCCCAGCTTTAATATCAAATTTAGTATCTACAATTCAAGGTACATTTTGGTTCTTGGAGAGAGATAAGAGTCGGAAGTCTCTAGTGCCCAAACATGTTGCAACAGAAAAGTTTATTCTTCTAACCCGGACCATGATGCGATTTAACTGATTAGATGGTAGGTTTTTGATAATTTTTGGAGTCAGGTTGTCGTGAAATTTGATCAATCCCTGCCCGTATTTTTCCCCCACTTGAATAAATGAATGATGTTATCAAGGATCACACAAAAAGTCCTTTCATCTAAAAAAGTGTTCCATATGGGCTACTGTCTCGGACAAAATGTTTGTTTGTTTTTGCTGCATCATTGAACATTCCATGCTTTGTGAATTTTTTGTCTCCTGTAATGGATTGAAATTTTGGTTGAAGGCTGTTGTCGTTTGAAGTATAACTATTTTTCTTGATGGCTCAATGTATCAATTAAATAAACCAACGCTTCTGATACAACGAAAAACTTTTTGAACTGTGTTATGAATGTTCTAGTGATTCTGTGATGGTTGCATAGAATGTCTATAAATGCATATTTGTGTTAATTGACAAGACAACGCTAACAAAGGCTGTTTGATATTTCAATTTTGTGAAACAAATTTTCTCCCAACCCCGGAGAAATTATAGCGCAAAAAAGGATTTTCTTCAGTTTTTCCATGGTCTCTCACACAAGTGGAGCAAAAGAAGAGTATTTTTACCACCAATAAGATATAAAACCACATATATGAAACATTGGGCAAAGAGATGGGAGAGAAACCAACAATATATATATTAGAACTGAATAAATCAACCGAATCTAATGTGTCAAAACACAAGCTTGTGTGCATTAAAAAATACAACAAAGCTGTGAAATGAATCTGTCTCTCTCCCCTCCCAAAATCTGTCTTATCTCCAGATGGAATCTGATGCCCTCTTATAAGGGTAAAAAAATATCGAGCTGGTTAAATGGAAAAAAAAAAAAAAAATGGCCGAGTGTGGAAGATCATTTGAATCTTCGCTTGGCTTCTCCATAGGCAACAACCCCCAAAACAGTCAGTGAATAGCCAGCAATACCAACAAAGGTTACAGGATTCCGAAACAGGAGTATCGAGATAACAACAGCTACAGCACCTTTTGCATTGCCCAACACCTGTTACCAATATAATTTCAGAGGCAAAATCGCTCAGGAACAACAAACACATATATCATGCTAAAATGTTGGGATGTGATCTGAGTTTTTGGGAACTGTTTAGTCTCTCTCTCCAGCTCGCTTGGACCTCCAAAATGATATTAAAGGACAGATATTCTGAGTTCATTGATCAAAACTCAAAAGGTTTGATAGGTTTTTAAATTTGCAATGATTTTAGGAAATAGAGTAGATAGAGAGGCAGTAAAACCACATATGGCCTGGGCATCACAAGTCCAAGATGGAGTCCCTGTACAGGCTCTTTAAGGTACGCACGTTTATAAACAGAAGCCCATAGCTTTCCAAGGTTTAGACATAAACAGTAAGGGCATATCGAGACTTACGTGGAAGTGAAATCATTGGGGTTAAATTTTGCATACATTTCAAAATCGATCCTCTTGAATGAAACCATTGCCCAAGGAGGAGCAATCATATCATTGTAGAGGAATATCAGCTTTTTATAATTAAGAACCTATAAGGGGAAAAAAAGAAAAAGAAACTTCTTTACCATAAAATAACTCCATCCAAGCAATTGATGACTACCTCATAAACCATGAGAACGGAATGGGATACTCCCGTTGTTATAGTACAGATGGTATATTGTCAGAGAGCCTAAAATAGATTAAAGATTTCCTCCAATTCTACTTTCATGACTTGCTGCAATTGTTATGCTTATTAACACACGCATACACAGAGAGAGGGGGGGCGGAGAACAGACCTGGAGTGTTAGCGCACTTGTATGCTTAGTCACCAAGAAGTTGGACAAATTGGCTGAATAAGCCATTGTTGAATTGATTGCAAGGAGTAGCCACATGAATCTATGTTCCATTCCAAGTGATATTGTCACATTCAAAACGTTAGGCTCCATGATAAAGGTGGCAGGCAATAAAACTAGGATTGCAACTGGGGACATATACAGCATCAAATTCATGGAGTTCAATTTTTCCCTGAAATATTAACGTAATTTATTTAGGCTGTTGCAAGTGCTATGCTGTAAAGAGCTCCATTTCAGTTGAGAGTAAACAGAGGATAAGAGCCAACAGAAACATTTCGACTTCAATAAAACCATCCCAACCTAACAAACCGATAAGATGAAAAAATTCTCTTTTCCTCGGTTTGCTTCATAACCAAATGAAGCATACAGGAATTAGCATATACATGAACATACAAAACAATAGAAGAAAAGGGCAAAATTGATTTTCTCACAGTTTAAGCAAACAATAGTATATCGGTGCACCATTAAAAGGGATCTAAGAGAAGATAGTTAAGAGGCAGCTTAAAGAATAAAACACTGTTTGGTTCAAAGAACTTAGACTAACAAGCACAAGGTTAAAGTTTGCGGGCTACTTCACACAGATACTAATGTTTAGGAATGAGATCAGCCTATACCTCCCAGCCTCTTGCAAAGGCAAGACAGCACCAAGTGACAGCCTCTTACATCTGTCTGTTTGGGGCAAGGATTGCATAGGATAATACCAAAATATAAGAGCAAAATTTTGAAAGGCAGGACAATGATGATAACAAGTGGCATCATGAATAGTTTCACTAAAGAAAATTAAAATTTTCAGGCTCTGATATTTACACATAAATGAAAGAACATTATTGATTGCATGTATTGAAGAATATATAGAACATTAGCAATTACTCACATAATAGGTTAGTAACTGAAAGCAGAAAGTGTTTACCCTTCAGAAGAAAGTAGAATTCCCTGGAGAACAGACTTGAAGGCCCTTGCAGCAGTTGCACTTATGCACATAATAAATCCAAACAGGTGGAAGCTTGGCTCACCCTGCCACCAACAAGAAAAACTCGTCAACTACATCGCAACCAGACACAAGTAACTCACCAGAAGAATGACATGGATGACAGTGGTGAAATCCAAAAGCAATTAGGAATCTAACATCTATACCAATCCCTGGACAACCATATCTATAAGAAAGAAAAGGATTCAACAGTCCTGTTCTATTAACTCAGTCCCAAAATGAGGTATAACTTGCATTCAATAGCCCCTTAACCACAGTGTGTAAGTGAGTTTTGCAAAGGACTGTCAACACTAATTCAAACACTAGTTGATAAGACAAATACACAGTAATTAGCAGTTGGTAATAACAAATAACACGACTTTTTAGGAGCCAGATTAGCAAGTCTCCATATTTGCAACGATAAGCATGAAATGAGAGTTATGTTTTGAAATTGAATAATTAATAGTCTAAGGAAAATGTGTAGACAAAGAGAAGTTGCAATCAATCAACAAACCTTGTATTAAACAAGTCATCTTCTAGACATGGAAAAGTAGGGACCTATTTTCTTTCTACATCTAAAAGGCCATCAGATTGGGTATATATTATCCTAATATTTGGACAAATTAAACTGTTGAATATTCAAGTGAAGTTCATTACTTAACAAATCCTAACTCAAATTATTATTTTTTCTTAATTGACTCACACACACATGCCATGAAGTTCATTACTTAACAAATCCTAACTCAAATTATTATTTTTTCTTAATTGACTCGCACACACATGCTTCCACCGAGACTCGAACCCCTGACCTCCCTTTGGGAAGTAGGAGTCTAGTACCGCTAGGCCACTGACCTGTTGGTAATCCTAACTCAAATTAACTGTTGAATATTCTAACATTAACGGTTACTTGACAAATTAAAGGTTGAAGCTTTACCCTCCCACCTTCCCTTTTCGCTTCGTATCATCCACTCGTTTCCTTTCTTTCAAAGGAATATTCCTTTTCGGCCGATTCTCCTTTGGTCAATGTAGCATTTATCATTTTTTGCAAGGTCTGAAGTTTCGATTTGAACATTAAATATTGTATTTGGTTAAAATATTAACAAGAACCTAACATTGTGAAAGTTTGTCTCTGAAACTTCATTAAAACCTTGTTGTATGATGGATGTCATAAGTAAGAGAAATTTTCAAATTAGATTTCAGAAAGTTCAAAAACCTTGATTTCAATTGTAATAGATAACAAAGAGGTGCATCCTGAGACCACAACAATCCAAAGTCCAAACATGTAATATGCCCTACAAGCTTGCAACTTGCGAAGCCCATCTTGACTGCATTGGTCTAAATTTCAGTTATATCACTAAGTACTAATGTAATATGCTTAATTACTGAGTGACATTTCACCGGATATTACACTCGCTAAATCTAGTTTTCCACCGAGTGTGTATAGTAGTAGTTAAGAACTGCAAAAGAACACTAACCTGACATTTTGCTTAATCTATATTTCTATCATAAAACTCCCATTCGCAGATATTCTTCCAGAAGCCAAATCACAAGAAAATTCAAATTTTGCCATGCTGGGCACAATGTACGTAGATCAGACCACAATAAAGCACTGCAATATATGCATCAGTATGCTTTGTTTTGATGTTGCCATATCTGAATATCTGATGGGTAGTCTGGATATGTCTCTATGTCAAAATCATATTTCGTCCAAAATCACTTATTTTATTGAGCAACATATAACAAATTTCTAGACATAAATTTCTTTGAAAATAGAAGGATATAGTTTACAATTGAAGAGGTATTTTCTCCTTTTTGATAAGTAATTGAAGAGTACTCACGAACCTCACCTCCACTTTGAATCAATTAAATTAAACAATATAAAACCCCACACACACAAAAAAAATAAAAATTAACCTATAAAACAATGCATAAATCATCATATATTCATACATAAGTTATCTGAAATTTACACATATAACAAATATGATTGTTGTTTTTCAAATGACCACTCCCTAAAATTATATGGATCAACATTAAAACCAACTCATACAGAATTAACCACTAACAAATTATTATTCTTTAATACATAGAACCGATCAGATTCAATTACCACACCAGCAAAATTAAATTAAAAAATTAGTCAAAAAAAAAAAAATTCTAAAAATTCCATGATACAAAGGGAAAAAAATAAATAAAAAATAAACATACTCCACTTGCAATGACAACCCCACCAAAAACAAGTACAAGAGGATGATGAGGGAGTGGAATTAGTGTGGCCATGCTGCTGGAACAGGTACGGGGGAAGGAGAGAGACTGAGAGAGTCTGTGTGCGGCGGGTGCCCTAGTTTTTCTTTTCCCTTCCATATGTTGCGAGTGCCAAGTGTACTAATTTAATTTCTTTATTTTTTATTTTTTATACATACTAATAAAAATATATATATATTTTTGGGGGGTTAGAACGTGAAGATTACTTGAGGCATGTAGCGTATGGGTAACGAATTTGTGAAGATTCATCACATTGATGGTGCTTTGGGAAGTGCATGGTAACCACTAATTGCATGTGGTAATGCAGTGACGGAGTTGTAAAGATTCAACATACTGAGGTGCATGTGAGCACATGATAACCACAAATGGCGTGTGGTGGCGTGATAACGGGGCTGATCCGATACATTGAGGTGCGGGATAACTGTTGTTACGCGTGGAATAGTGGTATTACCACTTGAGGCGTACAGTGGCGTGGTGATGGAGCTGATCCGACATGTTGAGCATCTTTGAACGAGGCATCCCTGAATTTCCATATTCGGGCATCCCTAAGCAAGTCTTTTCTAAACGAGGCATCTCGTTGGTTTCTCAAAGGAATACTTAGACAACTATGCTTCCCTAAACGGGGCATATGAAGATCTTTGCATGCGGAAGTTTGAGTTCGTCGGTTGACCGCCGTCAACAATGGGGCTGATGGTGTCATCCCCAGCGATGACTACAATAAACTTATAAAATGTTTATCAATGATCGAAAAGCTCTGAAACCATGTTAGTTTCATACTTGAGTTTAGGGCTCTTAGATTATAAAAAAATCACAATATCCCTTACTTTCAAACTAGGGTTACACATTTATGCCTACACCTACCCAATTACTATGTATACCTCCACTTACCTAGTTACTATTTATAGATGATTTAATCATCACTCACATATCCCATATCTTGTCCTAGAGAATCTTCATACATTCGATACAATACCATATAATATTTTTTCATTCCAAACTTTTTATAAACCTGATCAAAATCAACAACTTGAAACTACATTTACAATTTGGGCTCACATCGTTCAAGAACTTTACTTGTTCACAAACATAGGTTCACAAGAATTCAAATCTCTTGCAAGCAAAACAAATGCACCATTCTTAGAATGAAAACGATAATGTGACAATAGACTAATGTAATAATTGTTCAACTAAACACTTAAAAATGTATAATATCTTATTCATTAAACATTACGGAGTATTTGTTTTTTAAAAAAATTAATTTCAATATAGTAACATTACTTTTTTTTGAAAAAAATAACCATTAATGTGACATTAATTATTTTTTAAGAACTCAGTAACTGATATAATATATGCGGGTATATATATATGGAGTAAGATTTATCAGAGCTTTTACACATACACACACAGAGAA
>JAOTQH010000063.1:1432722-1443886 GCA_025631255.1 Cornus kousa | reverse complement strand
CAAATTAACCCAAAAAAAAGAAGAAGTTAGAAATTAGGGTAGAGAAAGAGGCTTAATGATGAAGGTAGTTTCGTAAATTAACATGACTGATATTTTGAAAATTAATTGAATCAAATAATCAGGGCAAATATGACATTTGAAACCATATGTTGTGCCATTGTTAAAAAATCATTGACCTGCATTGAAGTGACATTGACCGAAACTTCAGGGATGTCACTGCAATTTATCGTTAAATTAAAGACTAAAATTATTATTTTAAAATTGTAAAAATACCCATGTCTTCTTCCCAAAAACTTTAAAAGTCAAATTTGATTTAATAACTTTTAATTAATATTTTTGTAAATTTTTAAAACAATAATTATAGCTTTTAATTTAATATTAAATAACAAGGTCAAATTAACATTTCCCAACTCTTTTAACGAGTTGGGGGTAACTTGATAAGTTTTATTAGTTTAGGGAGTTTTTTTTTAATTTAACTAGTCTTTTTATGCACGGTTTTGAAAGTAATTTTATTTATTTATTTTTTTTATTATTATTATTTTTTTAACCCTATTAATTATGCATATTATTACTATTGATTAGTAATATAATAATAATACTAAGAATGCTAGCACTAATGTTGTACACACAACAGCTTAGGCAAAACAACTAACAAGAAGTTTGCTGGCATGAACCGAAACAATATCAATAGTTGGAGTGAACTGTGCCACTGCACTGCATGCCTTATCTTCAAAATATTAACCCTCACGGAAATGAGTCCCCATTAATTTCTGCTGCCAAAGTGACATGTTTAATTTGTGTGTCTTCATTTCCTTTAAGCTTTTATATATTCAATTCTTGAATTAACGTACTACCCTTATAATCTGGTCACTCTGACCTCTTGTATCTTTACATGATCGAAAACTGCTAGTTGTTACACCTTCGATTTGTTTATGATCATAACAAATTTATAATTTTATATAACAATACATGCACATCACATTTAATATATATATGAATCCTTTGATTTTCTATCAATTAACCTCACTGCACCAACTCTCTCTCTACATCTCTCTCTCGTCACCAATAACTTTCTTCTTCCCTTTGCCTCTTAATTATCTACCCACCACCATGGCAGTACTCATCATCAAACTAGTGGTCATCTTCACCTTCTTATTCTTAATTATTGATCTCTCTCATCTGGTGCTATGTCGAAAAACTTCATTCATGTTGCAATATTCTGATCTTCAAGGTGAATGGCATCTCTTGCATCGCAGTGTGGGCATATCCGCCATGCACATGCAACTCCTCCGCAACAACAAAGTCGTCATATTTGATAGGACTGATTTCGGCCCTTCTAACCTCTCTCTCCCCGGTCGTCGCTGCCGATATGACCCGTTTGACACTGCAATCCAAACAGACTGCACAGCTCACTCAATACTATATGACATTGCCACCAACACATTCCACCCCTTAATGCTACAAACCGATACTTGGTGCTCATCCGGCGCTGTCCTCCCCGATGGAACCCTAGTTCAAACAGGTGGCTACAATGATGGTGACCATGTTGTGCGCACCCTAGTCCCTTGCTTTATCATGATCAACTGTGACTGGGTTGAATTTCCCAATTATTTAGTAGAGCGTAGATGGTATGCAACAAATCAAATATTACCGGATGGTCGAATTATCATCGTTGGTGGAAGAAGACAGTTCAATTTTGAGTTCTATCCTCGAAACCAAGATTCCACAATCTCGCTTAATTTCCTTAGAGAGACTAGTGATGACGAAGAGAATAACTTGTATCTATTGCCAGATGGGAACTTATTTATTTTTGCAAACACACGATCCATATCTTTTGACTACAAGCAGAACCGTGTTGTGAGAGAGTTTCCATCAATCCCTGGTGATGATCCTCGTAACTATCCCTGCACTGGCTCATCAGTCTTGCTACCTTTGAATGATGACAGTGATGAAGATGCAGTGGGAGTTGAAGTTGAGGTCATGATATGCGGTGGCGCACCACGTGGTGCATATTTAAGTGCAGTGAGCGGGACGTTCGTGCACGCCATTTCCACATGCGGACGTCTGAAGGTCAGTGATGCAAACCCTAATTGGGCCATGGAGAATATGCCGATGGCCCGATTGATGAGCGACATGCTACTTCTTCCTACAGGCGATGTCATTATAATCAACGGTGCAGGAGCAGGTATTGTTGTTAGCCATCATTTACTCTAACAATCCAAGAGTTTAAGCTTTTACTTAACTAAATGCTAATAATGGTGAAACTTAAATATTTATATCATTCAACAGGTGCAGCAGGTTGGGAGAATGGGCAAAACCCGGTCATGAGACCGGTGATTTATCATCCCAAGGGAGGAGCAGATGACGGCAGGTTCTCAGTCATGAGCTCGTCGACGAGGCCAAGGTTGTACCATTCAACGGCAGTGTTGCTAACTGATGGGCGGATTTTAGTGGGTGGAAGCAACCCACATGTTTACTACAACTTCACAGGCGTTGTGTACCCAACTGATCTCAGCTTGGAAGCCTTTTCACCACCCTACTTGGCGGCAGAGTACCTACCAATGCGACCAAGGATTATGTATGTGGATGAGATGTTGGGGTATCAAGAATCATTTTCAGTTACTTTCACGGTGCTAGAATTTTTGAAGCTGGGTGTAGCATCTGTTAATATCATTGCACCGTCATTTACGACGCATGCACTGGCAATGAATCAAAGAATGGTGGTGTTGAAGGTGCTTGAGGTTTTGCATGTTGCGTCGGATGCATATAGGTTAACTGCTGTTGGGCCATCAACACCTGAGATTGCACCACCGGGTTACTATCTCATGTTTTTGGTCCATGCAGGCGTACCAAGTTCTGGTAAGTGGGTGAAAATTCAGTAAGAATTGGGGGTTTTTTTTTTTTTTTCTTCTGTATATGAGTTGTGTACAAACTACCTTATATAGGTAGTTAGAACTAAGTATCGTGTACAACTTACCTTGTAAAAGCAAAAACTATAAAAAGCAAGTCCTGCATTGCACCTAGCAAGTGGCAGAAATAATTCTAGTGTTCTCCTAAAAGCTCCAAGTTAAATTGACAATTGCCACTGCACAAACTGTCATTTGTCATAGAATAAGCATGTTTTGGCATTCCATGGTCATTTATCATAGAATAAACTGTCAAACTCTTCGGGTGTTCGAGCCCATCTATGTTTGGTAACAGAACAAATCAAGCTTGGTTAAGGTTGCGACATGCATAACAGGTTCGGCTTGGACATGGCACAGAAGCAAGAAGGTTTGAAGAGTCTACATAAAATATGAAAATAACAATTGCAAATCCAAACAATTGACTGAATTTGATTGAATAGATGCAATTCATAATACATTACAAAAACAGTACATGAGCTCACCAAGTGATTCTTCCAATAAATGCGTCAAGCATATATAGTTTAGTTATCAGTTCCTTCACTATGCCATTCCTTTGCAATGACGAGTATCAAGGTTGCCCAAGAAGTGAAGGCCTGTAGAAAGCATGGGTTTGTGCAATCTCAATGCGATCACGAGGATCATTCAAGGTTTCATCCCTCAGTGCTTGAAGAATTGCCTGTGTTTGTTGTTCCCTGAAGTTCCAGAACATATTGAAAGTAGAGAATTAGAATCTTATATTTTAAAAATTATCATTGTTTTGGCAAGGGACTCCGTGTTTTTTTTTTTTTTTTTTTTTAAATAATAGTAATAAGCATACTTATGAGAGATAAATCTTGACCGAATTATTTCAGTGAAAAAATGACCAGGATTATGCAATAAGAAAGCTCACACATTCGCCATACATAAGGCTCCACAGATTGTTACTCGTTTCTTCTCTTACCTCAAGAGGCCCAGATGTCCATATGCATGATCTACTATGATGTGTTGATTTACAAATCTCGGACAAAACAGGGATCAATGTATCAAAAGTAAATGTTATCTATTACCAAATTAAATTGATGGAAATGATGATAATTAAAAAATTACCTTGTTATCAGTATTTTATATAATATCTTCAGAATGGGGCACAGCTCAACTGGAGCAACAGGCTTGTTTACTCCAGGATGCAATACACTTAAACTCGACTGACTCAGAAGTTCATAAAAGGCCCCCACTGCAGAGACTCCCTGGAAACAAGGCATAGCTAAGAATTAGTTTTCAGAAAAAGATTAGCTAAAGAACAGATCCTAATTAGACCATCCATTCCTCTTGCCTTTAAAGGTGAAATTGACATCTTTAATCTCTCTAAATACCATGTGACAACATGTTCCCGTATTAATTAAAAACTTCTTATTTTTCTTAGCAGATGACAACTGAATCACACAAAAAAAATTCACACTCATCCTCCAGAATACCAGAACAAAAAATGTTTATTCAAGCATCAAGCATTGTATTTTGATTATCATCATAAATCGTGCATAAATAAATATATATTTTTCATGCATGTATATCAGTAAATATATACAGATTCCATGGAGGCCCTCAGGACCATACAATTTTCAAGAAATTGCACTCTGGCACTCTCGCTCTAGCGTTATAATCTGGTAACTAGGTAGGAATATTTAGAAACACCTCTTCGTGTGAAAAAAATTAGTTCAAAATGTAATTAATTGTTCTCTGGAGGAAACATTAAAAGAAAAATAACCTCTAACGGCAACTAGAGCTCATCATGGCCATGTCAGAAGGGATTTCCTGAAAAGCAATTATACCCTGTTTCCCATGGAAGTTGTCATAGGCACTTGAAATGTTGTAAGTAAAATATTTGGAAATTCAATTCTCAAACACCATCTTTTTCTGCCACTTTGACATAGATTACCTTATAAATCAGAAGAAATTATTCTGACTAGTGTTAGAATTGTTCTTCTTTAAAGCTTCTAAACAAATCCTAGTGTTCAGAAATAACATTGAATACACTGTTGGTCTGAAACACAGACTAATAGTAGAAGGTTTGATATAGACAAGTATTAGAATCAGGATGATTACCTGAATCATCCCCTTGCCGCTTATGCTATCACCCATATCGAGGCTCAGTTCCCCCTTGGCTATCATTTGGCCATACCATGCATTACGACCTTTCAGAAGGGTTACATAAGTATCGGCCAGCAGAGGCCCAGCAAGCTTCTCAGGCTCTTCTGCTAACAAATGAGTGATGAATATCATCTCCGATGTACAGTGTGCAAAATAGACTGATTTGCTGGTAGCACTTTCATTGGTTAGAGCTGCTACCATTCCTGAGAAAATCACATAGGCAGATTGCAGGTCAGAAACTAGATACATTCTTGAACCATATTAATTAGTTAACTTTTTTTTTTTCAGAGTTAACATATTTAAATGTTCATGAAAGCTTAATTCAAGCTTCTCAAGCATATCAATATTTTTATATATCACAGAAAATATAAATTTTCATTACCATGGACACCCCTGCTTTAGTAACACGAGATTGCAATATCACATCATCTAAAGGACAATGTTGGCTTTTCAGAATCATGCAAAAGTCAATGGCCTTAGCCGCCTTACCTTGTGATATGAATCAAAAGTCACTACAGCAATCAAGACACAACAAAAACGTTTCCTCTGAATGGCTACTTTTATGAAAACCATGGTTGCTAACATGGTGCTAACATGGTGCCTAAAGTCCTGTTAAAAAAAATTTACCTGTTAAAAATGTAATTAATTGTCCTATGGAGCAATAAATTGTCCTGTTAATTTTTATTTAAGGAGCAATAAACTGTTAATCCAAAAACTTTTAGCAGTCACGATATAATAAGCAGGTTGGACAAGTGATGTTCATATGTGAACTAACATTAAACAATTATCATAACCATGAGCAAACAGTATTTATTTCCTTCATTTTTTAAAAGAAGTCGACTAAAGGTAAGTTACTATCACCTTTGAACCTTTTAAAAAAAATTATAATAAAGATATTAACAGAAAGTAAGAATAGGATCAATCACAAAGTTGATTGTTTCTTTTAATTTTTAAATAAGGAACAGTTGAGTTATGCATATTAGATGACCGACCAATCATCATCATCCTTGCCTTAATCCTAAATGAATGGTGTCAGCCACATAAATTCTCTCTCTCCAAGCTTTTCTATTACATGCCAATTTACCTACTATATTTAACTTTTTAAAATCATTCTTAATAACCTCATTCCATTTCAAAATCTTGAAATGGTCTCTTCTTCAGCCACAAACTTAAGCTTATATAAATGTGCCTTCTGAGCAATAAGCATAACAAGGCACATGTTACATGTTCTTTCAAATTTTCAGATTCTGGGAGTTGTAGCATTAACTGAATACTGATAAAAATTGGTCTAAGAGTATGACTTAGCAAAGTCTGGAAACTATAAACATATCGTAATGTTTTTAATCTTACTTAGCAATGTTTGGAAACTATATGACATATCATAATGTTTTGGATCTTACTTGTGCCATTACATCTAAATCATGAAGTCAACCTATTTGGCAAAAAAAATGGCATGACAGTAATTTCGTAGTAAAACAATTGAATCAAGGTTTCTAATTTTGTGTTTTTCTTAATTAGTTTGATAGGCCTACTTTTGTGATTTACTTTTGAGGTAGTTTAAAAGCATGCAATTACAAATACTGCAATGCATTTAGGACAATTATACGGTAAAGCAGTAAATTATCAATTAGATGGTCAGCATCTCCTCTGTACCTCCAAATCTCCAATTAAGTGTAATGCACTGAGTATTTATCACAAACAATGTGGTGTCTAGCAGACTACCTTGCGGTTGTATTTTTTAATAATAATAAAATAAAAAATAAAAAAAACTGAAGAAAAAAAAAAGAAGATGAAGGAAACTTGGGCCAACTTTTTCTTTCATTTTCCTGCAGGCTCCCACTGCTTCCTTCCTATTCCGGATGCCAGAACCCAGAATAGTTCAGCAAAGTGATTGCTGACAACCAGAGGTGGTCCTTAGCCAACTATATAGATCTTATTGAACATAATATATATATATATATATATATATATAGTTAATAAAAACTTACCAGCTCCTATGGCATAGACATTCTTCAATCCACCCATTACTTCATGAGTGACAAGGTCACTGTTGTCCCATACTATGAAATGGGGCTGCCTCAAAAACTTTGCAAGTGGTACCCTCCACTTTTCAGCTCCACATATTCGAGCATTCGCATATTCCTTGTTGTAAATTTCCGAGGCAATATTTGGTCCACCAAGATAAAGAATGTTCTCTATAGGTACTCCAGCTGCCAGGATAACATAGAATAAGGCTTGGAAAATGAAAGAAAATCAAATTTTAAAGAGAAGGGAGAGGGGGAATAAGATATCAGTAACTATGATTATTCACACTGTACAAAAGCAACCTTGACTTCTATGTTGACTTGCAACATCATCAAAATAAAACACACGAAAAAGTCATATGGCCACTTATGCTGTTTATAAATGCAAGGGAGCTAAGTTCGTTCATTTTCCCGGGATACTGAACCAAATTACAAATGATGCTAGATGGTAGAATAATTAAACATGATTTTCTTTTATTTTCAAATAGCAGCAGTAACTTTTTTTTTTTTTTTTTCCATAAATATAGCAGCAATAACTTCAAACTGAATCAACTCCAAACAATGCTAGATCGTAGAATAATTTGACAATAATTATAAGTTTCAAAAAGCAGCAGTGACTTGTTTTGCATAACACCTGAATATCTACATCAAATTTTACTTAAGGGAGGTACATACTCATGATGAAGATTTTAAAAAATCCCAACTTGTTTGTGCTTGAGCGATTTGAACATATTTATTTTCAAGTGAGGCTGAACTTTAAGGGAAAATAAAAAGCTCAGTATTAGGTCAAGTAGAAGAGATGGGCATACACCATCATTGGCATTCATAGAAACTTCAGAGATGCTAAGGGCAAATGCTTGGTGCAATTATAGAAGCCCATCCTGCTAAGCATGAGAGAATGCGTTTTGAAATCTGAGAGCAACCACTTTGTGTAAATAATACTATTCACTCCACCCAGCATCATGCATTAGCAGGACCAGCATTGGCACTGAAGGTTGTTAAAACTTCAAAGATTTACTTTCAGGTACATGAGCTGCTTAGTTTCTTGCCGAAAAGGGGGGGAAAAAGTACATGCTGCCTAGTTTTTTCATTCCAGACTAAATCTATACAGTTTCTGACCAAAGTATAAAATCTGCATATATCATGTATTAATGGAAACACTTTGATGAGTCAAAAGAAATTGTTTCCCCAGAAAATTCGTTGAAAATTAAAGATTCTAATCTATATAATCATGCCAATTCTGCTGCTTAATTGAACTCATTTTCCTCGAAACAATCTTTAAAAACCTAATTCATATTTCCTGTTTTCTTCTCTCACTGATTCAAGATTTCTTGCACAAAAAGGTGTAAATCCCTTCCCAATCTTCCATTCCTCCTAACAATGATTATACCCTGATTCAACTGGGGGAGCTAAGTTCTTGACACTTTTAATCTTGATTTGTTTAATTTTCTTACTATACTTTTTTTTCCCTTAGTTGGTACTCACACACACATGCCTCCACTGAGCGTCGAACCCCTGACCTCCCTTTGAGAAGTAGGTGCCTGCTTCCGCTAGGCCACTAGCCTGTTGGTAAATTAATATATTTTTCTTTTGTTATTCAAACAAACTTCGTGAGATAATCTATTCTCAATATTTTTACATCCTTCACAAATGCAAACAAGTATAAAAGGGCTTCTTTTGTAGACATACCAGACTTTGGATTCAATTTGTAAGTACCAGAAAACCAAAAGCAGTAGAAAACAAGATGAACCTTAAATAATAAAGGAATAACTCTTACTTGCTCGGTTAATCATTTGTGTGGGTGTTATTATATGGGGAACAGGCTGCAGTGCAGCCTCGATACCCTTTGCCAAAGAAATAATAACAGGCACTGTGATTCTCTCCTTCCAGTATTTGCTGATCTCTTCAAACAGTTCACGTGTTTCAGTTGAAGGCAAGCCATTCACTACAATATCGGCATCCCAAACAGCCTCTTGCAAGTTAGTCACAACCTTCAATGGACAAAGTGGCGTATCAATCATGTTCAAGCAGAACCCATCTTTCAATATCTCATCCGCATAGAGTGTCCGGTCACCCAATCTAGCTTCAACATACTTCAAATAGGCACAGCGCCTAATCAACCTCCTCAATACATCCTCCCTTGAATTGATGACTTCAAAGAGATGTTTGGCTGTAGCTCTATCAACAGCTCTTCCAGGCCTCCTCCATATCCTGATTTGGACCTTGTCTCGAAATTGACCATAGCTGTCTTGAAGCAATGCTGCAAACACACTGCCCCAAGCTCCGGCCCCAACACCAACAATCCTCAACAAATCACCATCAGCCTTACCAAGAACACGTCGAAGTTCGTCAAGTTTTTCTTCCAAACCATTATGGTTCTGCATCGCCCCATTCGAGTATGAATTATGACTCATCACTTCAATACTTCCAACCATCTTCTTCCAGTTAGAACCAACACCAAGTAATCCACAAAATAACACAAAGAAAAAGAGAACCAAAATCCTGATGTGTATCCACAGGTTTCAAGCCCTGGTTACCTACAGAAAACTTTTCTCAACCAAAATATACCCTGAAAACAACCACCTGCGCTTTGATAAGGGATGCTCAATTCCTCTCAACTATGCTGTAATTGAAAAGAGCCCACCCCTGATATTTATATGAATCTTGCACCCCAAACTCACAATGCCCAAATCTTCTCAACCATACAAGATTTTGGTAACAACTCACCTCTGATTTTATATAAATTTAGCCTCCTCAGCCCCAAACTAATCAATCCTGCACTCAACACCCAATTTTCCACTTCCCTGATCCTTACGATGAGGATGACACCAAATCTTTATTGGTAGATTTTTTAACCTAAACCAAAACTAATATTTGATTATCTCCTCAGAGTTTCATACCCATCAATCAGATATT
Organism: Cornus kousa; assembly: GCA_025631255.1. Lineage (NCBI taxonomy): Eukaryota > Viridiplantae > Streptophyta > Magnoliopsida > Cornales > Cornaceae > Cornus > Cornus kousa. The sequence goes on along the minus strand of JAOTQH010000063.1, from coordinate 1,433,913 downwards.
CTTTTTCCTATTTCTATACCCAAATTCAATAAACAAAGAACAAATCAGACAAAGGGTATATATAAGTTTTGTTTTATTGGGGGTTAAATAAACACAAACCATACAATAAAAAATATTTCAATAATGTTTAACTTTGGAATGTCCGCCTGAGTTTGTTCATCTACCCAACAAATAAGCAGAAAGTAAACAAAAGAAAACAGAGAACACCGACCTTTAACGTGTCGGATACTGAAAAGCTGAGGAGAGTAGTTCCTTTTAGTCAAAACTCAAAGACCCACCAAAAGATTGACAAAGATTTTAGTAACCCCGAAAGCCACCGGCATTGTTGGAGGGAAAAACACAGAGGGTGTTTCAGAGAGACAAAAGGGAAGAGAAGAGCATGAGAATTGCATGGTGGCGAGAGAACAAACCCATTTCTGGTGATCCAAATTAATAAAGAATTCATGGTTGTATGATTTGTGTGAGGAGAGAGAGGGTTGTAGAGAGAGAGAGAGAGAGAGAGATAGGAGGCAGTGATTGATACCGTTGAATTGGGTAGAGTGCCAAAGCATTTAATTTGCTTGCATGCTGCCATCTTCCCCAACGGTCATTAAATTGAGGTGAGGACCTCCACGCTGAGTTGGTGGCATATTTAGGTCGGTGGTGTTCTTCTTCTCAGTCATACCGTACCATCTGCAGCGATGCCGTCAAGAGAACTCCCACTATAATTACTTGTTTGGTTGCCATCCTTCATACATTAAATGTCATCATCAAGCATCTCAAAGACCTCTCCTTTAGTTTTCTCTACTAGGCCCTATGTGTATTAAAAATATGATTGTGACATGTTTTTTTATTACAAAAACAAAGCTCAATTCATTGATGTATTAGGTAAGTTAATACCCAAAGTGAACGCTTTGAGATTGGAGTCCAATACAGTCACAAGGCCTCACCAATACCTGTCACAAATTTAGTTGATCCGTATGTGTGTGTTGTTGTGGTTGGTTTTAAAGGCTTTTTATCTCCTGGATTTGAATTTCTAGGGTTTGTTTGGGCCTGGCCCAGTCTTCCCTGTTGTTGGAACCTTTCTCTGGGCTGTCGGCCCTTCCTGTTGGGCCTTGGAACTCAGCCACATTGATTAGATAATGCCAGTGGATGTGTGACATGTGTCGATGTGTGTTCACGATCACGTTCGAAATTAGAAATGGTTGTGAT
>JAOTQH010000063.1:1409818-1422719 GCA_025631255.1 Cornus kousa | reverse complement strand
GTAGATTGTTATTTTTTTGGCCTCTTTGAAGGCTTGAGGCATTTTGGGGCCTTTTGTTTCTTTGGAATTCGCTCCCCTTTTGAGCGTTTTTTATAAAAATCTTACTTATCAAAAAAAAAAAAAAAAAAACTATCTCCCGAATGTGATCATTTCTAATTCTATCCTTTTTAGGCTTACCGCAGATCCATCTCAACATTCCCACTTCTACCACACTCACTTTATGCAAATGTTGTTTCCTAACTGCCCAACATTCGGTACAATAAACTATGGCTGGTCTAATAATGGTTCTATAGAACTCCCTTTTCAATCGGATATGTCTATCACAAAATATGTTAGATGCACTCCTCCATGTATCCCATCGTACCTTAATTTTATGATTAAGGCCATATCTAATTTCTCCCTCATTATGAATAATTGGGCCTAAATAACAAAAATGTGCACTTTTTTGTACCTCTTGATTCTCAATCCTTACTACATTCTCATTTGTGTTTCTAGATTTACCAAAGTTACACCCCATATATTCAGTTTTAGTTCAACTTTTTAGTTCTAAAGGTTCTCTTCAAACCTCCAATTTGGCATTAACTACTACTCTAATCTCGTCAACTAAAACAATACCATCTGCAAATAACATACACCATGGAATCTCATCTTACCAACAAGCCTGTGATCTAGCGGTACAAGGCTCCTACTTCCAAAGAAAGGTCAGGGGTTCGAACCTCACTGGAGGCAGTGTGTGCGAGTCCCAACTAGGAAAAAAAAAAAAAATTAGAATCTCATCTTGGATGTGTCTTGTCAGCTCATCCATATCAAAGACAAAAAGGTATGGACTCAATGCTGACCCTTGGTGTAAGCCTGGGGTAATTGAGAATTCAATTGTTTCCCTGGAGGCGTTCTAACTATAGTCATACAGCTATCATACATGACCTTTATTGTGTCAATGCATCCCTTTGTGACTACATATATACGCACAAACATAAATAAATTTGTAGCTACATATATTCTAAAATATATGTAAGCAAATACGCTTAAATGTATGTTGTCATGCATATATGCATGATGAACAACAGAGAAGTACCTAGTGGCAGCAAGGGATTGAGAAGGAGCTTCGGTCCTTAGAGTTTTAGACTTGAGCTTCTTCGACAACGCTTCCAATTGATCCAAATTTCTCTAAATAAAAAAAATAAAATAAAGCATATATATAATTAGAACAAAAGAATTGATAAATCAATAAACTCTCCATTCATTTCCCAGTTCCCCCTAAAAATGGGGAAATATAATAAAGAAAATATAAACCTCTAGGCAACTGAGCCTAATACTAACACTTGGTGTCAGAGAATTAAAGAAAATTTCATTCTTAACGAAACAACAGTACTAGAGGACGTAACATTGAAACATTTTCTTTTGTCTTCCTTTATTTTACTGGATTTTTCCCCGAAAACCAAACGGAGAGTGAAAAATGTGACCTGAAGAGGAGGGAACTGAGCAGAAGGAGCGGCTTGTTCGAGAAGCTTCGAAGACGAATGGAGGAGATCGGTCCAGTTACCCATGTCTGAGTCACTCGCCATCTCTCTCTCGCTCTCTCTCTCTCTCTCTCTCTATATATATATATATATATATCTTCTCCCTCTCTGCAATTTTTCTCGGAAGTTCACTGTATGCGCTGAGCGGACGATGGTTTTTGGAGCGAGAAAAGCCCTAAGCGGCACGGTTTAAAGTGTTAATAGGGATATTCTGTTGAGCGCCACACTGAATTATGATGCACCTCAGCAAATCAAAGGCGTGGTAATCACATGGTGGACCAGGACCGTTTGAAACTTTGGGTTATGTTTATGGATCAAACTTTGGGCGTAGTAACTATTTGGAGTTAAAAATGAAGAGGTTAATTAGGAAAGGAAATTAAAATTATACACTTTTTAATGTCTTCTTTCTGTTCCAACCAAAATAGAATTCTCAACTCATCTAAAGACAAAATCACCCCTCTTCCAAGCTTCATGACATATACAGCACAAATTTATTGACATTACATTTCTTAAGAGGTGCAACTTACTATTTGATTAAATTTGAGATATTTTACAAAAATCAATCCTTTTATTTGTTCTCACCGATCACGTTACTTTAAATTTTGAACGATTCTTCTTTATCTCCATCAATTTTAGGGTTAGGGTTTCGTTTATTTTCTCAGAGTTATCACGTCACAAAAACTAACATGTGATGCATTTTACGAGAAGTTGAGATGTCATGTATAATTTACGTTTAAAACATATTGCCTTTAAATTGTGATGTCATTTTGAACATGTTTGTTCGATGTTATGTTTAATTCATGGTAGGAGAAAGTTAGGATGTTACAAATTAACATGTAATACATGATAGCAGAAAGTTAAAATGTTATAAAATTAACATGTGATACATGTTATGAAAAAGTTGAAATGGTGTATTTATATAGAGACTACCACAAACCTTGTGCGTAAACCCCAACCCTGCATAAAACCAATTTTTGGTGAAAATCAAACCTTGTGTGTTTGATGCGGCTACAATGACTTCGAGAAATAAAAAAATAAATTGGAGAAAAATTATTTTATATTTGAGTTACGACAACAGATTGTCTAGCATCATTATGGTATCAGTAACACCCATAGTTGTCAAGTTTACAATTTTTCATTATAATTTGATTAATATGACCTTTAATTTTAAGGTTGAATTTAGATTGTTTTGGATTGTCGATGCAAGTTTGAATTTGCATCATAGATAAATTTGATTCATATACCCAAAAGGGTTGGTTTTTAAATATGCTTGTTACACTCTCAAACCATGTTATCAAATTTAGTCACCTTTTTTTAAAATTTCTTTTTTTGGGAGTGTGATTATGGTGCATGTTACTGTAAACCAGAGCAACGCAAGGAGGAGGAATGTATACACATATTTTTTGGTTGCACTAATAAGTCAAAATAGCTTCAATCCAAGCTTATGATGAGGTTCAAGAATTGTTGCTCATGTAGGGATGCAACTGAATCGGATCGATAAACTAAACAACAACCTTGAGTTAGGGATGCAACTCAAGCGGATTGATAAGCTAAAACATCAAACTTGAGTGCAATTCAAGGTACAAAACTGTCGACTCAAGTTCGAGAGTAATCCAAACGTGGATGTTTGTGTGCGCCTGTATGTATCTCTTCTTTGTTCCTTGCTATGAAGTTTGCAATAGCTTAGAATGTTATGGAGATCTCAACTTGTGGAAGAGTTTAATGTTGATGTTGTTTTTTCAGGTATTTATTTATTCTTTTAGTATCTATTTTTTAATATATCAGAACTCAGACAAGAAGGAATTATAAAATCATATACTTCCTCACCTCCCAAAGTAAAAAATCAAAAGATCACGGTTTATGCTCATTTCAGCTGTTACGGAATTAGATATCTTTCCAATTTATTTAAAAATTTCTATTCCGCGGTGTTGTATCAATACATAGCAATATGAACTCAAATACCCACCCAAAACAATTCTTAATCCACAGAGACATAAATATATACACACATGTACATATATATATATATATATATATATATATAGACAGAGAGAGTACATGCTCAAAAGCAGAGTATACATGGTCGACCAAAATATGTGCTCCTTATCAATTTATATTTCAGCAAAGTTCCCCAACCCACCGTATTTCATGCATCTTGAGGCTGTTTACAAAATCTTTTACCTAATTATGTAGTTCCTACAACCAAGATAGACTTCACCTATACAAACACTTAACAGTGTAATAACCAGTAAAACTGGCAACAAAAATCTGAATAACTAATCTGTATAACACTATCGTACAATTCCGCTGGTGCTCCCCTTGTCCAGCTCCAGCGGTCCCAGTCAGAAAGGACCCTCCCAAGCATCCATCATTTCAGATTGTGAGTTTGCATCTCTTCACAGAACAGGCTTGCAGCCTCATTTAAATTTAGACAAATTTCCCAATTCCTATTATTATCAGGTTGGCAAGTCGCTGTTATGCATTGAGGTACCATCAGCTACTGTTTCCAAACCAGAAGAATGGGGATCCTGCACAGGTGGATTCGGAATCCACTCTGGAACCACCACGGGGGCAGTAAATGCTGGTTCAAGATTTTCATTTACACTCTTCGTCGGCCTCTTTGGCCTCTTGGGTCTCTGCTGTTGGGTATCCGAGTTTTGAAGGGGATCATCCAATTCATAGTCCATCATGTTGGGGGATGAATAATCAGCATTTTTCAAACTCTTTTGAGGCCTTGGCTTTGAAGGAGTTTGCTTGCCGGCGGTAGCTTTCCTCTGCAAACAGACAACTTTTAACATCACCCAGACGAAAAAAGTAAAATGTAGCCATGGAGCTTGACTTCTATTTCAGCATTTGCATAAAAAGATTATCAAAAGAAGTAACACGATTCAAACTCCAATCAGCCGAATAAAGAAACAAACAGAAAAACATTTTACAGACAAGGTCAAAAAGATAAGGTTTCTTAGCATTGCATATTTCTAAATTTCTTTCCTAATGCGAGTAACACGTAGTCAAGGTATCAAAAAGTAGTCACTTAAAGTCTAATTTGGCTCAAAACAATCTGCTAATCCTTATTCTGTAATCAGCAATTGACTTGGAAGTGGAATATCTTGTGAAGTCTAAAGTTAAGTGTTCACCATATGAGTTATATGTATCGCACTATCAGACAAGAAATAAAGATTCCAGTTGTAGAAGAAAAAAAGTAGGCCATTATAGCTTTTGGCACCTTTTTGTTACCGGACTTTGCCTTCTCAGGATCAGGAGAGGGCTCATGTCCATTACCCTGAGATCCAAAGTTTGCAAGATCTTCCAAAGATGCATCACCCTCAGCATCTATTCGTATGGCCTTCGATCCAGCTTTTTTCTTCTGTCTATCCTTACCCTGGGTAAAGGGGGAAAAAAATCAACGGATGCAAAATAAATATGGAAAAAAATAATAATAATAAATAAGTTCAAAACCGAGCTGAACCAATTGCAAAGCTGAATAAGATAAAAGGAAAACAACTTGGAAAAAACAAAAGGAGCTTAACCAAATTGAGACCACACCTGTGCTGGAATTTCTTTTAATTTCTGTTCCAATTGGGCATCATCAATTAATAATGAAACAACATCCTCGGGGGCCAGGAGATCACCCTGAACATGACCCCCGGTCATGACAAGCTGCTGCACAGTACTTTTCTGGCTCGCTCTTTGCAAAATCTTCTCTTCAACGGTTTCTTTACAAATTAATCGATAGACGGTCACCTACATCACGAAAAGATGATCAAAAACCAAACTCATCAAAATTCAAGTTATGGTATAACATTACTATTCATCCATAAAAAATAAATGTAAAATGATAGAGAGGTTCTAGAACCAGCAAATTCTTTTAGACAACAAAGAGTTAAGAGAATCTAAATATAGGAGTGGGGACAGAAATGAAACAAATCTGAGTGACTGACAAATTATTGACGTCTTGAGCATAAACTTCCCAAATAACATAACCCCAAATATTGTATCCTTGTAAATAAAACTTTCAGATGTTCCTAGGACTTGGATTCTTGTGGTCGCAGACAAGGAGGAGAATGATTTACAAGCTATGAAGCACCGACAAATGAGAATAGGCTGTCGTACCGGTGTCGGACACTAGTCCGACAAGGACACGCGTGTCCAACACCTCTGTAGAGGTGTCCTATTCTTTTATCTTCTTCTTTTTCATGTTGGACACGGCCAAGGACATACCGGCGACACGCATAGGACACGGGGTTCAGATTTTTTGTCAAAAAAAAAAAAAAAAAAGGTGAGAGAGGATAAAGAGATATATACATGTGTGCGGTTGTGTATTCATAGAAAGGCAGACGGAGGGAGATTAAGAGATGGAGCAGATGAGAGAGTCGCTCCCAGGAGGAGAGAGAACTTCCATTTTCAGACTTTTGGCCCTTTTCGAGTTCCGATGAAAAGGTTCTAAAATAGGCTGCTTGTTTCGATCAATTCCTGTTGGGAGCATATGCTTCCCCCCCGTCGTCGTTCCCTAAAGACAACAGCGTAGAAAAGATAATAAAAACCCTAGGGAAGAGAGAAGTGATAAGATTGCAATCGTATCTTTTTGAACCCGTTTGGTTATAAGAATAACAATTCCACTTTTAGATACAACTATATACCTCCTCCTTTTTTTGTTTATATTTTAAAGGTATTTGGGCCTATATTTTTCAAGAGAATAATGGGCCCAGAAGTTATGTTCATTAAATGTAAATTAGAAATTGAGTAAAAATAATATATATATATATTATTTTATTGCCGCATCCTTGCAGTGTCCATGTCCTATTTTTTTAAAATTTTCCGTATCGCCATGTCCGTGTCCGTGTCCGTGTCCGTGTCCGTGCTTCATAGTTTACAAGTAAAAGTCCAGCAGTTAAGTTCCATTATAATTCAAAGAATTTTGGACTAGAACTGGTTCTTTAAAATAGCAGACAAAGCGCTTTTAGGATAAGTTGAAGGGACCATGCGTCTATTTAAAGCAAACTATAATATCAAAAAGTGTCTTCGTCTCTTCACATTTTTGCATTAATAACAGGATCATATGAAGGATGCCTCACAAATGATTCTTCAATTTTTCCTTTCAAGGATTATTAATGAATGCAACATGAAAATCCATACAATTAGGATAGGTGAAACTTAACTATAACGCCAGTTGCTGCAAGAGCAAGAAGGCTACTAAAGAGTAAAGACCACCGGGCATTTAACCCTGGTGGTATGAGTTCTCCTCACCAAATGGGAGATGAGAAGTTTGAACCCCCACATGCGGCAGTGTGGGGTGTGTGAATGTGTGCTGTGTTGCTTGCCTATTAAAAATAAAAATGATTACTAATGGTAAAGGACAATGAAAAGACTAGCAAAACTTTGGAAATTTTAATCAATCACAACCATTGAGTTTAACAAAATGAAATGGAAATAACGAATAGGATACTAACATCCTTAGTCTGACCCAGCCGATGAGCCCTATCCATAGCCTGTAAATCTAACGTTGGATTCCAATCACTTTCATAGAATATGACAGTGTCAGCAGCCGTCAAGTTGATACCCAGTCCACCGGCCCTGGTACTCAGCAAGAAGACAAAGATATCACTCCTGTGACAAGACAATAAAGATTTTCTTCATCATCTCGCTTCCATGGTTATATTCGGGGAACAAATAGGTATGAAATGAAAGGACTGCAAATTAAATTAAAAATCTATAAAACAAACCATAATCAGTCAATTAAGTCCCTACCTATGCTGGAAGTCCCTGACCATGTCTCGACGGTCCATTATGGTGGAGGATCCATCAAGCCTGAGGTATTTATATTTTCTATAGTTCATATAATCCTGAAAATATAAGAAAGAGTCAGCAACAAGACAACTCCCAGTTAAAATGGCTCAGATAAAAAGAGAAGTGAACTGCCATGATACTGTACCAGCATGGAGTCAAGACACAAAACTAACTTGCAAGTGAGCTTATTACAAGAAGGACCTGAGCTTAAGGCTTGTAATCAAGGTTGAGCGATGCAAAAGCTTGTTTAGCTTAAGAAACATAAACATGCGACAGGTAGGATGAAGCTCCACAGAATTCCTATTTTTTTTGCAAGAACTAATGGGTTACACACCCGGCTCAATTATAAATTCTATCATCCATTAGATCCTCGAACCAACAAGGGTACAGCACTAAGCTGAAAATGAGCTGTAACATTTATTTGCTAGCAAGCCCAAGGCTTATTTGGGCTTTGTCAATCTACAGCCCTAGTTTTACATTGACTGGGGTACATGTATGTGTTCAAATGTCGAACCTCCCTGAATCCCAATTATTAGGTTCCAGGGACTTTGAAATGTGCCTAAAACTTGGATGTGGGTATGTGGATAACGTCATGCCCATAATATGCTACAAAAAATATACTAGCATAAAAATTTAAATTAAATGAAATGTGGTGAAAAAAGGAGAATATCTCAAAAGTAGGTAACTTTTGTGGCTATTTGAGCTTTTCTTCTTCATTCATTATCACAACTAAAGGACCTAGGTGTCTGATCCAGTATGTGTAGGACGCCATCCAAGACTCGTACCATGTCGTGTTGTACTGACACAGGTACTTTAAGGGGAATAGGATAGTCCATGTAACAGAGTCTGCAGCCCCATTTGCAGGACTACTAGCTATTTGATTCCCTTACAATTCCATAAGCATCTATTCTAATAGAAACTCCAAAAATTTTGAAGATATTAACTCCAATACCCTCCAGATTTAATACCAAATTTTCTTTGCAACTGGCTTAGTGACTTTTCACTGTACTTTCTAATTAAATCCAGAATCAGTGTAATTCTTCTTGTTAAAAGAACTCCCAAGCCTGAAATTTGTCAATTAAAATGGTATATTTAGTAACTAATGAAACTTGACCTGTTTTTCTATCCATTTCAGCTTTCTGCAATTCTCATTATCAAAGTTAACACAAACTGAGAAGTCATCAGAGAGATACGCAATCTCTTCCTCCATAGAAGATTTTCTCATCCCTCAGTAAAATTTGGAAACTTTCACACACACTAAAGCTTCTTAATTCCATTGGCACCATGGAGCAGAAACATGGGTTCAAATTCCATGGTCTATCAAAGAAAAAATAAGAACGCTTTCACTTATGGAGCAAATAAGAATATGCAAACTAATAGTTAGCCATAATTATTATTATTATTTTAAAAAAAAATTAAAAAAATCTGTCACATAACCCATCAATATTTTTTTCTATTCTAGTGCATATGGCTGAAGTCAGATTGCTCCCCATTACTTCCATTATCAAGTTGTAGATAAGGACCTTGAGAAATCAACCAAAACTGAAGAGAGAAGTTTGAGATACCTCAAGAATATTCAGCATTTTCGTCATTTGTGCAAACAAAAGAACACGGTGGTTTTCTGCCCGCAAGCGTTTCAATAGAATATCCAATGTTTGAAGCTTCCCAGAGTCCTAGAAAAACATATTGAAATTTCAATTTAAGCCTTCTTTTGAAAATGCATATGATTCATACAGACAAAAAGACTAAAAAAGAAGTCAATGGAAGGAGTCATACTGTGAGCATCTTAGCAGGGTCAAAACTTTGCATGGGTGGACATGACCCAAAGATCTTGTATGTCAGCTGAAGAGCTGGTTGGGAAACTGGTAGCTCAGAATCAATCTCTTGAATCAAATGGTGAGGGCCACCTGGCTTCCGAGGGCCATTACAGTCAGACGTTCGTGCAAACCCAATTAACAACCTCTTAATCCAAGGGTGATGTAGTTCTTCAATCATTTTGTAAGAGAAGCTTCTGTCCGAGCAGTGGGCGGCAATCTATGAAGAATAAGAGAAGCAATGTAGAGAATGATCAAGTTTTTAAATAGGCTTTCATGACTACATATGAAGAAAATAGACAGGAAAAAAAACAACAACAAACTTACAGGAGGAGATCTGGTTCTTGGTATAGAAGTATAAGTAGAATGAAGAAGCCTAATGTGGGATAAAAGCCTATCCTGATGTGAAACGACTAAAGCCTCAAATGGAGCATCCCCAGGACCTGTAGCAAGTCTCCTTTCAAGCAAATTAATCTCCGACTTTGATGGCAGCAGTAACATTCGGGTGACAGCTCTTACTTTTTCCCTCCCAAAGTGACCACAATGCAGGTCGTCATCCTCAGCTTCCACAAGCAAGTCTAAGAATCCATCCATAAATTGTCTATCCCATCTTAGAACAGAAAACAATAATCTCTCCAAGAAAAAACTACTTGCTAGAAATGCCACCTCTGCTGGGGACAAATCAATCAAATGAGCAAACCCAAATGTTCCACTTTTGGCAAAAGACCCATATGAATTTTTCCCTTGGGGAAGCATGGACCGATAAACATTTTCTGGGGAGAATATGTTAAAGCGTTTGTCAAACAGTTCTCTGCTGACGCCATGCCCTACTGCTGAGCAAAGCATATCAGAACTTCGAACTACTTCTTGGAAGACCAGTTTTGGTATCTGAAAGGAGTTAGAGGAAATCATCAGTTGAAACATAAAGGAAAAATATACCTGAGCATATTTTTATGCGTTAACATGGGCTCCAAAAAGGCAAGTTCACATCAATAATACAAATAATGGCCAATATGTAACTTTTACTACTAATTATAAAGATAATATATTTGTCCTCTTTTCTTTCAATGATGCATCTTAGGTACCCAAATGGAGTCACAAAATTAATAAAAATTGAGTCAACACAGAACTCCCAGCAATCTTTGGATTACACGCAATAAGGAACGTGATTAATATGGCCAGTTGACATGTGCATAACTAATGCATATTTAAATGAATTTCAACTCATTTAAGTTCTATTGCAACTAATAGGGATCAAATCCCCAGAACCATACACATGCTTGAACTCTACCAATAGACAAGTATAATTTTATCTCAGTTGGAAAGGACCTAAACTTTTACATTTCCTTTTCCTTTTTATTTGCAGAACTGTAAAACGATAGTTAAAAACAAGATTATGCATGCTGTTGTAATATTCCCATCTCAAGCCAACTCAACAAACTTTGATACAGAAATTCGCAAGTTAAAAGAGTTATGAAATCAAGAATGAGGTTGTGGTTAAAATAAATAAATAAATAATAATAATAATAATAAACTTAGTAACATATTTCAACCTTGTTGGCTTTCAAGATTTATTTATTTAATTTTTTAACTAAAAGTTCATACACAACTTAAATTATTTAGCGGAAATCTAGAAAATAAAACCAAATATCCAATGATGGGTTCAAACTCCAGAATAGTGAATAGATCTAATCTCCATATGGAGTGCTTAAGAACCCATGCTTGTCTTGTACTAAATATGTCAACAATTGGGACAAAAGTGGATGCTGCATCTAATCTGGCAAGACAAGATATTGTGGACACGTTTTCAAACAAAAAGGGGAAACAAAATAAGAACAGGACTGTAAAGTACCTTGTATGTAATGGGATTCCGACCTCCAGAATAGTATATGTCCTCCATCTCCCCAAAGGGAGGGGGCAGTAGAGAATTTGGAATCTCTCCAAAATAAAGGTATGTACTTCCTTCATTCCTTTCAAATAACTCTGGATGGTTGCAAACCTACCATTACAAAAAAAAATAATAATAATAAAACAAAAATAAAATAAAATAAAATTATGATGGGTAACTATGAATTTGAATCGTTGCACAATAAATGTTATTCATGAAGATCCATATTTCTCACTGTTTTCAGGTAACAAAAATGTGCCAAAAGAATACCTTTCTCAACTGGATGACAATATTCATTAAGTTCAGAATTTTTTTCTCGTTAAGGTGCCCACGATTGCTATCAAACAACTCAGCAAGAGATATTTTGTTCTTTATGGCTTGATAGAAAGCTTGCTGCCGAGAACTCAACTTGCAGTGTACAGTGATCTCATTTTTCGCTGTCAACTCAGTAATCACATCTTTTTTAACCCGCCGCAGCATGAAAGGCTTTAGAATGGCATGCTGTTATAGGAAGAACAGCCAAGATATTTGTCAGAAACAACACTTAGTAAAGTCCAAAGCAATCACAGGTGGAAAACAACATATTGAATAATTCTTCATAGTTCCCTCTTTGCATGAATTAATTTGAACACGCTAAAATCTAGAGTTTGGAATCAAATTTTGTGAAAATATTAGGCTAAATATGCTGCTGAAACTGATTTCTTTTTTTTCCATAGTTTGCTCAAACTGATTTGATTATAGGACACAGATGGGACAGCTTACAAGTTGAGATTCGAAAGGGAGAAAAGTGATCCTTCAGTATCAAATCCGATTAGACCAACTATTTTCCTAAATGGATTAGATTAGGATTGACTGCTAACTGATCCACTTCCAGATGTAGTAACACAATACCAGAGCAACAGTTTCCACTCCCTTGGATCCTTCATAAGGGGTGAGAGAACAAAGAAGAAGTTGCCCATATAAAAAGAGCAAGATGGACGAAATGTAGTGTTGCTGCTGGTGTTACATCATCATAGAATTCTTGTCATGTTCAACGGGAAGTTCTATGGCAAATCTATAAGGTCTTCGATTCTTCATAATAGATATTGTTGAGAGTTTAAGAGGCAACATGTTCAAAACATAAGTGAAGCCAAAAATGAGGGTCAAATGGATGTCTGATAATAAAAGATGGAATAACGAATTAGTTATCTATGGGAAGTTACATGCAACACTGACTGAAGATAGGATGAGGCGATTAATTTTTAGTTAGCTTTGTTATATGTAATGTAGACCAACTGTGCAGGAGGAACCACGATTTGATCCAAGTTAGCGGCACACAAAGGACAAGAATGAAGTTGGAAAGAGTATTGCATCTATAAGAAAATACCAAATTGGTGTGCAATTAACAAAAATAGCACTTTACAAAGAGTCGGTTGGAGAAGACAAAACCATTTAGAAGATCTTAATTAGTTGGAATTAAGACTTGTTGAGTTAAGAAAACCAGTCCTTTCCGAAACATCTGACCATTCCCCACTGATGATCAAATTGAAATCTTCCAGGAAATGCAACGATAAATTTATTAACTGTTATTAGACCTGTTAAGATATGTAGAGACTTCAGTTGAAGGAATGGGTATGCATTACCAAAAGAGGAGACAGAAGATTTGAAGATAAATTATTAGGGAAGTTAAAAAATTCAAAATTTAGAAAGGCAAATAAAAATAAAAAGGACACCCAAGTATTTAAATGTGAAGTATTGAACATCCAAGCTGGTAAAGTTGGGTCTTCCAATTACATTCTGACAAGATATTACATCAAGAACTTAAGAACGTGTGGTTAGAGACGACTACATATGGTGGCATCCCTAGTCAAAATAACGAATTGATACAAACCAGGTAGTAGTAAACCCAATAG
>JAOTQH010000063.1:1368402-1387158 GCA_025631255.1 Cornus kousa | reverse complement strand
GAGAAGAGAACTAGACGAAGAGAGAGATGTAAACAAAGATAAGAAGAGAGAAGTGGAGGAGAAGAGAGGAAAGAGAAGTAGAGGAGAAGAGAGAAGAAGAATCGTGGCTTCGTCATTCATCTCTGCAATTAGGGTTTCGTCTCACGGTCTCACTCTCTCTTCAGTTGACACTTTGACCCTTGAGCTTTCTTATTTGTTTATTCTTTGGAACAAAAGTTTTTTCTCTCTCGTACGCTTGGGTTTTCTTATTTGTTTATTAAGTTGCGAAAAGTTTCCTTTTTGGCTTAAGAAATAAAATAATGAGAGTTTTTTTTTTTAAAAAAATCAGTGAGGCACGCCTACGCGCACTTGACAAATAGGACGAGGTGCGCGCCTAGTAAACATTAGTGAGCCTGGGATAACAATAGGCGCTAGACCTGCGCCTCAAGCCTTGTGCCTAGGCGCGCCTTTAACAACATTAGGTGTATATGTTTAAATGTACGCGCGCCTTTAACAACACTAGGTGTATATGTCAACACTAGGTGTATATGTTTAAATGTACGTTAAAATTTGATGGTAAATTTACTTTTTTAATTTTCAAGCCTTCTTAATGGACTTTTTTATTTTTTATTTTTTGGACAGTGATGCTTCTATAAAATATAAATGAATAGTAATCCACTCCATATTTTGTTTATGAAACCTTTTTTTGTTTTGTTATTATTATGAAATTAATAATGATTAGTTTATATAGTGATTCTTTAATTCTTTCTTTTGCTTTCATCATATATGTTATTGCTGCAGGATATCTGAATTTTTGTATATTTTAAAGCTTCAAAATGACATTCCTTTTGAATTTCTGTTCAGATTGGTCCAGAGCAGATAGATGCATTATATCGTTACGCGAAATTTCAGTTTGAATGTGGAAACTACTCTGGTGCCGCTGATTATCTGTATCAGTATAGGGCCTTGTGCACAAACAGTGAAAAGAGTTTGAGTGCATTATGGGGAAAGCTTGCGGCTGAGATATTAATGCAAAATTGGGATATTGCTCTTGAAGAGCTTAATCGGTTGAAAGAAATTATTGACTCAAAGGTTTCTGTCATGCATCTTTTATGTTAGCTTATATAAATAAATATTCAGTTTGGCCTAGGAGATGTTTTCTAATGCTGATTTGTGTTACAGAATTTTTCATCTCCTTTGAATCAAGTGCAAAGTAGAATATGGTTAATGCATTGGAGTTTGTTCATTTTTTTCAACCATGATAATGGCAGAACGCAGATCATCGACCTATTTAATCAGGACAAGTATAACATCTCAACATATTCATCATCATTTTTGATTTACTTATCTTTTATGTCTCTAATATCTTATATATAAAGTTATGTTACTTAAATTCTTGTCAAAGCTATTTTCCAAGTGGCAGTTCTCTCACACTTCTTCTTCTTCTTCTCTATTTGATTTTTGTTATTATTATTCTCCTTTTTTCTTCAAAGTTACTATTGCCGTTATTGTTGTTCTCATCATTATTGAAATTGTTTACAATTATTGCAAAAGTTTGATCTCTGTTTTAACCTTTTAAATTAGTTATTAATTCTTATATCTGATATCATTTGAACAGGGATGATAATATAATATTTTTTCACTTTTCTTCAACATGCTAATTCAATTATTCAACATTAATGTGAAACAATTGCAAAATCTCTTTGGTGGTACCTTGCTCTTTGGGATGGGAAATTCAGGCAAGTACTGCAATCATGTAGACATAGAATAGAATTAGAGGAGCACATGACATCCGGACAGAAAGCTTTTAGTGAACTTTTCTTTTGATAGGTGAGCAACACATGCACACACTCCCACAGACCACAGTGCTTCTTGTTGGGCTTGAGCAGGTCACCTCCCTTTGGGAGATAATTCTACTGCTCCAAATTTACCATCCCTTTCAGATTTATATTTTTCAATTTACCTCTATATTTTCATTCTTCAGTAAAATTGCCTCATTTATAGCCACTTTTAATGGGTTCTAGGGGGATTCCAATTGTCATGTTGCAGAATCTTGTATAATATGTTTTAATATGGTTGCTTTTCTCACTATGCTCTCCCTTTGCTTGCCTTTACACATTTATTAATTGAGTCAGGCTCTATTGTTTCAAGTGTGTACTTGTTAGTAGTTATAAGTTATATCGGGAACATTTACCAGGTGGAATTTGCTTACGAGCAACTAAAGAATTAAGTTGTTAGTTTTTTTTATTTTTTATTTTTTATTTTTTATAAGACCCTCAATTTTGGTGCTTCTTACTGAGATGATCATTCTGTTAAATATCTGATTCCCTTATTATATGCGAACATCACTTGAATTATCTTCTACTTTAAATGGTAGAATAACTTGTTTAGAAAAGGTGTGGGTCCAAAATTCAAAATCAGAGGTCCAAAATTCTCTCTCTATCTCTCTATCTCTCTCTCTCTCTGATGGTTAGGCGTTGGTCCTAATGTGGGTACTGCTTGATATATGCTACTTGTAATCACTCCCTCCACATAATGCTAACTCCTGTTGTATGTTCCTAGTATATATTTGTTGTTGCAATTTTATTATTTTTGATGGTCATGTAGTACTGTTTGAAAAATAAAATTTTAAAATTCTCCCTGGCAGGTATCTGAATGCCATTCAGACTAATGCTCCTCATCTTTTGCGTTATCTGGCCACTGCATTTATTGTTAACAAGAGGAGAAGACCTCAATTTAAAGATTTTATAAAGGTTATTGAGCAAGAGCAGTACTCTTATGAGGATCCCATCACAGAGTTTTTGGCATGTGTATACGTCAATTATGACTTTGATGGGGCGCAAAAGAAGATGAGAGAATGTGAAGAGGTAAGCTTCTTGTACCTCTTTAATTGCTAAGTCACACACTCTCACACACACATATTTCTTGACAAGTCTAATTGCTAAGTCAAATGGAGAGGCCATGTGACATTTGTTTCCTTTAGTTCTTCTCAACTCTGTAGTTACTTTTTATTAATATATTTGGTGCTTTTTGAATATGGATATATAATGTAGGTAATATTGAACGACCCATTCCTGGGCAAACGAATTGAAGAAGGCAACTTTTCAACTGTTCCTCTGAGGGACGAGTTCCTTGAAAATGCCCGCCTTTTCATTTTTGAGATCTACTGCAGAATACATCAGCGCATTGACATGGGGTACGTTCCTGGGTGCTTCTTGCCCCCTTTTGGTCGAGGCATTGAATTTTCTTTCAAGTTCACTTTATATGTCACTGCTATCATGATATATTATTTGTTTGGTTTCTGTTTGTATGCAGACACACTTTTGCACTTTTTGATACGTTATGCATGGTAATGAAATGGTTGAAGTATGTCATCCGTCCTTTG
Source organism: Cornus kousa (assembly GCA_025631255.1). Classification (NCBI taxonomy): domain Eukaryota; kingdom Viridiplantae; phylum Streptophyta; class Magnoliopsida; order Cornales; family Cornaceae; genus Cornus; species Cornus kousa. Next base: position 1,383,794 of record JAOTQH010000063.1, on the reverse strand, counting down.
AGTTTGACTCAAATGAAGGGGGTCAATCACTTGAATTTTTTCTCCATTCTATAATATTATACACCATGTCTCCTCTATTATTTAATTTTTTAAAGTCATTTATAATTACTTCATTTTGTCTGGCCTCACTTTCTTTTACCTTCTATGCAAACTACTGTTTCCTTCCTTTCGAGTGCATTAGCGGATCTATGTTGTGTGTCCATACAACCCAAGTCTTTTTTCTCTTATTTTGTCACTAATAGGAGCTTCCTAGATCTCCCTCAACACTTTTGATTAACAAATTGATCTTTTCTAATCACTCCTATGATCCACCTCAACATCTACATTTCAGCTACGATAGTTTTTTTAATACCTAACACTGCCCCATATAAGGTAGCTGGCCAAATGAACGTCTGATAAAAAATTTCTTTTAACTTGTTTGGTATTTTTCTATCACATTGGATACCACTAGCTTGTCTCCATTTGGTCCAACGTATTCCAATCCTACTAGTAATATCATCATCTATTTTTTTCATTTTCTTGTATTACTGCACCATGGGATGTCTTCTCTTATATCTGTCACTATTTCATCTAGGACTTGTGTAACTAGGAATGAGACTGAGTTAAGTAGTATTGATCCTTGGTGGAGACCCACTTTTGGTTCAAACCCTAGTTTTCGTATCCTTGTGCATATCCGTAATAATATTTAAAGAGACTCGTTTTCTATGTAAAGACCAGCAAATTATATTCCTTGTAACTCTATCGTAAGCCTTCCCTAAGTCTATGAAAATCACGTGTTGGTATATTTGCTTACTTCTACATTCTTCTATCAACTGCCCGAGTAAATGACATCCATGTTAGATATACCTGGCGTAAATCCAAATTGATTACATTGGTTTCATTCCTTATTCTTTGTTCTATATACGAGTCATTTAAATTTATTCCTCAATTTTGTATATCACCTTTATTTTTTTTGTATATTAGGAAAAAAATACCCTCCATTCATTAGGTACCATTCCTTCTTTTAGAATTTTATTGAATACATTTGTTAGGCATTCAATTCGCACGCTTTTAAAGTTCTCCAAACTTCTATTGGTGTGTTGTTAGGTACCACCACTTTATTGTTACTTTTTAAGTGCATCCTTAATTTCTTTCTTATTTATCCTATTTATCATTCCCATATTATGTTGAAGCATGTATAGTAGCCAAAGTTGTTCTCGTGGTTCGGTTTATCTCCATAAACATGAACATCCCAAATAATCTTGAGGAGAATGTCAAAATTATTTGAGATGTTTTATTCTCATATATTATATTTTTCTCAAACAAAAAAATGGAGTGACATTTTGTTTCTTGATAAAATTTTAGAATCGTTAATGGAAACCTTCCAGTTTGTGCTTTATATGCCATTTTCAGTTTCTTCACATCTGGAAACGAAACCGATCAACTTTTTGTGAACAATTTAATAATTTAGAGTATTGGAGTCTACTACCATCATTTTTGAAAAATGGTTTATTCTGGTTCTATGAACATATATGTATCGGGAAATAAAGATTTTGGTGTGCTTCGATTCATTATGATAATTTGTTTTGAAGCATTCGCTGATTTTTGACAGAGTGCTTGCTGAGAAACTAAATTTGAATTATGAGGAGGCAGAGAGATGGATTGTAAATCTTATACGAACCTCAAAGCTCGATGCTAAGATTGATTCTAAGTTGGGAACTGTTGTCATGGAACCTAACCATCCCAATGTGTAAGTCAAGTTTATTCCTTTTTTTTATTTTTTATTTTTCTTACCTATTACTTCCTGTTTCTTTTATTTTTTTCTTTGCTTTATAAAATTATTCTCCTTGTAATTAGTGTTTTCACTTTCCAGTTATGAGCAGCTTATTGATCACACCAAGGCACTGTCAGGGCGTACTTACAAACTAGTCAGTCAGCTCCTAGAACATGCTCAGGCACAGCCTGCGCGATAAGTTTGTTTGTTTGTTTTCCGTTTTGAGGCTTCTGGAGATTGCTTTTCAGTTGAGGCTTAAATTAAGATTAGAGCAATATATTTGACATTTTTCGGCTCTCTGTTTCAGTTGATTACTCTCTGGTTAGATTTTCAGAGATTAATTAATGTATGTTAATTTTGGAGGAATCACCCCGTTGTTTTTTTTATTTTCAGAGATTGTTCTCCTTTTCTTTTCTGAGATTTGTCATTGTGCCATGTTCAGTTGTTGTTGTTGTTGTTGTTGTTTTTTGTTTTTTTGGGTTATGTGCATTGCACACGCTTTATGCTAGTTTTAAGAACTGTTGCGTCATCTGAAAGATGGAGTTAATACTTTGTTATGAAACTGTTTGGGAGAGAGAAATGAAATGGTAGACCACACCCAATTTATAAAAGAATTATTTGGAAAGCGCTGTTTGATTTTTAACTCTTGAAAATAGTTTTTAAGAATTCTGAGAAGAGAAGACTTCTTAGAAAGACAATTATTTTAAAATATTTTTTTTATAAATGAGTTTTTTTAGAAAATAGTTTTAAAAACACAATCAAAGGGTTTTTTTGGTATGATATTATATTTTTTAGATACTCTGAGTTACAAGTATCTGATAATAGATCAGATGCGCGCTAAAGTAATGTATTGTTTTATATTCATTGTATTATTACATTTCGATTTTTTTTCTTCTTTGTAGGATTAAATCGGACAATTACATGGATACTTCAGATATAAAAAGAAAAAAAGAGGAAAACAAATGGTGGTGGGCTGGAGAATAAAATACAGAAAATGACATGATAACAATTAAATTAATTCAAATATCATATTTTTTATATTTGATAAATTGTAATATTTGCCTTTTTCACTTGAATTTATATTTTTGTTATTATTATTTGACTAATTTTTATCAAGCCAAAAAAAATAAAAATTAAAAAAACAAGAAAAGTGAAAAATTATCCGGTGTAATTTTTTTAAAAAAAAAGAAAAAGAAAAAAGAAAAAAGAAAAGGGGTAAGGCAAATTCAAACACGACTCAACTCATCTCTCACCTGGAAAATAAAAAAAGGTATGGCATATAATGCTGGTTACGTGTCATTTCATTTGAGTTACTACTCTATATCTTTTAGAAAGAAAAAAAAGAAAAAGAAAAACAGGTTGGTGAAGAAACAGAGGAACCAACGCCTACCGTCTCCGTCTCCGTCTCCGTCTCTCTCTCTCGGGTAGCTCCTTAATTCCTCAATAACCCTACATATATTATTATATCTATCATCATCATCATCACACACACACTTTCTCTCTCTCTCTCCACATATATATATGTATGTGTGAGTGTATACAAACATTGTAAAAATATGTGTGTGTTTATGTGATCTTAGAATGTACTGTGTCTTATTACATCCCAGAAATAACTGATGGGTTTACAAATGTTAATGAAATACTTCTTGCCTCATTTTCTGTTCACACAGTTCAAGGCTTTGCTATATTAATTAATTTCTCTAGTTCTTCATGAATTGAGAGTATTTGGTTTTCAGGGATGCTTTTGTTTTTGTTTTTGCATATCTATGTTGCCTTTTTTTTGGTAGATTATATTGCTAATTGCTTAATATTTGCTTCCGGAGGGTAGGTGATTCAGGAGGGTTCATATTACAAGTTTAAACGATTAATGAGATGGATTTTTACTCTTCTTATTTATTCATGACTATGATGTTGCAAAATCGCCCTGTAAACCTTAGGTTTTTGTAATGTTGACGCAGTTAAGAGAGGAGAGAGAATCCTCTGAACTGATTAAGCCAACGGTTAGGTTTAAAAGTTTTTAATACCAGAGCTTTGATTTTTATTTTATTATTTTTCTCTCCCCTGTTAAATAAAGCTTTATTTGCAATTGGGGGTTATGCGAGAAGAGTATGACAGGATGACTTCACCTTAGTTTCGGCAAGTGCTTAGCATGTCAAAATTTATATACTGCTGGGCATGTAGGTGTGTAGTTGTGCCTCAGTTTTGGAGAGTATGTTCAAATTCTACTTGAAGATTAGTGGCATAAAGCCAGGTCTCCTAGAGGTAATTTCAACATGGTTAATAACACGTCCGTCTTCCCGTTCTTCTTCTTTTTTCCCCCTTTTCATGAATTTAGGTTATCTTAGAATGAGAAAGTGTTGCATATTATATCAACTTTATGCTTTTAAAGTGACGCATTTGAATAATTCTGAGAGACGATTTGAAGCTTACTTTTTTCTTTCCAAGTTTGGGAAAGAAAAGTTGAAGCTTCATTAAAAATATATCCAATTGAAACTCATAGTAGAATGATTAACACTAGTAAGTAAGGAGTAGGGATTAATGAATTATCTATGTCATTGATGTGGAAGCTATGTTACATGGACTGGGATACATCTGTTTAGAATACGTCTTGCAGCTGTGGGTATTTGCAAGCATTGGATTTATCAGATATCCAAATCTATGGATGCGGGGACACATCTAACTACTCATATTCTATTTTTTCAGTGCTTAACATTTCACAAGACGAAATGATGGTTTTATGCAATATAGAGTCTACGACTTGTTCACTTCATTCGTTTCGAAGTAATAATGTAACAGAAGGAACATTTTACGTGAATAACATGTACAATTTTATAATAAATTTGAATAGACTGTTATGCTTACTTAGGTGTATGCCCAATTAGACATGTTGGACATATATCTTTTACCATATCCGGATGGATACTTCATACTTATGAAAGAGTTCATTTAACATAACCAGTGTTTTGGGTTGGGTACTGGCATACTTGAGCAACATTTTGTTTTGGATTGAGCAGCTGCAAGTATATCAATATGTTTGACTCTTTAGGAGATGGGGAAACAAAGATGAAAAGTGTTTCCTGATAGTAAATAATTACTGCTTTTCATTTTTAATTGCTTGTGAAATTAATGTGACAGTAATGTCCTATCATTCCTAAACAAATTCATTTTGGACGTGTTTAGAACGTTTAAAAAATTTATGTGCTCTTTCTGTGAAGCTTCCGTCTAAATGTTGGTGATTGTTACATTTGTTGTTTGGAGTTAATGTTGGTGGTTGTTACATTTGTTGTTTGGAGTTTTTGTTTCATTTTGATTCTAATACATTATATATAAAATCTTACAGGAGTTGCTGTTTTATTAGGCTTCCAAAAAGAGTTTGTTGAGGGTCTCTTTCATATCACCAGGATAAATTTTTTAAAGGACTTGCTTCTGCATAATGTGCAAGATCAGATCCGGGATGGAGGGTGGGTTGATTGAAAATATGAGGGGTACTACTTTATGCGTTGCTGAAGTTACATTTTGAAGCTTTTAGCCTTTACTAGTACTCTCCTATTTTTGTTTTCAAGTCTGGGATTCGGATGAAACTTTCTATTTTACACTTGTTCATTCCGCTTATTTTCCATAAGGTTTGTAAATTCAAACAGCATAAAATTCCCTTTTCTTTTCTTCGCAGAATTCGCTTTTGATTTTAATAAATAATAGTTGAAAAGATAAAAATCAATAAAAATATTGACTAAATGAGGAAATTAGGTAGCCTCAAGATTGCATGCCTAAGACACACAGTTATAATCCATTGAGCACTCATGATATGCTCATATGCTGTGTGAGCAATCTACAATCAATAGGCTTTGATACCAATTTTGAAATAGGTCCTATTGTTATTAATTTGCAACTAAACTTTTCAACTTTTTGTTATCCTTGTTTAAAATTCATTTAATTAGTTAAACATGTGTCTCAATTACAATCACAAAAACACATAAAGCATTAAATAAAGAAAAAACATACGTGAAAAACCCTAAACGGTAAATATCACGGGTCTTTATCTAGCCATGAACAACCCACTACTAGAGAATGAGTTCTACAACTAAATTATAATATTCCGACCCCTAGAATCAGACTCAGACTTACAGATGATCTCTTTGATCCTTCCAGCCACTAATTTGTCAATGAGGCCCACTTGTAAATCAATCTGCTTCTCCATGGGTGTCCAATTATTCAACTTTTTCTCTCTAAAAATATCAAAGTTCTCTCAACTATGTCTTCAAGACTTGCAGAGATACCCTAGATTGACTAGAACCTTATAATTATAGCCGGTGTAAGATTCCTAATTAGAACAGGACGTATCTAAATAGAAAGTATAATCCTTTGCAATTTTCCACAGGTTGATTGATTGAGCCTTTGACCGAGTGAGTGGCCTTTTGTTGATTGATTGAGCAATTGGTCAACAACTATTGTCTAGTTCAACCAATCAAGCTTTTGATTGTTATTTTGGACTTCGATTGTTATTGATTTTGTAAACATTCCAATTTAAAACTTCATTTGAAATCTTTGAGAAAATTTTGGAAAAAACATGACAACTAGGAACATGCAAATAAAAAAAAATCACTTTGAATTGTGGAACTAAACATCTTGGTGTTCACGGTGTTTGACAATCAATATTGGTATTGAACGGAGAAGTGGTGGAACGTGCGGAACCATATATTGGATCACTCCAGTGCGGCACGAAGCTGGTGAGTTCAAATCAGCTCCTATGCTGCTTGCTATGCCATGCTTGGTCCCCTGGTGCGGTGGAGGTTCCGTAGCATGTCATGAGCACTGAACTAAGGGGTGTGAACTGTTCTTTGTGATTGAGTCTTAAGAGATTTGCGGTGTCTTTTCATTGATCTTCATTTCTATCATCTTTTTGAAGTTTTTACAAACAACTTAGGATATTGACAGTTTGACACACATTACAATCCAAGTCTTGAGTAGGAGTTTGCCAACAGATGACTCAATATACCCAGGACTCTCCCGTGGAACAAAATTTGAATGTTGAACCAATTGGTATGGCTAAATAAGTGTTAACAATCCTATATCCTGTTATGAATACCAGTGGAAAAGGAGGATCTATGTTTTATTTTCCTTCCAGTTTCAGATAAAAGCTTCAGTACTAGTAATTCTCCCATTTGCTAAGCATTTGATTACAACCATAATATCCATATGAAATTAATGATGTTTCCTTCTTCCCTCTTGGCAAACTAAGAGAGAACATTCTTCTCTTCTTTTACTTGAGGTTTTGCTTCAAATTACCATTCTATAGGTGATGAATCTTACTTCTTTAAATGGCTTCAATCTGATCATGAAGTCAAATCTCAAAGCCTTGATTCTGTTTGAGCTGGCGGTCATTTTTATATGGTTCTATAAGAAAGCATTTCAAGTTTCTCATTATATTTGTATGTATGGAAATCCTTCAAAATGTTCATGGGATTTCTTCCTCAAATTGATATTGATTGAACTTTGAATGTACCAGATGAGAATGAGAATAATGTCAAAAAAGAAGTAGCTGAAACTGTTCGACCTGAGGTGGATTTGAATGATGACCTGCAGCAGCACATTGGTTCTGTAGACATTATACAAACTAATATAGGTGATTGCAAAGGTAAGGAAAATGTTTGTCAAGGTGTAGCACAGGCAGATATTGACTCTTCTGGTGAGGTAAACATGGAGGCATCAATATCATCTGATGATATTATACGGGCAGGAGGTTTTGGGGCTAGAGATGATATAAGTAGTTTTCTTCCAGTTGCAATTGACTCCACTGACTTTGAAGCATCTCTTCTTGATGCCCGAGACTATGAGGAACCACAGGAAGAGATACGCAGACCGGGTCTTGGCTGGAAAGAAGCTACAAAGTAAGAATAAGTTTTGCTGTTAGTATCACATGTGGAGTTCCTGTGATATATTCTTCTGGTACTTCCTGTTTTCTATAGATACTTTGAGCTATGTTCATAATATGTGTTGGATTTACATTTATTTTGAAAGATTCTCTGTTTTGCTTAACAGTGGTTGGTATCTTCATGAAAGAAATGAACCTATTTAATTTACTGAAGCTCTTTAGCATGGCATGGCAAAATGAAGTCTTTGTAAGCCTCTTTTTACACTAGTCTGTTGTATAATTAATATTCTGTTGACAACTGATATTGTGTCTAAGATGTGAACAAAAATTTCATATAGCACACATCACCCCCTTTATGCTTAATACTGCTTGGAAATCAATGGAATTGCAAAATTTATATTATTGATATTTACAGTTTATTAAATACAGTTTTCATGCACTATGGCTTTTTTCTTTACGTGCATTGGAATTCTGCATGGCTTATACTAGAAGGCAATTATGATGAAAATCCAGTTGCTTTTCGGAAAATCCTGTGGCCGGGAGCTAGGATTGCCAAAGGGTCATAGGTGGATTTCCTCCTAGCAAAAACTTCCCATTGAGGCCCGTAGTGAGCTTTCCACTCTTCCTGAGTGTTGTAATGGGGCAGATATCGCTTCATCCCTAGATGAGCCGTTTTGCAGAAATCTAGAATTCTTTTGTGTTGGGTTAAAATGTGTTCTAGATTATCTGTTCCTGGGGAAGATGGCATTGCCGAGGATAGGAATGCCACTAGGTAGATAACATCATCTTCTGGAGTAACCATAGATGTTCTGTTGTTCCACCTGCAATATAGAAATGAGAGGATAGTTAAGAATACTAAACTTGCGAACTTTTCAAGAAGACTTGATTAAGTTCATGAATTATTACTTAGATTTGTTTACTGGGTAGATCAGTATACGACCATTGCTAGTGTCTGTAACAATGTGTCCAAAAACTTCTTCAGCAAAGTCATGAATTCTGCTTTTCGGAATAAGAAGATTTAGCCATGGGTGGGGAATTTCCCACAATCCTTTTTCTCGGAGTTTTAACTCGGACGTGTGCACTCTATCAAGGAATTCCACATATGAGACGTCTGAAAGGAAGAGTGTGGATTGAATATAACTCAATTCTGACAACAGTCTGTCAATTTTCTGCATTAGGAAACAGAGATTAATGATGAGGTCATTTATTTTTATTTCATGGAGGTGTGAAGATCATTTCAAGTAAATATCGTTTAAGAGTTGTTTTGGGGTGTGGTTTAACAAGTCTCACCTGGTTCATTATGTCAGTCTCATCTGGGTTGAAGTATTTGGCGATTTCTAGACAGAAGAGAGTCCTCCGATCCGATGCAAACTGACTGGCTTGAAGTGGGTCTCGAGGACTGAATGAGGATCTCCAGTTATTAAGGAGACCAGTTCTGTTAATTATGACAAATCCCTCTAAATAATCGAAAGAGTTCTCCGATGATATTAAGTACTCTTGGTCCTTGGAAAATGTTGAAAAATCCGAATAAAGGACTCTAATCCATTTCACCTGGCAACATTCATTAATTATGTCACAAGTCTGGTACTTCTTCTGGTAATTGGAACACTTTATACATAATTATGCAGAAATTTATTGTGATATTACCATTCTGGGTGCTGGTTCGAGAGCAATTCTAGCACGGGTTATGACACCGAACTGTCCCAGCCCTCCAAGAACACCATAAAACAGGTCAGCGTTCTGATTCTCTGAACAGGTAACCACCTCTCCCTTTCCTGCATCCAATAAAATTTGAGTCATCCCTTTTGGGTTGAGTGTTGCTAGTCGATACTAGATACAGGTTAGCACCTGCTAAATTGTTGCCTAAGGGCAACTTTTTTTATTTCCCAACTATTCAGGTTTATAGTTCCAAGTCAATTCACAATTTAATCACTTCATAGGGCATTTTGCAAAAAAAATTAAAGTGGGTGAAATACCCTAACACCCTTGCCTTTCAGTTTTTGTCTTTCAATGAAAGAACAATTCTCCTCTTGTGAACTTTGATTTTGAACCTAGCCGATGAATCATAGGCATGGATACTCTATAAGAAATCGTATAGATCATATCGATACTATTACTCTTTGGCGTATCGTAGCTACGTGTCCACTACTTTTGAAACATATCTATAATTTGAAAATAAATTTTGTACTTTGAACAAGTATCCAAAATCTTTTAGGATACTTAGGGACACGTTTGACAGTCTTGATTATTGAAGTACAACATTTTTCTTATTATACTATAATTGTCAAGAAAGGCATAACAAGGTGTTTTAAATAGTTGAACTTTCAAATTAGAGTTTTTTTATGAAGATAAATTGAGTTACAATGAGAATATATCACGTCTAATTTAGTCCAAAGTCCGTCCATGCATAATAGCTCTCGGGTGATCATAATATCATACAACAAAGTACATAATATTTGATGCAATTATAAAAATACTTGTTTGTCATACATTGTTACTCATAATATGCACATAACATTTAAAAAAAATAATTATACAGGTTCATATACATAGAATATAGACATATATATTTTGTCATGTCCTTTACGTATCAATATTCTATTTTCTGAAATTTTTGCTGTTGGTATGTCTGTATCTTGTATATATGACTGTGCTTCATAGAACAAAATTACTATTAGATTTTGTATGAAGGGGAAATATAAATGAATATCATGAACATACCTGTGACAACCTCTAGCTGGTAGACGTTATTAATCTGCGGTCCATGCCGGAATGCTTGCCCACTAATTCCAGCATTTGATAAAGTGCCACCAACGGTGAGATGGAGGTAATCTGTCCAAGATTTTGGCGCAAGTCCATGCCGAAGACACTCGTGCAGAATAGTTATCCAGAGATCACCACCAGAAACATCCACATAAGGCAGCTCCCCAGTGAAAAAGTGCATTTCTGATCCCTGAAGTGATTCCATATTGATAACCACTCCTCGATGGGTTTGTGCTTGACCTTCAAGAGAGTGACCATGGCCTCTAGCGGCAACAGTGAGCTCTGAGGTAATACCCATTTCGAAAATATGCTTTATTGTGGAGGAAATATCAGAAACAGATTTTGGATATAAAACTGCTGATGGGAGGAAATGGTACCGGTTGCCAAAATCCTTGGCTGCATGGTGAATGTTGTTGAAGCTAAGATGGCCCTCGAGTTTTAGTGCTTTCAGTGAAGGGGTAATCAAGGGACCTGAATGCGGGAAGAAAGTTGAGGTGGCAAAGAAATGATTAGAACAAAGGTTATTTTTGTTGATGATACAGCTCGAGATGATGATGATGTGAATTATGAGGATCATATAGTTGTTTTGTTTGAGCAAGGTATAAGGTGGTGATCCCATATTTTTCTGAGGCTATGTTTATAGAAGAGGAGAGAGAGAGAGAGAGAGAGAGAGAGAGAGAGATGGATTGAGAGAGAGTAGCCAAGGAAATGAAGGGTATGGAAGAGAATTTATAAGGGAGGTTGTGGGAGACAATCAGCACAATACACAATCGGTGACGAAACTGCATATGAAGTCTCTCTAAATTTTGTGTTGGAAGTGTTTAAGATTTTCTTTTGGCTCTCCTTTTTGCAGTCTAAGAGAAGGCGTGAGAGGGGAAGGTTTTTTTTTTTTTTAAACATATGTCTTTACTTTAGTGCTGTTCCCTCAATTACAACTTCTCTATTCTCACCATTATTTGTTTCTTTTACCATGTTAAACTAATATGTCTGTGATTTCTTCACGGTTTTAACGGAATGCGCCATTTTTCTCCTAAATTTGACTTTGTATATCGTTTGCATGCACTATTGTCAAATACTGCAAAAATACAATAACCCTTTAGTTACTGCTACTCATTTTTTATTTATTTATTTATTTTTTTGGGTGGTTATTTTAAGCAAAGATGTCTTTAGGACTGGTCATGTAAGCACTCAGGATTCTACGCAAGTAGTTTTTGTTATACTAGGAGCCGGCCCCTACCAGTCTCATGATGTTAGAGCTAAGTGTGCTAATACGTTACTGACTGGGTCCTGCTGAACAAGTCATCTTTAGTAGCGTGTGTTTGGTTGTTTGGGCTTCTCACTTAATGAGCTTAGTTCAATTGAGTTTGGCGTTGGACTCTGCTTGGTGACTGACTAACTTCACAGGATAACCATATAGATATTATGGTATCTCTCCGCTAGCGAATGATTAAAAAAATGGTCCCTGCTCGGCAAATAAGTAATAACTGCGCAGGAGGACCGTGGATATTATTGTGGCATTCATTCAACTCATTCAAACACATTCAGTTTCTTTGGACAATAGAAGAGAGACTTGTCAATAAGACTATGACCTTTAGATGGTATCCTCTGGCTTTTCTTCTTCAGATGTAGACATAGCAAAAATTGGGTGACTGGGGTTATGAGAGAGTCAAATTAGTGGGTCCTGCTGGACATGTGAACTTCACAAGGATGTGTTTCAGGGCTGGTATTATGATCTGTTACATCATGAATTCTCTCCTGAATACAGGTACAGGAGTAAGATGTGGAAAAAAACACCCGAGGTTAAACTTTAATGATTTTTTTTCTTTTCTTTTATTATTCTTACCTTTTATCTCAACTTACATGAGTCTCTAGCTATTTTGAGTCAAAGCCCTAATCTCAGTTTTCTTAAGCCCCATGCATCTGTTGGTCACGAGAAATTACTAGGTAGTCTGGGACCGTGTGGTCCAAACAATCACAATAAGTCATGCAACCAAATGTGTACATTTTATTCTATTTATCTCTAGTTATTTGGAGACTAGACCTTATGGTTAGTTTTCACATGTATGTGTTGTTCACGAAAAATTAGTATGTGTTGTTTACGAAAAATTCGTAGGTAGTCCAATCAATCACAATAAGTCATGCAATCAATTATTGTGAGATTTTTATGGTTGCATAGCTTATTGTGATTGGTTGGCATCACATGGTCCTGGAGTACCGAATAATTTTTGGTCCCGGAGTACCAAATAATTTTTGGTTGGTCACGGAAGCATTGTACATTGGTATTGGACATTGGAGGGGCCTGGGGGTCTTCTAGTCTTGTGTGGGAAAGGAGGCTTTTGAAGGAGAGCAAGTGGGCGCAGGGATGACAGTTTGAATGGGAAAAACCTACAGAAGACTATCTTATCAACTAGGGTTAGCCCTTGGAGTCTTGGATTCCGGCAAGGGGACAATGATTTTCCCTTTAATATTTTCTATACTTTGCTTTTTGTGCCAAACAAACTGCTATTATGGAAAATCTCTCTTCCATTTGGTATTGTTTTTTTGAGCACTTGATTAGCATCCATTTGGAATCTGCAGCTATTTTTGGAAAAATAGTTTGATGTTTGTTTTCAGAGACTTCAATATGTATTAAATTAATGACCTATCTCAACTGTTGTGTTTGGGGTCATGGTCTTTTTACTAGGGAGCTTTCAAGGATGTGTTTGTGTCACTTATTGACATTTTTTATTTTATTTTTTTTAGTTGATATTCACCCACATCCCTCAAGGAATTGTTTGTATTCAAGAGGATTGATAAAACTGTAACTAATTTGATGATAATAACCTATTCTTCTTGACCTCAAACAAACCCTGATGGTCAGGTTGGTTTTATGATCACCTACAATCTAATCTCTCTCCATACGCTATGTATCCATCCAAAACCTCGGCTTGATGGGAGCTCAATGTAGTTATGGATCTTCATCTTTGTTGTTAACCCTATATTGATCACCTTCCTATTATATTGCAGCATTGTTGTTGTTGTTGTTTGGATTTTTTATTATTATTATTATTATTATTGGATATATAATTGCATACGTTTCACTAATTGTCCACAAGAGTCTACCTAATTTTAGCTCTGCCCAAAAATAAAAAATATTAACCTACTCCATTAACAATTTTTAGATCCGTCCTTGAGTCTAGGGGTTCGATTCCCTCAACACCTTAGTGGATGGTAATGTCTAGGTACAAACAATTTTAGTTTATTCAGGTATGATACATTATGAAAGAATAATTAAGAATCGAGTTTGTAGCTTTGAATGCATCTCAAACTCCTTAATCTCTCTTTCACCACCACCACGTCTACCATTCCGCTATCCACTCACACACTGTCCACCTCTACAACTCCAATCACCCCCTCTTTCTCCACCGCTTGTCTTTACCAGTCCCCCCCTCCTCTTCACACACACACACACACACGCACCCACACATTCTCTCTCTAAAAGGAAGACTTGTTTCTCCTAATAGAAGTCCCCCCTAATCATTTGATTGAGAGAAGAGAGAGAAGGTTTAGAGAGAATTAATTTAATGTGCATATTAAATATTTTATTATGTATGTAATATATAATGGGAGGTAATATGCAGTCCACTTTTTCACAATTGCATTTTATTTTTCTTTTCCTTTGAAAGAAAATGACAAAAAAATTCTTAAATTCATTAATGCATCATCTTTTATTTTATTTTATGATACCATAATTACCCTTTTCACTACAAACTTTTAACTTTCTAACATTCTTAACTTTTTCTAGTATTTTCTTCCTCTCTTTTTTTTTAACCTGACAAAAAAAGTTAATTTATTCAACTGAAACAACATGCATCAAAAATAAAAATTAAAATAAATTGTTACAAAGCTTAAACGGCGGCAGAATACAAATTTTAATTTTCCACAGTACTTCTTGAATATGTTATTGTGTCTAAAGCTCCCATTCAACAATATGAAGTAACAAACTCAAACTCAAGGCCAGCTCTATCGAGTCCACAATGTAGTACAACAGACAGACACGAGCAAAGAAATTGAAGAAAAAAGTTTTTCTGGATGTGGCTTCTAATTGTCGAAAAGGGGCTCATGGTGCATTTGAGTGGATCACACTCACTTGGGGCGTGATTTTTGTCGGCAGTTTTTTTTTTTTTTTTCATATAATTGGTTAAAATTAATTAGGAACTTTTTACCAATTTCAGAGCTCAAAGGGCTATTAATGGCAATGAGAACAAGAAAAAGAGGAATTGAAAGGCAGAAGATTATTTGTTTGACAAACAAGAAACAGTGGAATTAAAAACTTTGTTTCAAATTTTAAAGGATACATGTGGTATTTGAGAACAAATAATAATTTATTTATAAAGTTAAGGTTATAAATGTCATTTCTTTTAAATTTGGAGTGCAATTCCAATAAAATGGAATAGGAATATCGCCTCCCTATATAATTTGTAAAATCTAGAGATTTTCAAAGTTTACAAATTAAATTTATATTTAGTATGTATATTAAATATTAATATAATATCTAATTATATATTTAATAAAAAGTACAAAAAATATGTAGTAATATTATATATGTGTGTGTATATAATAGCATATATGTTGTAGAAGGGTATATTTATCCTAATAAAAACTAATGTGTACTGTTTAGTCATTTAACATTATATTTAAGGTTAAAATGTCCTCCATAAAAAATAAATTATTAGATGATTGGAGATTATGTAACTCCACAGAGATACAAATGGAGACATACTCTCAGATCATCTAATAATTTCTCACTATAAAATCAACCCAACAATTTACTTTTATTTTTAAGATGATGTTTACTTCTCTGTTTTCAAACTTTCACCACTGTGCTAGATATGTTAAACTTTAGAGTAATAATTAATTGGACAGCACTTGTGTCAAGTCTTTCGATATTGTGATCTGAAAAGGTACCATGCTTGCTGAAAAGGAGATGGATATAGTTCCAAGCTAAAATGCTACCCAATCAAC
>JAOTQH010000063.1:1304906-1316765 GCA_025631255.1 Cornus kousa | reverse complement strand
ATTTATAATAAAATTTATTATAATCCGTTTAACCTTTTTAATCATAGAAAAAAATACTATATTTTTCATATAACATATTGATGAAAAATTAATAAATTACTGAAGTAAAAAATACTTTCTTTTTCATGTAATATATTATTGAAAAAATTAAAAATTAAATAGATTTTTTTAATAAAATTTTACTAAAGTTTTTTTATTTAAATAATTAATTAAAAAATTTAAAGATAAATTTATGCAAATTAAATGGAGAATATGTCATCAAATTAATATGATTTTTTTTTTTCATAATTTAATTCAATAAGAAAAATAGAAATGTAATAATTTGGGAGTATTATGTACAAAATATACTTCATCATGTTCTTTGCAAATTCAAACATAATTCAAGGTTGTTGGATTTTTTTATTTTTTATTTTTCACTTTACCCTATTTACTATCACAAAGGGGATGCAATTTGGGCAGAAAAAAAAAAAAAAAAAAAACCAAACCCTTACCATTTAAGTTTTGAAAAACAATAATAAGTTTTATTCGGGAAAAAAATTATTTTTATATTTTTTAAAAAGGTTTAAAAGTCTCAATCAATATCATATAAGGACATTTTTGTTAAAGTAAAGTTGTTACTTATACTCAG
The DNA here is from genome assembly GCA_025631255.1 of Cornus kousa. Taxonomy (NCBI): domain Eukaryota; kingdom Viridiplantae; phylum Streptophyta; class Magnoliopsida; order Cornales; family Cornaceae; genus Cornus; species Cornus kousa. The sequence goes on along the minus strand of JAOTQH010000063.1, from coordinate 1,316,137 downwards.
TGTCACAAAAATGATGCAAGTTGGGAACAATTGTAGTGATAAAAAAGAGAGTGATGCAATTTGGGAACAATTATAGTGGTGGCAAAAATGGGAAAAAAATATAAATTCCATTTTAGTACAAAATGGGTTTGACATGCACATTACACATGATTAAGTTGAACGTTCAACTACATTTTTTTCCTCTAAGATTTGTTTTGGAATTGGGTTTATTTTTATTTATTTATTGTATTTTAATCAAATCCGGATTGGATCTCGTCTCGGGTTAAATGCGCAACACCGACATTAAAAATTCAGAACGGTGACGACTCCAAGAAAGAGACGCCCAAAGTTCCCTTATACGGGCCTTTTGGACCCCTCACAGAAAGAGACGCCCAAAGTTCCCTTATACGGGCCTTTTGGACCCCTCACAAGGTAACAAATTGGAGATATTGCAGTTGGCTCAACAGTGACAGAACACCAGATTAGTGAGGGACTATAATGGGGTGTTGGGGACTGGAACCCTGAACATGTGAGATCCAGGACCCTTTCCTTTCCGCTGGACCAAACGCCCAAGTGTTCTTCTTCACTTCCTTTCTTTCGTGCGTTTTTTCTCTCATCAACGAGATCTCTCTCTCTCATTACAATATCTTCTGATCTCTCTCGAGAGGGACAGCAAAACGCGAAGAGAAGCAGCCCTTACCCACCTCTCTCTTTTATCTCTCTAGAATAACATATATATATATATATATATATATTTTCTCTCTCTAGAAATAGGAGGAGGTGGGGACGAGGGAAATGGGTGGTTTCCTGTGGTCATCATCAGCCTTCGATTCGAAGTCGGGACAACTCATTTTAGTGTCTCTATTGGTAATGACGGCGTCTTTCTACACGGGCACGTTCTTCGGCCGCAATTCCTCCATTTATGCACCACAACTTCCCTCCAATTCTTCATCACTCTCATCTTCATCCCCTGGTATCTTCTTTCTCTCTGTAGAAAATGGCCCCATTAATTATATGTGTATCAACTCACACTGCCAACAAAATTTTAGTTTACATGTCATACGGTAATTCTTCATCTCTCTCTGTGTGTATATATATGCGTGACTAATCTAATTTTGTCACCAGTCACGGGAGTGATGTTCATTAATTGTTTGTTTAGTGAATCATGGACAAAAATCTATTTTTAGGGACTTCTTGATTTCATGGTCGAAGACTCAAAGCTCGACCCACATTTAAAGCCAAAGTTGTCATTTGAATGAGTTATTCATGAATGTCAAAACTATTTGTTTTCCCCTGGAAGGTATGTCACACAGACAAATTTTTTTTTTTTTTTATCCATTCTGATATTTTTCCCTGGACAAACAAGGAATTTTGCATCATTAGAAAGTAAGATATGCATCCAATAACATTTAAGAATTAATTGAGCCGAGTGATTCCTCAATACAGTTTTAAATCTAGATGGAAACAGTGTTTAGAAGTATCTTCTTGTGGAGTATTTATGCCAATGACAGAAACTCTAAGATCCCAGACCTTGATTCCTCCTAAAAGAATCTCCATGCTCCACAAGAAGCGCTTCCAGCCTTCTGAAATATCTCTTCATGGGCACTGTTGATTAGGGGTATATGTGCTCTTTTTCTTATCTCATTATTTTAGTTCAGTTTTTGTGCAGTGCATCTCTGGCAACTGCAAGTTTAGGGTGATTTAAATGTCCGAGGCTATGTTTTTGACTCTTTTGAGGGATCCCTTCGTTTTTGTCTTTAGACTAGCCACAGCATGTCATTGTTCATAGTTGAGACTTATAAGATTGTGCTTTTAGGTATTATTGGTGGTTTGGATGCATTCACTTTTCCGATTTAAATAGTTTTTTCCTACTTGCAGGTATTCCACAATTTACAAACAAAGTTGCCATCTCTTATTGGAAATTACCTCTTACAATCCCAGAAGTTGGGATGAATATATGCCCTTTGACATTCAATGAGTATATTCCCTGCCATGATGTTTCTTACGTGAAAGAGTTGATGCCAAAGTTAGATATTTCCAAGAGAGAAGAACTGGATAGACATTGTCCTCCACTTGAGAGGCACTTATTTTGCTTAGTGCCTCCACCAGATGACTATAAGATTCCAATACGATGGCCAACTAGTAGGGACTATGTGTGGCGAAGCAATGTGAATCATACACGTCTTGCTGAGGTAAAAGGAGGACAAAATTGGGTGCATGAGAAGAATCAGTTGTGGTGGTTTCCAGGTGGTGGTACTCATTTCAAGCATGGGGCTCCTGAGTACATTCAGAGGTACCTTTGGTAAAATGTTTATAATTTTAATTTTTTCCCCCTACTTACCACATAATGGTTCGATCACATTTGATAGGAAAAGCATTTGATGAGGATTTTACTATCTAAGCAAGGAATAATATTTTGTTAATTTTAATAAAATATTGGCATGATATATTTGATCTTCTTTGAAGACAAACTTCTCTTGTATTAATATCTATAATTAATTACCTTAGTGAAGATATTGGGGCTATCAGGATGATAGAAGCAAAAAAAATGTTTGCTTACATGCAAAGGAAGAAGACACAAATACATGTGACTAATGGGCTACTGTGTCCTTCTTGAATGATGCTGTGGACAATATTTAGATAACTATTTGATCTATAGAGTTTGTCCTATTTCTGCTCTTGTGTTGCCTTACTCCATAATTTAGTTGAATCTTTAGTTTATAAACAATCGTAAATGTGAACCCCATGAGCCAGATCCCATCCTTCCCTCTAATAAAAATCCCCTCTTGCTGCTATTAGCTTTTGTATATGTGAGGAGAGTTAGGAAACTTTGAGATAAAATCCTTAATGATAAGTTGCTTTATTTAGTTCATTTTGTATTTTTCTTTTTATTTTTTTATTATTTTTTTTTTGGGGGGAAGGGGGGTGGCTCAGAAAGGAAGTTGCTTGTGCAAGATCGTCGACGATGGCGAGAGTAATCATCTTGTTTTCCATTTATTCCATGGATGATGGAGGATTGTCTTTGATGATGGGCAAAGGAATCCGCTGTGCTTGGCTAGTAGAGACCTTGTATATCATGTAAAGTGTCCAAGAGGAACTACCTTTCAGGATGTGGAGATGTTTATTCATTGAATTAAAAAAGCTATGATTGGTTTTTTACTTTTGGATTTTTACAATTCTCATGGGAAGTATATAGTTCTTAGATTCTTTACACTATTTTCTTAAATCTTTGAGGAGATTTGAATTCTATAGGATGGATGTGGAGATTTCTATTGTAGTTTGGTGACTCATGTACTTTGTGTGCCCATGAATTGCGCTTCTCTTGTACTTTTGTTTATAATAGAAATTTACTTATACAAGAAATTCAGGAAACAAGATGCTGAAAAAGATGAATAGATTTCATGTGTGTGTGTTTGGGTGGGTGGGTGCATGTTTGGGGCCAGGGTCCGGGAGCTGGTGGCGAAATTTTTTTTTTGCCCATTAATGCTTTCAGTCAGTTGCGAGCCATGTTCCCATCTAAATTTCTATGGTTTCTAAAACCTTATTTCCTCTCTTTAGATCATGCATCTTGACCCTGTATAACGGGTTCAATTGTTTAAGTTCTATGTAGACTAAAACCTATTCTAGCTAATGTGTATGGTCTATTTCAATTGTATGTAGGTTTGTTAGGCCACACTTACTGCACAGCGTGTATAAGCTCTTTTTATGTTTTTTGGCCTAGTTTTATAGTTTGCAAGTCTTATACTTTTCCCTCAATGTTGTACTAGCATTCAAAATCCTGTCAAGTCTGAAAGGATAGATACACCAGAGGTTTTCAGTGGTTTTCGCTGGATCTTTCATGTCAATTTATAATACGATAATGTATCAGACGGTGATTCTATCAACACGATGTGATGCTATCTCTTTCTTATTTTATTATTTTGCACTATTTTGTTTTATTATTTTTCACAAACAAGTTATCTAAGTTCATCAGCAAAACTGTTTCATACAACAATATTTTATTCTTTATATCAGACAAATTGATGATATACACAGCATTTTCCAGCTTCCCACTTTAGGTGTATGAGAACAATTAGTTAAGTCGTTTACTAATTTGGTATCTTGGTTCCATCATCTAAGTTTAGCAATGCTTTTCTCTATTATTTATTTATACTCAAAGTGTTATTTAAGGTTTTTGTTAAGGTTGATGCTGGGGTTTACATAATTAAATCACCTTTTTAAAATGATATTGCAGGTTAGGGAATATGACAACTAATGAAACAGGCAATTTACGTTCTGCTGGGGTATTTCAAGTTTTGGATGTTGGTTGTGGGGTTGCCAGCTTCTCAGCTTATCTACTTCCCTTAGATATACAAACAATGTCGTTTGCTCCCAAAGATGGTCATGAAAACCAAATTCAATTTGCTTTGGAGCGAGGAATTGGTGCTATGATTTCTGCTTTAGCCACAAAACAGCTGCCATATCCCAGTAGCTCATTTGATATGGTTCACTGCTCAAGGTGTCGTGTTGATTGGCACGAGAATGGTAAGGCATTGATGTCCTATAAGAGGAATTTGTTTATATATATACATGTAGTTAATATATTTCATTTTAGAGAAATATAGCTTTTCAATTATCTTGCTGTACCACTTCATGCATTTAAATGATGAAGTGATACTCGATGCGGTGATTAGAAAACTTAGCGATGACTATGATGTAGCTATGGGACATCTGTGAAAACCAGTTGTAAATTACATACATTGCAATGCAGATTCAAGTATCAAATTTGTTTTTAGCATGGACTTCTGTAGATATTGGTATTTCTTGAGTTTATAAGACCTTGACTTCTCTATTAAGTTTCATATGGTTGATTGGGTTTTCAGTTGTATAAGAGCTCAGTCTATCAGGCTTTCTCTCGATGGTTATGGTTGAGCTTAAGGAAGATTGGTCTATTATGTGGTACATCGGATACCCTACACATAAGTTAATACGGTAAACACATGTCATTTTCGAGGCTGAATAGTATACCACCGGTTACGGAAATGTAAGGCCAAGATATCTTGTCGCTATTACTTTTATCGGGTTTCATAGTCTAGTTATGATAACTTTACTTGCCATTAATATATAATTTTTTCTTGTCTGAAGAAGCGTGTGATGTACTTTGCTTGTTGCCATTAATGTCGTCACAGCATTACCAAGTCCTCTTCCCATTATGATTTATGACTTAAAACTGATTGAAAGCCTGTATAATAGCGCTGTTCCAAGAAAAGAAACAAAAAATTAAGAGAAGAAAAAGAGAGCATCTTTAAGAGTAGTTGATATGGATGTGTATGATCAGTTCTCCTCATGAAACAATATGTATGAATCACTAGTTTGAATCGAAGATGACAGATTTGATCAATTTTAAGTAGAAATGCCTTATATCACGGAGTCACTCACTTTTATATTTACCAAGTAGTTGAAGGTACTTATTCTCAGGTTATTGTCACTGCAAGTTTGTTTACAAGTTTTTGTTTACTGTATATTCAGAAAAACTGCGTTTGTATAGTTTATGTCCTAAACCAATGTCCTCTTACTCTGTCGTCGGATCCATTCGGATATTGTGCAGATGGCATTCTACTAAAAGAGGTGAATCGCCTCCTCCGGTACAATGGATATTTTGTCTATTCAGCTCCACCTGCTTATAGAAAAGATAAAGATTTTCCGATGATATGGGATAAGTTGACAAATATTACTTCTGGAATGTGCTGGAAACTTATTGCTCGGAAAGTTCAGACAGCGATCTGGATTAAGCAAGAAAATCGGCCGTGCATCCAGCAAAATGCAGAGCAAAAGCTTGTAAATATATGTGATTCTGTGGATGATTCTAAACCATCATGGAATACACCATTAAGGAACTGCATAACACTAAGTAATGCAGGATCTGATTCTCAGAAACTCCCCCCAAGGCCACAGCGTCTCTCAGAATATTCAGAAACTCTCAATCATATAGGTCTGTGCAAGCTCTTTTTTCATATTTCTGTACTTCTTTCCATTTCCAAATCATTTTAAATCATGTCAACTTAAGAGTAATTAGCCTTAGAAGCATTGCTGTGTGCGCTGTTCAGTGAACATAGAATTGAAACTGCATAAGACAGCCATTTTTAACATTATCATGGTAATTTTATTTTCTAAAATTTAAAATTCTGTTCATAAGCATAGGATTGAAACTGCATGTAGTGGTTTTTCATATATATATATATATATTATAATGGTTATTTGTTTTCTAGAACTTAAATCTTGAAATTAAGAATGGGCATATATATGATGTAGCAAAAACCATTATTTAGGTTAGTATTTTAATTTGGTGGCATGCTTTGAAGTTCAAAGGGCTAGTAATGGGGCTTCCCAATAGTTATCTGCAACGTTCTGATAAATAATATGTCATAACTCATAAGTTAGAATCAAAATGGTGAAGGAAAGTGACATTGGGTTAGCATGCATAATCATTATTCTCCCTGCATTTAGCGAGGATGAGTGATCCGCGGAACTATTTTATGTGATATTTTTGAAAAAAAAATATCCGGGCGTATATGTTATTCAGTATCATAAATTATGAATTCAGGTTATGTTTATTAGGTAAAACCTGCAACATTGACCTTGACTGTCATATATTTTGAAGGATCATTAAGAATTGAGTGGAAGCCTCATTTCTCTTTTGTATTTATTTTTCCACTTTCTACTATACACCCCACCCCCAACTACCACCCCAAACAAAAAAAAATCATCTCCCAACCAAGAAAGAACTCTTGGCTATTGTTTGGAAACTGGAAATTAGCTAGCTCTAGTTGCATGAAGTTGAGGACAATAAAATTTTTAACCTCAGGCATATACATCTGGAAGGATTACATAGCACCGTAAGATTGATTAAACCTGACTTCCTATTAACCATTTGGTACTCTCCTTCAATGTTTCTTCACTTACTCTCCTACCCACAACTGAAATGAAAGAATTGGGTTTGGCTATGATGATATTCTCTAATCAATCTTAGTCAAACATCACTCTTCCTGTTATAGGAGATGCATGGTCTGATAAATAAACTTATTGTTGCATTTAAGAAGGATAGATATGCATGTTTTAGACATTAGAACATGCTTGTTCTTGGGCAGTATTTGGGCCTGGTACCTTTCTCTTAATCCTTACAGGCTTGATCTGATAAATTTTGGCCTTTGTGAAACTTTGATTGTTGGAAACCTTAATAAGGGGTTGTTTCTAGTAAATTTTTAAGTCAGTTTGGCTTAAGAACTATCACTAGACTATTCAACAAGTAAGAATGGTGTCAACATTTAACAAACAATGAAATCAATATGAATTTGATGATTCAAGAGAGATTAGTGAATCTGAAATATGTGGTTAGTGTATTTAAAGTTTTAAACTACTTGTTATATTTTGTTTTGGATTTTGTGTTTAAGTCGATTTGCTTGATTTCTTGGAGCAATCATGTAAGGTTTAGATTTTTTCCTTCCTCATAATGGTTGTCAACATATGAAAAATGAGATGAACAATTAGCAATCATATTACTGTTTCATTTGAATTTTTGCACTAAAATTACTTATAAATCTATGAAGAATGTTAATTTAGTTTTATTTTTATTTGTTTATTTTTGCACGAAAAGCAATGTTGTTGGTCTAATATGGCAATTATACTTGACTGTAGGTATCAATCAAGAGAAATTTATTTCAGATACCATCTTCTGGCAAGATCAAGTTCGCCATTACTGGAGGTTGATGAATGTTGACGAGAGAGAAATACGAAATGTCATGGACATGAATGCTCTCTTTGGTGGATTTGCAGTTGCTTTGAATACATGGCCTGTTTGGGTGATGAATGTAGTTCCAGTAAGCATGAATAATACATTGTCTGCTGTTTACAATCGGGGTCTCGTAGGTGCTTTTCATGACTGGTAAGTTAATATCTACATAATGAACATTGGTATTGTGTGATAACTTTTCAACTAACAAATATTATACGAAATTTGCTCTGCTGCTCATAGGTGTGAGCCATTCTCAACATATCCACGGTCATATGATCTGTTGCATGCCAATCATCTTTTTTCTCACTATAGAAAGCGTGAAGAAAGTTGCTTACTTGAGGATATCATTCTTGAGATGGACCGTATTATTCGACCTCAGGTAATTATTTTGGTAAAACTCATTTTTATTGCTCGTAGACCTTGGACAAATCAAAATTTATTCTCTGTTTGATCTGTTGAAATTATTCTGCATTTAAATAAGGGGCCATTGCTTGCTGTAATGAGAGAAGTTCCTGCTCTATGTGCGAGAACTAGAGGATGAGTTGAAGGGCAACCATTTTGTGCAAAATAATGTGATGCAAAAAGAAGAAAATCTTCAGGCAGAACAGTGAAACATGACACATATAGCAGACCCCTATACTTGACAAGGCTTTATTCAGTTGAATTGAGAAAAAAATATTTCCAGAAAACCTTATTTGGTTATAGAAAGAGATTTTAAAGACCTAAAAGAGAGAACCACAGCCAAATACAGTTCTGGTCTGCAATTGAGATCCTATTTCGTGGAGAACAATTCAATAAAATCTGGAAAAACTGATTACAACTTCTTCAGGTAGGTTCATTTATATAGTTGATAATTCTAGCAGTATTGAATGCTAACCATTAGAGCTGTCTATTCTCAGGCATATATCATAATTCTATCAAAGAAAATTAAAAAGACAAAGTATCACCTACTTTAATATGAATGGTGTTGTGCTACAGTAACTTGTGAACAATATTGCTACGTTAAGCACAATCCATGAACGGTCATGCTACAGTTACCCTTTAAATCCATCATTCCATGAACGGTCATGCTACAGTTACCCTTTAAATCCATCATTTTCCCTGGGCTAAGGAGATTCAGTTTCTTTGAGAACAATTGAATATACGGATAATAATTGTTGGAGATATTTAGAATTTGACTTCACGAAGGGTTTTGAGTTGATTAATGATTGGGGTTTTTTTTTAATTTGCGCAGGCTGATTTTGATATATAAATTGAATTGTATAAATTGATTTTGATATTGAATTGTTTAGAGATCCTATCAGTTTAATTTGTTAATTTATGAAAAACCCAACTTTCTCTCATCTTTTCACTTCACTATTCCTTTATGTAATCGTAATCACTCTTTGTATATGTGTATATATGTGTATGTATATGCATATATGTATTTGATAATTTGTGAATGGGTTTTTGATTTGGTAATAGGGTTTTGGTGTGTGTGTGTGTGACCTTGATGGATCATCATCATTTCTGTGTGTGTCTGTGTGTAGAGTATGGACTTAACTTTTACATGTCTTTAATTTGACTCTGCTTAATATATTTATTACTGTTGATTAATGGGGGTTTTATATCATTTTCATTAGTTGTTTCACCTTTTTATTTATACATATCTTGTTATTGTAAGAACTATATATATGGACTGCCATATATATCAGTATATGGATTTGATATTGTTGATTTTTAATTGAATTCTGTAATTCATTAGTCATAATTTGATTTGGTAATCAGATCTCCAAGAAACACTCCACTGGTGTTGAAAATACAAAGAAGGTGAGGGGTTGGAAAATTAATAGATAGAAGAAAGTAACAGCACGGTTTATGTTTGTAATTTACTGATAAAAGCAAACATTTACAGAAAAGCTAGTTCTATGGTATATGATCATCTCCAAACTTAACAAATAGTACAATACTAGTCTCCCGGTCTTCATTGGCTATAATTTAAATATACAAACCAATCTGTTGTACATATACTCTTTTGATACCCTATTGCTCAAATGGTCTGGAGAATTTGTGGTCTGAGATTGAATCCTTGAAATAATGTTAATGTGCTTTGTGTTATGAAGTTCCCTTCTTCAATGCTCTAATTGTTTATATGGTTCTTCTAACTTAGTAATGCCATACAAAAGAAGCATGGGAACCAATACATTTGTAAGGACCCTTACACCAAATGAGAGAGATTCACGTCGGTCGTGCCGGGATTCAAGTTTATAAACACAAACGAAGTTCAGTCTCGTCCCCTGCAATCGCTACTGCGGACATAGAGTCACCAAAAAATGAGTCATAATTCTTCTTGGGCAAACTTCTCCACTTGCCCAGTCAAAACGATGATGGCAAAGTAAGTAGGATACATTGACAAGTCATTTTCGCAGGAAGGATGGGTGTGGTATGGGCTACCCTTCTTATCTTTCCCAAACACAACATGGATTCCAAATTCCTTCAGCATAAAACTCACTTCCTTTAATTAGGATTCGTCGGAAAAGCACTGAAACATTCACTTCATCGCCAACTTCCATTAATTGATTCACAAAATCGCAATGGCTTAACCATACCATCTCATTCCCGTCTTCCATTAATTGATTCACAAAATCGCAATGGCTTAACCATACCATCTCATTCCCGTCTTCTGGAACGCCCATGAATGCTGGGCTGTATGTATATCCATCCACTTCAGATCCTTTGTTCTATTCCTCACTTTAATCAGGCATAAGTTATCCCAATAACCATTGATCGAATTATGTCTAACACAATGTGTGTGTGTGTGTGAGAGAGAGAGAGAGAGCTCACCTGAAGGGGAACTTTTCTTCTGGTTGTCTAACCACACTTCAATATTTTTCAGTACGTGTATATATGTATGTGTATACAGGTTTCTGATAATATGTGAATGGGTTTTTGATTTGGTAATAGGGTTTTGGTGTGGACGGCTCAGCAAAGGAAGTGCCAACTGGACCTGACCCTCTTCACCACTACTACAGTCCTTCCAGACCTTGAAGGTGCAAGCTGAAACCGGCTAACAGCTAGCCCCATTCACCACCATAACGTTGTGTTTGGAAGCTAGGAATTTAATGGAAATTGGATTTAGTGGGATTTGAAAAGAAAATTTGTAATTAGAAAATTATAAGGAAGTGTGGTAGGATTTGAAGGGATTTGGTATATAATACCAAAATTATCCTTCTTTTAACAATTTTTAGGTTTCTCATTTTATCAATCTTTAAAAAAATATTTTATTACAAATTCGTTTTTACAAATTTTAGTGTAAATTACAATTCAATTTATGTTCTAATATCAATTTTTAAAAGGATATATTTGTCTTTAAAATATATATTTGGATTAATTCCACCTACACCTCTTGACGTTTGCCTATATTTCACTTACACCCCCTCTACGTTTCATAATTCCACCTACCTCCCTTAAGGTTTTGATTTATGTAACAAATCACCCCCTG
>JAOTQH010000063.1:1252039-1263992 GCA_025631255.1 Cornus kousa | reverse complement strand
CATTGGAGCAGAATTGCTAAAATGTAGCATTTTGACACTGTAGCATTGTCAAAATATAGATTTGGCATCCGAATTTGATATTTTTGCATTGGAGATGCTCTTAACATTCGAATGGTTACATTTGAAGGGTAAAGACTAAAGAATTACTATTATAATCCAGATTCTTTTAATAGTTTGAATCAATTGATCAAAATAATTATAAATGATGATAAAGTGACAAAATGCGTCCATAAGATGTGAGATGGATTGAGACGTATGATGAAAAAAAAGTCGTGCATTGACTTGATGGTTCTTCAATTAAGAAATAGGAACACAATAAAATCACATTCAAGTATGAAGTGGCAAGAATCAATTTCGCTTTGTGGTTGTGAATTAATTGTCTTTACGTATGAGTTCATAAAACTAGTCTTTTAAAGAGAGAGAAAAGCTAGGTACACGGATCTCAACAGAGAGAGAGAGAGAGAGAGAGAGAAAAAATGGCTAATTTGTTTGTTAAACAGGCAAAGGAGTACTCGGAGAGTCGACCGGGTTACCCACAAGAACTCTTCCAATTCATTGCGTCGAAGACACCAAATCACGACCTTGTGTGGGATGTCGGCACCGGCAGTGGCCAGGCCGCAATATCTGTCAGTTTCTCTCACTACAATTCTCTCTCTCTCTCTCTAAATTTCTCTCACTTTTTTTTTTTCCATCATTTTCTCCAATCTGGTCATTTTCTGTGCAATTGAGTTTTGTTCAATCCTTTTTGCATATCGTAATGTTTTAGCATTGTATAATAAGGATCAATAGTGTTTTTTTTTATTATACCCCTAGCGAAGAAGAACCAATAAATAAATAACGAAGAAAAATATTTTTTTATGACCAAGTGGTCCAATTTATGTATATTTGAGGTTGCATAACTTGCATGATCCTTTCTTTTTCTTTTCTGTTGGAAGACAAATATAATGATGTGAAATTGGTTATATTTCCTAAATTTGAAGAAAAATGAAACAACTTCAGTTTGTAAATTGTAATATGAGTACTATTCTAACAATTCAATTTTCAGTTAGCTGGAATATACAAGAATGTCATAGCCACAGACACTAGCCAAAAGCAACTGGACTTTGCACCAAAACACCCCAACGTCCGATACCAATACACCCCTCCCAACATGTCCGTAGCTGAGCTCGAACACTGCGTGGCAGCGCGAGAAAGCGTCGACGTTGTGACCGTAGCTCAAGCCATGCATTGGTTCCACCTCCCCACATTCTACAAACAAGTGAACACAGTGCTCAAAAAACCCCATGGAGTGATTGCAGCTTGGACCTATACGGTCCCCGAAGTCAGTGACACTATTGACTCCATTTTTCGACGAGTTTACTTCGTTGATTCAAGACCCTATTGGAATCCTGGCCGTCATTTGGTGGTGGACAAGTACAGGAGCATCGATTTTCCGTTTGAGCCGGTGGACGGAGCTGATCACACGGGGCCATTCGAGTTCAAGACAGAGAGGTTGATGGATTTAGATGAATATATTGCATATACAAAATCAGGGTCAGCATATCAGACGGCATTGGACAAGGGTGTCGAGCTCCTGAAGGATGATGTGATGGACGAATTTAAGCGTGCTTGGAATGAAGATGGCAATGACCAGAAAATTGTCAAGTTTCCAGTTTATCTGAGGATTGGGAAAGTGGGAAATTTGGATAACTAGTTCATATTGATTCAGACCATACATTATTTGTCATTGTGTTAGAACAGAATTCATTGAATTGCATGTCAGACGGCATTGGACAATATTTAACTAGTTCATATCATTCACATTGAATATTGGTTCATATCGATTCAGAGTATACATTATTTGTGATGGTGTTAGAAGAGAATTCATTGAATTGCATTTGAAAAATCAATTTTAAAATAAAGAATGACATGGTTGCGTAACACAATTACCATTGTGTGTGTCAAGAATGACAGGTTTACTGAGTTGAGTGGTCTTCTAATATGTCCAGACGATCAAATCCTACCTATCAGCAAACAAATTATGAAGCCCAACCCACACACACAATAAATCCTAATGTATATTATATGCGTTAGGTTGACATATGCACAGCTTTATTACATGCACTTCATTGGTGTCACATTAGATCTCCTCAAATTAGACCAAATTGATGAAAACCTTTGGTTGAATGACCAGTTAGACCATATTTCTCCATTTTATAGGAAAACAAATGCCGAGTTCCACACCATTAATCTTATATTCATCACAACGAAGGTCAAGTCTGGTCCTTCCCATGTGAAAGCTTGAGGGTTCAAGTCACCATAGAGGGATGGTCATATGCTAATGAGGCCACAAGTGAAATGATGGTCATGAATATGATCAGGTTAAATTTGAGATGATTCCAGGTATACAAAGAGGCAATGACTCCCAAAACAAGTTTCATTATCACATAGAAGATGGAACTGTAAATAAGCACCGCAATCAGCATAATGAAAAATAAAAATAACCCCATTGTGTTCTGAGTAGGGGGAGAAAAGAAGTAACCATAGAGACGGTTACCACCAAACGATACTTCAAAACAAATGCACAGGGATCTCATTCCGTTGTGGCAAGGGCTGACTGCAATACATCTTCAAGGTACTTCTCAGCAGCAGCATACTGCCTCTTTTTGTCCTCGATTGCTAAAGCGGCCAAAGCTTTATCCTGCACAAATAAAAAAGATTCTAAAAAGTTGTCCCTGAAAAAAAAAAATTTAAAAGACGTTAACGTTTGGTATTCACTGAAATATGAAACTTACAGGAGGCAAGTCTTGGTAGCTTCTCAAAGTATCAAGGATGGGCTTTGTTTTCTTCTCCAGTTCCTTTCTGTGCTCAGCCATTTCAACCAAGACTCCATGGCTGATCTCTGGGGTGTAGCCCACGCGATTTAGTATAGCCTGCTCCCAAAGACATATGAGCAATCCACATAACAAATTCAGATTGCATGTCGTAACTTAATTGGGTGTCTGTATATATACATAAACAAAGTTTGATTGCAGCATATATATATATATATATATATATATATATATATCCATCGGATTCAGTTTACAATTAGGATTATATAATGAAATACGTCAAAAGAAGATCCAAGATGCACACACGAACTAGTCTTTAAGAGACATTTTCCTGAAAGGAGGACCTTCGTCCCTAATATGCCATACCCACAACAAAAAGACGGGGACATAGATATATGACTAGTGACCTGTGTCTAATAAGTGTCTGACACAGATACGTTATCTCTTAGGTATGTCTATGCTTCCTGGACTAGTCCCTCCACCGCCATTCGAGATCTAATCGTAAAACCTACAAATCCACATGGAAATTCTGCAAGCATAACATTTAGGGTCATCTTAGGAGAAAAGTTAATTACAAGACTCCACTCTTCACCTATATATTTGAGATAAGGAGGGAGGATGAAGGAAATAGCAATTATTCTGAGTCTCTAAATGATAATCCTCCTTTGACCTCTTTTGGTGGGATAAAGTGAAATAGGTAAGTACTGATGAGACCCCTTTCAGTATGTACGTAACACCAATTAAGAGAAAATTAATGTAAGAGCATTCTTTATTAATTATATTGTTCAACTTTGAGAATTTTCATCCCTAGTGTATTCCTTGGTCATAAAACTACTAAAAAGGGTAAATCTTCCTTGCAGAGACTTAAAAGAAGCATTAAATCCATTACCATTAACTTATGCTTATAAGTCAAATAATTTATTATAATTTACTAGAACTTCAAATTCACAAGATTATGAAGTTCAAAACAAGTGTATAGCTATTCCTTAAGTTGAATGACAATATATATATATATATATATTATACACATACATATACATAACTTCAATATCCATGTCCATTTAATAAAATCTTTTACACTCTGCAGCTGCCAATTGGCATTATGTGTCACTGCAACTATGATTTAAAACGTTGGCCCTAAGAACAGTCTCTGATCCGACATAAAATCTTGGAGCATGTTACTACTTCAAATTTCTGCAATTTCTAGAAATCTAAAAAATCCCTCCAGAATCTCTTAGAGAATATAGAGAAGCCAAATGGATGTATTAAAGATACAAGTCTATTCCGAGAAGTGTTGGGTTGTCTCGTAGTACACTCCTGAGCGGTTGATGTACAAACCTTCCATGAATCAAAGAGTCCTAGTCTTGACTCAATATGACCTTGAAATTACTTAGTACTTGAGAAAATCCCAGTAAAAAAGATATCTGGTCGTACTATTGTGCTTTTTCTTGTGAATAGCATAAAGATTTAAGATTTCATTAATTGGGACTAGGATTTTTATCATAGGCACATACCATGAGACAACCCTCATCTCACTCACAATGAACTTTATATTTTGACAGCATTATTCCTTTGAACACTTGCATATTCAATTCAAGAATGAATTTTAGAGTTCTTAAACTTGTGAAATTATGAATTATTGATCTACCCCTAAATTTCTTAATTTGATTAGTCTTTTCATCTTATTTTTCATAAGGCCTTGGATGTGGTTCTCGCGCAAGACGAATGGTGCCCAAGGCCATTACCAATTACGGTATATTTGTGGTTAGGCCTTAGGAAACATTGGCACACGCTACTATAAAATAAAAGAAGTTGGGACATTTACCGCAAAATGTCACTGCAAGGTTTTATCCCAACTTACTCATGCGTGGATAACATCATGACCATCGCAATCATGCTGGAACATAGTTCATCAGACGCATCCAACAGAGATTCTAACTGTTAAAGCGTGTGAGAATGGTTATAAATCTGGTAGTGAATCAGCATAAAGGTCAAGTCAGTTGGTGGAGGAATAGTGCCACTACACATATGCTTCCTCAGTCCTTTCCCTATGCTATGCCCTAATCTTCTCCCATCTTCCATCATTTCAATATTATCCCAACCATCTTAGAGTGAATCACTCCATCCCCATTCACATCACTGTTCTGTTAAAAACCCAGTCAAATGATAGTAGTCCCTCCCAAATTTATGCCCTTTGTATCAAAAGGCTAAACTTAATGAAGTCTTTAAAAGCCTTCAAAAACCCTAAATGAAGGAATAGAACTCTTGACAAATTCATCCCCACATACATGGCCAATTCTATTTACTTAAATGTGCTTAATCATCTATAGTTGACATTTAACAAGTTGACCTACTCTAATGACTACTGAGTCTTTAAGACTCTTGATATCCATTCCAAAATTCATACTATATGAAGAAATAGAAATTTTCAATGTGTAATTAATTTAAAGGCTATCTCCCATACCAGCTCTTGCCTAGATGGGGTACGGAGAGGATAAGGCTCGAGAGGACTTAATCTTTGTCAATAATTGTGCAGAGTAACTGTTATCAAACTCAAACCCATATCTTAATATAGGCAGGCAGCATGAGGATTTACCATTTACGCCAAGTAATGAGCCCTTCAACATTTAATTAATTTAATTAGTTTAAATAAGTTTCAAACTTCTGAAATAGAGGCTTCACAACTTGACCTCTTATGATAGGGAGGCTTCACAACTTGACCTCTTATGATAGGTCTATGAACATTCTTTTAGACCAAGAGGTATTTACAAAAGTCTCCCATTAGTTTGAAAAAGGAAAAAGAAAAGGAATGTATGTTCAGTATCAATTTTTGAATCGCCAAGTTTAGAGCAGTTCGATCAAGGACATTAAGTTAAAAACATTGTAATACTCTGAGTTAGAGGATTTTTACTTCCTTCTCATCTAAATTATGGTAGGCAGAGAATCATATTTGAGGACATGGGTTTTGATCCTGCAGCTACCCTTCAGGAGGTATTTGGCAGAACATTTTTAAACTATATTATCTACTGCCAATAAACACGCTTTTCACATTCTGAGCTGTGTTACACTGTTTCAAACATAACTCTCAGAGTTCAAAAACCACAATTAAGATTAAAAGGGATTCTGACAAGAATAACTGCTGGATACAATTACACTGCACCACATATGTTACAATCACAAACAAGATAACTCTTGGAGACAATGATAGTAGGCTTAGTAGCAATAACAGAAACAACAATGAAAAACTTTAACAAATGAACAACCACTTTGGATGATATATGAATCAAGAAACATTTATTGAAATAAAAAAATAAGAACTAATATAAATCATTGTCATGGTCATCATCTTGTCCTTCCCTCAAAAGAAAAAAAAGAAAAAAATAATAAAAAAATTAAAATAAAATAAAAAAAGTCAATGGTTTGAAAACCTCTAATATTCTCCAAATAAAATGAATAAATTCATAGGTAACTGATAAGATACTAAAGATATATCTAGAATTAGGCAGGGAAGGGAGAAGGGAGGTGGGGGCGGCCTAAACCAACAATTTTTTTTTTTTTTTTTTTGATAAGTACCTAAACCAACAATTATAACACTGAAAACAAATAAGTGGACCTTGTAGTTGGAATATTGTTGCAGGTATTGCCGCTCCTTTGAAACCATAATTGTCAGGTTTGTCCTCCAATTTTCCATTTGAGCCTCACAAGGAGCTACATCATCCTCCAGTTGTGCAAGTGTTCTATCAATATTTAAAAAAATAAAAAATAAAATTATGTACTTCTAGATTTAAAATTTATCTAATGCAAACACTTTGCTTAAGAATTGAAAAACAAATTTATGTTAGAACCTAGAAGCATACAGAGACTTCACCTTTTCAAATACGTTAGCCTTGCAATTGCCTTTCTTGTGTAATCAAGAAGAATTTTGGACTCCTTTTGTACTTTAGCCCTCTTCTCATCCACGCCAGTTTTTCTTAGAGAAATATCCCCCATCGCTACAAGAAAACTATATGTACATTCCCAAGTAAGCCTTTGAAAACTAAAAGGGGAAAAAAATAAAAATTGAAAGATATAGAACTTGAGAAAAAAGACAACTTACCTACTTAGTTCAGTATCTCTAATATTCAACAAATTTGCCACATTCGAAAGAACTTGTGCTGATCCAACCACATTCGGAGGCAAACTTTCTTGTGCCAGTCCCACATTCTCTAATATCTCTCTAATCCTTGCAGCTACAATCATAAAAAATTTCAAAACACCTCCTCACGAAACATTCAGCATGAAAACAAAAACTATAACAAATAAACAAGCCAAAAAATCACCACCATTAGATTGATTAAAATTTCCTCCACCTTCCAAATAGTAAGTTAATGTTTCAAGTCCCAGTTGTCACAAAGTGGGGGTGTGAATGTGTAATAACTATCCACAAAAAATTAAATAAATAAGAAGAAGAAGAAGAAGAAGAAAAATACATATACATATGTATATATATTGAAGATATAAAGAAGATTCAGTGACCTTGGGAACGATACTCTGCTGCTTTCTGGCGGAAATCATTGGCAACAATACCGGCAGCTTGAGTTTTGGCTTGAGAGACCGCGGCAAGATTATGCAAATGAGCAATGCTTCGAGGAGTGTACTCAAAATCCGGAACATCTTTTCCGGCCCCATCAAATTGAGAGACAAGCCAAGATTTAACTTCTGCAATTCGACTCGCATCAAAACCACTCTTTGCTTCAGTTACTGGAGGGTCAGCGACAGAAACTGTATCACTCATTCTCTTTCCTTGTTCCTCAATTGAAATTTACAAAGGATTCTCTGATTTTTTTTTTTCATAGGAAAGGGTCAAAGTTAATCAGACAATGAAAAATTTGATTCCTCTGGTTAAAATCAAATAGAAAAACGCAAAAGTTGAATTCTTTTCAAATGGGTTATAACTTATAATCCAGAAAATGGAAATGTTTAATCCTCATGAAATAGCCTAAACCCAGATAGAAATGGAAAAGTAGAATTCTCTTTAAATGGGTTAAAATCATAAAATAAATTTAACGTAAATCATCAACATGTAGAAGGATCATAAAAATATAATGCTGATCTGAGAAAACATGATTTGGGTTTTTTGAATTCTGTAACAAAGATCAAGCTATTGACAACATGGACTATACAGAAGTACCAGTTAAAATTGATGAAACCCTAAAACGGAATAAGAAAATAATCGATGTAAAGAAAATTTAGAGAGAGAGAGAGAGGGAGAGCAGACCGACCTTGATTGAGGAACTGTAGATGTGTTAGGTTTGGTTCGTCCGAATTCGACTGTTGAGATTCGAAAACTTTAACTACGCTTTGGAGGTATGTTCCCTTTTCAAGCGGAATTAATTTATTTTAAGTTTTAATAGACTATATATTTTCACTTTTATGTGTATATTTCAGTTTTCAGCTATTCATGAGAGATGATATTAAATTTTCTTTTTACATTTACACCCTTACTTACTTTTTCTTGTAAAATAAAATGAAACACTTTACTTTAAACAAATTCTCACTCTTCAAAATTTGTTGAGAGTTATCTTAGGCTTCACTTTTGATAAGTAATTTTGTCAATTTTATTTTAAAAAAAAAAAAAAAAAGTGCAAAGAAAATGGAGTACCAATGATATAAGACCGATAAATCATACTTTTATCTTTTAAGGATTATCAGAACATTTCTTATATTTTTAAATGTATCCATATTTTCCTTTTGTAATTTGTGATTATAATTTTTTCTATTTCTGGTTTTTAGCTATTATTTACATTTGTTGAAACTTTAAAAGTTTCTTATATATATTATACGTTTTCTGAATTGATAAATAAAACATGACTTTAAATTTTTATTTATTTTATTTTATTTTTCTCTCCATTTATTAATTTAAATTGAATTCGATATAAAAGTCTTGTGTAGAATTTACAAAATTTTGCCAAAAGAAAAAAATATTTAAACATACCATAAATGATACTTATTAAAATCATTATTAACTTTTTTATTTGAAAAAACATTTGAATAGATTTAAATCATTTAGTTAACAATTAAAATTAATAATGATGAAATTTTAGACTTGCTTGGCTAACTGAAATGAAAATAATTAATAATTTTGGATTGAACATGACACTAAAATTGTAAATGCAAATGTTTGGAAGAGTGTAAATGAAGATTGTGTGACTTTTTTTTCCTGATTTTATATATATATAATTGAAAATATTATGCTTAAAAGATTTTTAAAAGTAGGACTTAATTAGAAGGAAAAAGTAGTATTAACCGGTAATTTCCAAGTGAACGAATAAAGTTGAGTTTTCATAGAAAAAAATTAAAAATCCTCTTTTAATAAACACGATAAAACCCCAATTCCTAAATTCAAGTGGTGCCTCGGGCAAAATGAAACGGAACTAGTGACAATGTTAGTTGTAATGAGTCCATCTAAAGTCATTCCATTGGCATAAAAATGGCTGCAATGATATATTTTCCATTTGAATTTGATATTGGTTTTTAGGGATGATCTTTTTGTTCCAGAGCATAAATATGCTACCATAAGAAAAAGCAGAATTAAATAACAAACATAGAAAGTCAATAATTTGTACCAAATCCAATGTGTTTTGGCATGACATTAGCACAATAGTCAGTCATACAGTCCAAGTAGAACAACTCCAACCATTTCTAAGGAGATACTATCTGCTACCAGATTGCGCTTACAGGCATCACCAAACACAACGGTAAGTTACATGTGACCCGGTAATGTCACCATTATAAGTAACTTTCACCACCTGCCCCTTCTCAAGACCATAATATCGTGCAATCGCATCTTTTAGCAGCATTCGAGGAAGCTGGAAACAATCAGACACCAAGTAGTTCAACATCAGCTAAAAAGAATGGCAATCAAATATATCAACTGTGATTTAATAACAACACTGCTTAGTCCGTTTAAGATTATGTCTTAAAATTCAAGTTCACACAACAAACTGTTTACGGAGGTCTAGAAATGAAGGGATATACTCCATATTGCAATCAGTTTACAAATTTTTGCCCAAATCTACATCAATAAATCAATAAAAGTTTAATTTCTGGGTTGCATTAACCAAAAAAACCCCAACAAGTCTTGTGATGCTTAGATTTCCATCTCTACAAGTTTTAAACAAATAACTTGAACACCTTTCCCCTTTACTACTGTAGTTCTATCAGTAAATTTAACTTCCAAAAGTTAATCTCATCAGCAGACTGCATGCATTTTTCTTTTCCCACTTGCACCAAAGCTATCAAATGCGAAGTAATCAACAAGTTAACTTACACAAGGAAGAAAATTGTTTTCGTATTAATTGGCCATTCAATAATTTGGGCATGTGAATTGATTGAGGTTATGGCCTTTAGATAGAGGGAAATGGAAACATAGACCCCGGGTGGTTGGGAAAAAGGCGGTCGTGGTGGTTCATTGTTGTTGTATTAATTAGCCATTCACCACCGGAATATTGGCAATGCCCAATTTTTTTTCCTAGGTACTTACACACACTTGTCTTTTCTGAGACTTGAACCCTGACCTCCCTTTGGGAAGTAAGAGGTTAATACCACTAGGCGACTGGCCCGTTGGTGGCAATGCCCAAATTATTGATCATGATTTGAACAATTTTATATTTGATGCAAATCACCAAATCTTATGCATCAATCTATCAAGGATTTAACAGGAGTATGAACAGTGAAGCTAATCAAGACCAGGGCTTGAACTCCCACATGCTATTCAACTTATAAAACAGGATACCCTTCTAGTATAAGCGAAAATGGCAAGCATCAATGCTTGGTGCAATGGTAAAAGCTGATACCACCGCGCGTGAGAATGCACAATTGATTCTTACTGTCGTAGTTTCATGCATAATATCTACAAAGTTTAGGCCTGTATGAAGAACACCTACCACTGGGCCATCAACCGAGCTGGTATAACCTCTCCTCCTTCAAGGGGAGGTGAGGGATTCGAGCCCTATAGTGGGCATTTGTGGGTGTCTGTGTCAGTAATGACCTTTCTGAAAAAATAAAAAATAAAAATAACACCTTTCCCAGCATCCCGCATAGATGGAACCTACAATAAATGTGTCTGTGATCATAGCATCCAACACAAGAATATATAAACTCATCAATGAAGCAGACAAGAACCTGTTTCTTAGATGGTATCATCCGTTCTTACTTTCATTATCTTTGGAAACTAACCTGTTTTTCTTCCAAACTGTACTTCTTTAGGAGCTTTTGTTTCTCTTTATCAGTCAGTACCCGATGCTTTGGCTTCAACACATGCTTTGTAATATTAACAAGCAAGTCGGTAATCTGAAGACACCAGACCATGATATGATATTAGGTGCATGAAAAGGAAATTCAAGAATAAGATAATCCAAAAATTATAATTGTCACACAAAAAGTTGTACATAAAGAAGACAATATATGCATTTCCCGATATACATAATCAGAAGGGTTGACAAAACTATTAAGCTATTAAATTTTAATGAGCTAAACAATTGACAGAAGTTCATCATTCGGAATAAGATGAAGTTACAAGGAAAGATAGTAATGAAAATTTACTTGGTATCTATGAAATGTCATCTGAAAGAATAATCAGATAATGATTTCGATATATGGTGGCATGAAAGCAAGAGATACATGAAAGACTGAAGCCAATGACATAATGAACTGAATCTATCCCAGAAAATCCACTCAAAAGGTTTTTTCTTAATAGGATCTCCCCCATGCAAGAGCTGCCAATAATGTAACTTGAATGCAGGCACATTGCCCCATTAGACCCTCTTGGGCATACATGGTTGGCGAATAAGGAGAATTAGAAGTAGAACAAGAACAAGAAGATACTTTTTTGGGTTCAAATGGCTCCTCTGCATAATAATAATTTGTCCCCAAGCTATACGCACGCAACACATTTGCAGAAGAAGCATCCAATGCCTAAAGAATGAAAAGTCCAACCGCCATAGTGCATGTTTCTAAACAAACAATTAAGATAAATCTTCCCTCAACCCAGAATTCTGAAAGTGAAACCATTCAGTGATCATCTTCCACAAATTTGAATGAATGGTGTAAAGTATCATTAGATCATTAACATATATTAACACTAATATATACTCCTAAAA
>JAOTQH010000063.1:1221230-1235764 GCA_025631255.1 Cornus kousa | reverse complement strand
GGGACTTGATTCCCCCAAGAGTTGTTCCCACAAGGAGGGAAAATGTAGAAGCACCCGTAGAAGTGGGTGAAGGTTCTATGGAACAGGTGTTGAATCGATTGTTGCAAGGTGCCTTGAGGGCAACAACTGCTACTAATCCACAGCCGGCACCACAACTTGTAGTCCAAGTGGAGGAGACATCAGCTCAGAAGCGTTGCAAAATCATTAAAGGTTTTTCCCAGTTGATGCTAGTTATGTTTGAAGGCGGTGCGGATCCAATGGTAGTAGATGATTACATGGATTAAGTTAAAACTCAACTAATTTCAATGGATGTGATGAATGATCATCTGAAGATCATCCTAGCTACTTACAAGTTTGCTAAGGATGCCAAGCTTTGGTGGAAGTCGGTCATGATTCACTACAAGGTGGAGATGATGAGCTGGGATAAGTTCAAGGAGTTGTTCTATGAGAAGTATTTTTCGCTTTCCAAAAGATAGGAGTTACAAGACTAGTTTCATAACCTTATTCAAGGGAGCATGTCGGTGGCAGAATATGAAAACAAGTTTACCTCACTTTTTCGCTTTGCTCCTGAAATGGTGAGAGATGAAGCTAATAAGACTCGGAAGTTTGTTTTCGATCTTAATGATCGAATGAGACCGTTGCTAACTGTACAATTCATCAAGGTTTATTCTGAAGTGGTGGAAAAGGCTTTAATGCTAGAAGCCGATAATAAAGAGAAGGACGTAAGAAGAGAGCAGTTGAAGCAAAAGAGGGGTGCAGGGCCATCTTTAGACGGATCTTCTTGGAAAAGGAACAGGGGCGGTCCATCTTAGTTTCTGGGGCAGCAGTCTACACGATCCGCTCCTACCACCCCTATGCCAGCAGGGTCTTCCAGGAGTGGTGTCACTTGTTATCGCTGTAATCAACCGGGTCATTACAAGTTAGAGTGTCCACAGACACCGGTTAGTTCTGGGGTTTGCGTCGGTTGTGGCCAATAGGGCCATAAGGTTAAGAATGGTCCTAATCAGGGAGCAGGCACTGGTAGTGGCAGAGGGTCACAGCAGAGGCCGTCACAATCAGCTACAGTTCAGTCAGGGTTCAGATCGCCGCTACCACCACAGCTTGCCATGTCTTCACAGGGTTCACGACTTGCTAGGAGGGATACTCCTACTGTGTCAGCGCAACAGTCTGGTGTCCAGATTGGTAGTTCTCCAGCACAGGCACCACAGGGACGTGTTTTTGCACTTGCTCAGACCGATGCATTTTCTGGTCCATCAGTTCTCCGAGGTATATTTCCAGTGTTTGGTTGTTGAGCCCGTATTTTGTTTAACTCTGGTGCATCTCATTCCTTCATATCATCATCATTTGCATTTGAATCGGGGTTAGAATTCAGTTTCATGGATCGGGCATTGTATGTTGATATGCCAGTTGGGGTTTCAGTGTCTTTGAATCGAGTTGTGCGGGATTGTTTTACTATGATAGCTGGACGGACTTTTGTCGGATTTGGAACCGGGGATAGTCATTAATCTCGCATCGGTAATGTCAAGTAGCGGATTTTTTTAAAAAAGTGTGGGGTCGGTATAGACTAGATTTATGACAGGTACATCACATCTCATATCATTTCATGCACATTAATTCTAAAATTGTGCTTGTGACTAGGAAAATTTCTTATTAAATGGAAATGTTATTTGAACCCCATGGCATGACCCCGGCTCTATTTTCTATTCTCTTATGTGTTGTATGGCTCAAGGGAGTGCGCACCTTTGGTAGAAAGGCCATAACTCTCTGCTTCGAACTCTAAATGATGAGCCGTTTGATGATTTGGAAAGATAATTCAAATATCTAAATATTCGATGTTTTAATGGAAGTCCATTTCTTGAGTTTGTTAGGTAAAAAATGGCGAGCAAAGTCGAACTCCACTGCTGTAGAACTTCAGCATTGAGCACATTGTTATTCAAATACTCTACAAATACGTATTAAATAGTACACGAAACTACCTTCATGCACAAGTAGGTTAAAACCACACAACACATGCTCTAAATCCACAACTACTATAGGATGACGATGTCGAATCTTCAGAGCGCGATTCGTTACGCGCTATAATAACATCACATGTCGAATCTTCAGTGTGCGATTCGCTACACGCTATAACAATATAATCCAATATTGAAAACATAATTTATAAATCTTTTACAAGTCTAAAATCATGCTTCAAACATACTATCAATGCCAATTTCATGATTTAATCATTAAAGCAATAGAAACGGAATTTAATCAAATAAACTAATTAAATTCCCTAGCTTTCAAATCTCAATCAAATGGCCCCTAATCAATGCATATTATACAATATAGCATAGTATATACATACATTCACTAAAATCTCAATTAGGCCAATGGCACAACAAGGTAGAATTTAATTATATCATGATAATTAAACTTCTAAATTTCAAAGCAACTTCAAATGGTCCCAATTTAATATATACTAGTACACAAGTCCTAGTCATCATGATTATCAAGTTAAAAACTTAATTAGGCCAAGGGAACCATTAAATAGATTTTAATTAATCATTTAATTTAAAATCTCTAGATTTTCATACTTGTCCAAATGCTCTCAAATTAAAGTATGTTAACAAACATGCTAAGACTTAATTTAAAAGCATACTACAAGTTCATTTCATGCAAAGTATGGCCATGGGATTTAATCTTTCACCAAAGATAAATATTAAATAAAAAGTGCAATTCTTATTCAATTAATCCCAATTTAATATATGTTAACAAACATATTAAAACATGATTTTCTAGCATGCCACAATTCCATTCTAAGTTATACACATCCTTGTGAATTAAATTTCATGCAAAGAAATAATTAATACTAATTTTCTAGAATTGATACAAGGCATGCAATTAAGTTGTATAATCATGCTAAACACTCAATACAACACACACAAAAGCCTAGAACATCCCCTACCTCAATTTGAGATGAAAATCTCAAAAGCCACCAAATGAAAACCGCTCCGAATCCGACGAAACTTCTAGGTTTTGTCGGGGACAACACCACGAACATGAATCCCACAAAAGCCCCATCAAAAACACAACTTGACCTCAAACCTGAACTTGAGAAATGGCCAAAATGAGATTCCAATCGGTTGGAATCGAAGGCCTCACCGAGGGGAACAACAAACACAAAGGCATCACCACTTTTTAATGGAGGATAGAAGTCCAAAAGAGGAGAGAGAAGATGGCAGCCATGGGAGGAGCTAGATCTGGCCATGAGAGAAGAGAGAGAGAGAGAAAAATCTGATTTTTCTTTCTAAGGCCTCCTATTTATAGAAAAACTCAAAAAGTGCTCCGAACGGGCCCCGCCGAGTCCGGAAAAGTGAAATTTGAGCAAAAGCGCTCAAATGACAAAACTCCATGAACAAAAAAGATTTTAAATGAGAAAATATGAACAACGAAATAAACAGCGTCAAAAATTGAGTCCCAAGCAGGAAGTTATGCCCAAAATAAGTTTAGCGCAAACCGAGGCCAAAAACCCTGAAACTAAAAAACATCAACCAGGAGGAAATTCTAAGAGTCCATGACTCGACAAAATATGAAAATAAATCCCGTACAAGGATCCAGGCTCAAAACAAGGCATTAAGCAAAAACTTTTGTTGACCCTAAAGATTTCTTCTAAGGGCAATTTGGTACTTTTGATGATAACAAACCATTAATGATGTTCAGGGGACTAATGTTTTCATTGAAGCTCATTTATAAATCAAAGGAACATTATAAGAATAGGAAGGATGTACTCAAGCCACTGAAGCCAAAGTCACACTGGATCACATCACAAGAATACAACTGGTTCAACGTAGTGTATGTAACTTAAAACGAATCCATGGGGTAGACAGATTGGTGAGTGGCCTAGGAGCAAAATGTAAAGAGTCTGTGATCAATTGAAGCTCTCTCTAAGGTTATATATCATTCATTAATCACATACACATTCTAAGGTATCAAGTGCATCAAGATATTGGGCTTAGACAACTCAGAAGGCTTAGTCTGGAATTTAGCCGCCTTAGTTAAGCCGAAACTGGTCAAAAACAAAAATGCAACTCAGGCCCTTCTTTTCTCAACTCAGCCCTCTTCTTTCTCAATTCAGCCTTCTTCCTTCTCAACTCAGGCGACTGAGTTAGGCCGAGGCTTCATCTATTCCAGAACCATGAATTTACTCAACTCAGCCTTCTCTATTAGTAACTAAGCCTTCTCACTCTTGAACTGAGCCTACTCAGTTCTTAACTTAGGCGCCTTAGTTCATAGTCAAACAGATCTGAACCTGAAATCCACCTTACTGCAACCCGTGCTTCTCTTTATGCTTTTACAGACTGACTCACATGGGTTCACTAACACATTGTGTGTCCTCTAGTTCTTGTCTTGATGTCAACAGCCATTTATCTATTAAAGGATGATGCACATGTTTTCAAATCTCATCTGCCCTATGCACTGAACACTTCTGTCAAACAAGGAATCTCTGTCATGGAAGCTTCTCTGCCAAATGTGCCATGACAAGTCTTTATCAAGAAAAGGATTTTCAACGGCTGAGTCAAGAGCTTACAACAGTTATAGTCTATGAAAGATCTCTATATATGTGATGAGAAGCAAGCTGCAAAACACAACCCTCCGAGCTCCATTTTTCAACAATCAATTCATATCATCTCACTGAGCAAGAAAGTTTGGCTACACTCCACTCTTTAATCTTCAAAAAGCTAATCTTTACATTATTTCTTCACACATACTTCTTTTAGAGAGAGTGAGCTTCATTTGTATCATAAGATTCTCTAGAAAGAGAGAACTGTAAATTGTGAGAGAAAGATTATTGTAACACACTTATTCTTTTCTCTATAAGAGAAAGAGAAGAAATTCTCTTAGTCCAATCATTGTAAGGGCTGGTGTGGCCCCTAAGAATTTGAGAGAGAGTCTCTCTGCAGGAAGAATCTGTTTCTTTCAAGGTTTGCTCTCCACCCGTAAGGAGTAGCCATATTGGATTGGGAGGTCTCAAGAAGGGTCTTGAGCCGAGGAGTAGGAGCTTCCGAACCTCGCTAAAATCGTTGTGTCTATGTTTGCAATATCTCTATCCCTTCTCTTTACATTAATACTTACATTTATATGCTAATTTATCTGACTTAACTTTGTTATTTCACTATTGCATATCAGCTTAGGCAGTTAATTTAAGAACATAATTTCATATTATTTAAATTTTTTTTAGTTGGACAAGGACTCTATTCACCCCCCCTCTAGAGTCCATTCTTGGGCAACAACTTTCATTAATTGCACAATGGCACCTCCAAAAAGTGAAAACTGCGAAACTGCCCCAGAATGAAAATATCTTCCAAAAGATACTTTCTTAGAAACCCCTGAAATAAAATATCTTCAAAATATATTTATGAAAAACATCCCAAGAAAAGGAAATGTTTCCAAAGAACTATACATCCGTGCCCCTATAGGCACCTGGAGCAACCCAAGTACTTTCTCACAAAAATAAAGATATATATCTCATGGAAACCACTGAGAATGAAGATATGTGAAGTCAGAAACCAACTTCGAACACAAAAAGTGTGGTTAAGCAAACAAAGTGCCAAACAAGGAAAAGACGAAATAGGGAAAAAGACGAAATAGTGAATAGTGTCGAAAAACGAAAAATTTGGAAACGATTCGCTCCTCAAAGGAAGTTGTCAATCCATAGAAAAGAGTCTCAGGAATCATTCCAGAGCACTCAAGATGATACTAAGCGATATGAAACTAAACTCAGAAAGGAAAAGACAACGGAAAAAATTTTCCGTGAAAATCCGGGTCATTACAATTGTGATAATAATAATTTGACTCCAACTTTTGTATTGTATGTTGTTACAAAAAGTAAGTGATGGAATTTGTAAATCTTTCTACATAAATATTGAAAGTATTTGTGATTCTTATTATTAATTTAGGAATTGTGAAATTGAGTTATGAAAGTTAATTTTTTTAACGTGTTAGGAAAATATGTTGATGCAATATGCAATTCATACATGATGCATGTTTTAATAAGTTGTGAGTATAATAAATTAATCTTTATGCTGTTACAAAAAGTGAGTAATGAACCCAGCCTTCAAATTTTTTGATTACCACCATATAAGATAAACTTTGATATATCATTATGAATAAAGTTACAAGAAATTCAAAATAATAACCTAATATTTATAATGATCGGAGCTTCAGCTTCGGACTGTCAGAAATATTTTGGGATATCTTTCCTTTTCAGAAATTTTAGCTCTATCGCCAGAATATATGGTGATTTTTTCGACTAGATCTCCTTTTGTTTGCCTCCTCAACCTTCACCAAGAGAGTTTTTTACATATAAACATAAATAACAGAGTTTTGGGGAGAGTTTCTTCACTGGATTTCAAATTTCAGAGAGAGATTTCCTATTTAATATTTCAGACATAGTATATATAGCAGAGTTTTGGGGAAGGTCAACTTTCCTTTTGGGGAGAAATTAAAAATTGAAACTCAAATATGATTTTGGAAATATGCAATAATACGGTGCATAAAGAAAATGTATAGATTACGCTGGACTGGATGATTGGAGCTTCAACTTCTCGCTGGACCAGATGATCGGAGCTTCAGCTTCTCGCCGGAATGGATGGTGATTTTTTTAAACGAAGCTTCTTTAAACAGAGATCTTTCGTCTCCCACAAAACGTCCTAATTTCATCTTCTTCTTTTCCAAATCTATGTCTGGTTCTTGGTTGCCTTCTCTCTCAGTTGCACTTGATAACGGAGTTTAGTTTGCATATTTCATAAATGAGAGAGATATTTCAAATTGACTATATATATATATATCAGTTTTGGCTCCAATCTCAACTTTCATTTTGGGGGGAGTTTCAAATTGAAAATGAAATACAAATATAGGCATAGAGTATACAAAACTTGGATGTACAAAGTATAAACCACAATCAGTAAATACACATTTCACAAAAATGCCACATCAGCCATTTAACCCCTCACTTGACAATTTCCAATGAGAAGCGAATGGAGAGGATTCCTTTCCAACAAAGTGTTGTGTTTCGGGAACCGTGATAGTTCAATTTGTGAGAGTTACGATTTTTTAAAAATGACACTTTTTATGGGACGGAGTGAGTATATGTTAAGTATCCAAGGAAGATATAAAACTCATTATTTTTAATATTTTATTCTAAGAGTCTTTTATGCACATGTATATACACTATTGTATATTATACACACAAACATTTATGCTCATTAATGTAGGATGGTAGCAATATCAATGGTACATAATGAAGTGACCTTTGCAATAAAATTTTGTTGAGAATCTACCACTTTACAATTTAAATATATATTAATATACTTTAAATATGCTGAGAATCAAGTGTTATAAATATACTTTAAATTTGAAATACAAATAAGACCATTTCAAGAGTTATAATTAATATTTTAAGTTTAAATAACAAGAAGTTGTATAAAGTAATATTTTTAAATTTTAAATACAAAAAAGTTGTATATTATATCTTTCTAACAATTACATTCAAGTTTTAAATATAAAAAAATATAAAAGTTTTAAGTACAAAGTAATTATATATTTATAATAAAAATTATATTTCATCACGTGCATCGCACGTGCTTTAGGCTAGTGTGTGTGTGTGTGTGTGTGTGTATATATATATATATGCATATGCACACATTTTGTGACACCAAATCAAACATTAACCATCTCAATTGGGTAAATTATCAAATCTCCAATCATAAATAAATACTTAATTATGATAACTAAAAATTATGAAATAAAAATTTAAAATTTTTAAAAATTCGGATTATCACAAAAGATATATCAGTACAAAAGCTAAAAGACAAAGTTTTAGACCGAATAAAACAGACTATTCTCAAAAAGAACCTGAAAAAAAAAAAATCAAATGGGTGAAAACTGAACCTAAAAAATTGAAGATAAAATTGAATAAAAAAATATAAGCAAAGAGCCTTTAATCAAATTTTTTATTTTTTATTTTTTATTTTTATAATACCAAACCAAACACCATGTCATTAAGAAGGAGGAAAGCTAAGGCTGCATTTAGTAACGAGAAACATTTCTTATTTGCTGTTGTCAATCTCTAAAAAGGCAAAACGAAAACAAAAATCACGTTCAATAAAATATTTTTGTTTTTCTATAACAGAAAACTTTTTCAATTTTTGTGAAGAAAAGAAAAAACATTAAAATGATATTTCTTATATTTTCAGCACTGTAGCGCAAAAACGTTTTCACTAATGTTACTACATAGGCACTATTCATTTCTAATAAAATTCATATTATTTGTGTTTTTTTTTTCCTAGTCGGGACTCACACACACTGCCTCCATTGAAGTTCAAACTTCTAACCTCCCTTTGAGAAGTAGAAGCCTAGTACCTCTAGGTCACATGCCTGTTGGTTTTTCTATATATTAAGTTGCATATTAAATGTTAATAAAAAAATATATTTTTTATATAGAATAAATTAAATATTGTATATTATTTTCTATTTGATAAAAATATATTTTAATATATAATATATTAATTAATAATGTAAATTATTTTTTGTGACAAAATAATTTTTGATATAGAATATAATGTTATTAAATTATTAAGCAGTAGATATTTTATATTATTATATATCACATCTATATTATATTATATGTAAATATTAAATTATAATTAATTTACAATATTATAACACAATGTATATTTTATTACATACAAGATATATTATTTAATATTTTATTCATAATAAATTATCATATTCTAAATATATTATATATCACATAATAAATGTATACATTATGCATATACATGTATTTATATGCATAATTGATGAGAATGTTTTTGTCTTGATATATCTAATTTTGTACTTGTGATGTATTGGGTATTTTTAATATTTATAATTTTAAATTAGATTTTCTAGATTTATGATTTTTTAATATTAATGGAGGCAAGTGTCATGGGTTGCTCCTGTGTCCGAGAGTTTGTGTTCAAGTCATCTACCCTCCCCCTCACCTCTAATCACTAACTCCCAAAATTCTTGTCATGAAAAAATTAAAATAGAGATGAAAAAATTTAGAAAATATTATGTACATTATGTAACAAATATATATGTTGTATTATTAAACACTGTTATTGTTTTATATTTTCAGATTTGTGGCAGCAACAAGTGTTAATAAATATCATTTCTGCTTTCTATTTTCACTCAAAAAAGCAAAATCATGTTTCTACGTTCTTAAGATTGCAAAAACAAAAAACGAAAATGTTACTAAATGCACCCATATATAACCAGGTCATGACATATATATTTTATAGGAGTATATTTTTATTTATTTAAATCCATATGTAAATATATTCATGATTATTTATTCCATTAATGATATATGTAATAAATAAGTTAACTTTTCTCATTAATAAATGCGTAATGTATTTATAATATTTTAATTTGTAATATTTTCTAATTGGGAAGTTTTTTAATAGTACATTTTCAAACATGTATAATTAATATATATATATATATATATATATGGGGGGAGTAGTATAGCAACGCCATACAACTACGGCACACTGAAATTTAAATAATTAATGTATATATTGAGTAACAATGTAAGTAATAAATGCATATATGGTAATATATATATCACTGGGACTCTAACAAATTTAACTATATAAAGTAAATTCATATGGAAATCGCGAATTAGAAAAACAAATTCGTAAATTCGTATGGAAATTGGGATTTGCAAAAATTGAATTAGTGCGAATTTACTTCCAAATCACAAATTCGCTTGCAGAGCTTCAGAGTGAAGCTACTTTAGACAAATTGTGTAACTTAGGTTGTGTTTTGTGAATAAAATACTATACCTCCCTGAGGATACCTAAAATAAACGAGGCATGTATAGACTGATCCATTGGGCCTAGAGCTTGGAAAGGTCTTCAGTCCACAAGTTGGACGGCCCAACCGGCCATTAGTCATTTATGCCACCTCTAAGCCCAACCTCCACATCATATTGGGAGAATCCTCCTCTCATCAATGAGATTGGATCGTGTGAAGTGTATGAAATTACTTTGGGCCCGTTTACAAACACTTTCACTTTCTTATTTTTGCTTTCTTCAAAAGTAAAATCATACTTTTAATTTCTTGGAGTGAAATAAAAAGTAAAATAATGTTTAGTAATATCTCAAATTTATTAAAATTTTGAAAGTAAAATAACAAAATAAAGTTTAATAATTATTATTTTGCCTTTTTTTTTAATCATCACCTGCATACCCATTCCCAGTTCTATCATCTATCCAATCCCACCATCCCTAGTTCATATGTTCGCATCCACCACCACCTCCCATCACAGGTTTCAAACATCAACAATCTCCACAAACCTATTTCGATCTGAGAATTGTATGAAGATGAGCTTTGTGTTGAAATAAGACCCACCAAAATACACAACCCACAAAGCAAGATCTGACCAAATTTCATCCGAAGATTTCCCAAAATTTCTAAGTTGATTTTGAATTACAAGGCAAGCAATGCACAGTATTAAAAATTAGTAAAGAAAGAGAGAAAGAATCAATAAATAAAGAATATAAATAAATCTACAAGTTGGTTCACAATATTGTATTGTATTGATTCTTGAGTTGGGTTTTTATTTATATATCTATACAAGAAAGAAAAACATAGTAACATATATAGAAGGAAGAAGAGGTTTAAATTGGGATGAAAGCAAAAGGAGGATGGTTGGGTTGGGTTGGGAAGAGAATGGGACCCACAAAAATCCTCCCAAGAGATACAGGTGATGTCAGCAATGCTGCCTTTTCCCTGGTGTGAAATCATGTGCGCTTACCATATCTTGAGCAGGTGGGGGAGTGGCGCAAAGAGAGGGCAATTTCTTTTGATTCCCTTTTAAGATTTGCTACCGATGCCCCCATTCAATGCTCTAACATATCCCATCTTCTCATTTCACATGCATACATCCACCATTCGCCCCTTTATTTTTATATATATATATATATATATATATAGTTGGAAATTTTTTTTGTTAAGTTGGGTTGAATATGAATATTGAATTATTGATGATGATAAATGTATTCTATATCATAGAAGCAAAATTTCGCAATAACAAATTATTATATTTTGGTGTAAAAAAATTGACAGTAACATGTTAAGATTTAAAAACATTTATATGAAAACTCAGTTTGTTTGAACATAAAATATTTTTTATTTTTTGGTATTTGATTGTCGTAAAATATTTTCGAAGAAAAAAAATATTAAAATTAATTTTTGATAAGTTATTTTGCATATTCAGCCCGATGAACTCGACCACAATCTCGACGTAGATCTTTGCCAAACACTGACAAAATAGAAATAAAAAAATATTTCGCCTAAAAAAGAAAAATATTTTTCAAAAAGAATATTTTAGATCGAAACAAACCGAGCCAAAGTAATAATTATTCTTTAAATTAATGTTTTGAAGTTAGTTTTGGGCAACATTTTCACTTACAGTTTTATGGTATCAACTAAATTATCACTTCATTTATTGGCATATGCCTTGAATATAACTTTTAATGCTAGGCATATAGAGAAAATTATAATCTGATAATAGATAATATCTTAGTAATTGGATCAACAATTTTGTTTCTTTTCTTAGTAGACAGGAGCTCCTTGTTAATAAATAAAAAAAATGAATGAATTGCTAGTGCTAAGATATGATTAATCCCATTTGCTTCAATGGTTGATAAGTAATATTTCTTAGAATTTGTTAAGTAATAACACTTCGAAATTTTTTGAAAGGAAACGAGTCTGATACACTTATGCTAAATGTATTAGTCATATTTTTACTACATGCGTGCTTTAGTCAGATGATAATTGTCTTTCACTTTACAACTTATTTGATAAGATTATATGTACTCAATCTTACTTTCGTATGAAAAAATCAACCCTAACCTCTATTAGACAATAGACAACAATTTATCCCTTTATGTTTTCATTATAATGATCATTATTAAATTAAATCATTAGCATTATCACATAGGCCACATGCACAATGATAATCTTTCTGCAAGTAAACAAAGCTTTTGTTACAAATTTAACAATAATTATTATTATTTTTGTTAGGTAAGACATAAACATTTACCCACCATATATTGCTTCAACGGGAATGTAACTATTAACCTTTCATATGATGGGAAGAGATTAATCCGTGGTTGATAGTATTTTTTTATCACTACAACCTCCTCTTAAGAGTATATCTTTCACATTTTTGTTCTAATGGGCATAAAAATAAAAATCTTTGAAAACCAATATATTCTTTTTATTTTAGTTTTTCTTCCTCCCTCCCCCCCTTTTCTTGTTGACTCTTGTATTTTTATTTTTTAAATGCAGAACTTTTTTCTTGTATAATATTCTTTTTCATTGTCTTCCTTTTTAAGATAACCTCCTAACGGTTTTGTGTTAAATTTTGACTTTTTTTTCTCTCTATTTTTCAGTGAAAAGAATAAATGGAGAAAAAAGGGATGATGAGAACAGAAAAGAAACGGCAGTGTTTGAATAATAAGGATAAAATAGAAATAAAATGACAGTGATGATAGTGGAGAAAAAATGTTTTTATTGTGAGTGGAAGGAGTAAAGAGAAAATTAATTGGTTATAAAATTAGGGACATATCCTAACTACTTCATCCATTCCTTCCACATGTTCATAGCAAACTTAATATGTGAGGGATGAACTCCTTTTCCTTCTTGATCCTTTTCTTCCTCGGTATCGGCAACTTTAAACCAAATGCAATATAGCTGTCCCTCCTCTTATTTTTTAATTCCTTCAATCCAAACACACTTTTATTAGTATTTGGCAAGGAAGCAAATCAATGTTCAAATGCGTATAAAATCTTAAAACATCTTAATGGAACTATGAAATAAGCCAAATTGTTTGCTAAAATTAGGCAAAAGTGTCCTATTATACACCTAACATCGTGATTAATAGGGTTGCAACATGTGTTAGTCAACATGAGCCCCAACCTATAGTCTTTGATCTCAATATGAGTTTGGAACTGGATAGAGATTCGGACAAACCAAAAATTCGAATCCAGTCTAGATTATTACTATTTTTATCAAATGGTATGAAATTTTTATAGCGAGTTTAGTTCGAGTCAAATTGAACTTAACTTGACCTTATTTTGGACTTACTCTGATTAATTTGACAACCTAATTCTAATCAAACCAACTCGAACTTAAGATGAAATTAGATTAATAAAATTAAGTTGGGTTGGAGTCGATTTAGATTTAAATTATTTTGATTCTATATTTTAAACCTTAAACTTTATAATTGAAATTAAATTGGACGAATTTTTGAACAATGACGAGATAAATTTAGACCCTATTATTTGTCAAGAAAAAGCAAAAGAATTATAATCTACACCAAAGCTAAAAGCTTTATGCTAGTCAAGATTTGTTACCTTGCTTTTAAACCATGTTTAAGATTGAAATCTTTACTTTCGTCAATTTCATACTATCAAATGACTTTAAAGTTGAATTTAGATCGATCATCTTACTTTTAGACCATGTAATATAGACTGGGATTTTTTTAATTAGTGAATGAATCTATGGTCTCAAGACTTTCGAAAAGTTATTGACTCTCTAGAAGTGTAATACCGAAGCATTAATCTCATGTCAAAATATAAATCAGACTTGGTGATGATTTTATTTCAAATTGTTGTTATTTGGGATGACAAAAGAAAGGACAAGACATTGACTAGAAAGGAGCAAACACTGCACATGCAAAGGATTAAGGGAAGAAGAGCAAAGCAATGGGCCCATATAAGATTCTCTAGATTCGTATGTAGCAAGGTCAATATGATCTTAACGATATATATATATATCTATCTATAGTATAGTATATTATATAATTTCCTATTTCACTCAAGAATTTAATTGGATGGGCACAACACTAGGAAGGATGGGAAAAAAGTAGTCATGGTTTATGATTATACACTCTTTTTATCTTTTAATCAAACGTGTACTACTCTCTTTTTTTTTTTTTTTTTTTCTTTTTCTTTTTGGGTAATTATGTATTACTTTCTACTACTTTCTTATTCAAACCTTTTTAATCTTATACACTTGCATAGAATAAAGCTGTCTGCACCAGCCTCTTCGGATTTTGACTTTCTAAAAATGCAACTTCAACTTTTTCAAGAATTGCATCAGCAATTCCAAGAGTCACGTCAGGAGTTTTTGCTCTCCAGAAACATGCACTCCATTAGGCTCTTCGAATTTTCGCTCTTCAAAAAAAAAAAAAATAAATAAAATAAAATAAAATAAAATAAATTTTAAGATTAAAAATAATGAATTAGAATAAGAAAATAAGAATTACAAAATTCTATGGGAATAAGAAAATGAAATTTTAATTTTAATTGTTTTTTTTTAAAAAAAAGTTATACAAAATTGAATTTTTTTAAAAAAAATTTACAATGTTATAATCTTTAAGGCAATGTTTGTGTCAGCCAAACAGTGCCTTAACAGTCAAATGCATTGTTTATGGC
>JAOTQH010000063.1:1199078-1209287 GCA_025631255.1 Cornus kousa | reverse complement strand
CTATATATATATATATAAATATAAATATAATAAGGATATAGCAAATTTATTATTATCCTTCCCTTTTCTTTCTTTTCCCAAACATAATTATTATCCTTCCATTTTTTTTCTTTTCCCAAACATAATTATTATCCTTCCCTTTCTTTTCCTTCATTGACCAACCAAACAGAATAGAGGGTTAAAATTATCATTCCCTTCCCTTTTCCTCATAACTAATTTTATCCTCCCCCTTCAAACCCACCGTACCAAACATACCCTAAGAGTCGGTCCTAAGTCCTTCCCCGACCCAACAGCCCAAAGTGACTGAATCCCAAAAAGTCCATTTTTCTGTCCCAAAATAATTGTCAAAATGCAATGTATTTTTTAGTAAGTAGTATTTCTAATTTATCCTCGAAATTATAAAAGTATGTGAACTCTTTGGTCACTATAAAAATGTATATTTTAAAATTCATTCAATTGTAATAAATAAAAAATTAAAACTACAATTTTAAGAAGTTAGATTCCAGAAAGGGATCCAAGGGGGCATTATCGTATTAAGTACTCATGCCTTTATAAAAAAAATTTAATTCCACTTACCAGTGATCACGTAGACCCTCAACATTTCATAATTTTATTTTTGATTCTAATTTATATAACAGATTTTCTTGTACTTAATGTGGCCAGCCTGACTAACCTAACATATTTCAAACGACTCCTAAGAAATTAAAACAGGACTAAACCATAAAAATCGGTTCAATTCCATTATGAGTATGGAACTTTAAAAAATTACTAAAATAATATACTACGTAATAGTGTAATAAGACACTATTAAAGGTCCCCAAGCTACTGATTCCAAAGGTTACCGACTATTTGTATAAAAATATAAATAAAATAAAACTATAATTTATTTGATTAAGAAATTGTTAAAAAATGTGTATAAAAATTATAATAATCTATACAATTTTAATAGCAGTATAGATATAAATAGATAGATAGATATATGTGTATTTAAATTGGAGTTTAAATTATTATTATTATTATTTTTAAATAGTATATAAACTTTAATGATAGGATGCTTCACTAATTTTTTAAAATTCTACTGTTGAGAATTCCATAGGTATCAAAATGATATTAGTGTTGCGAATTCCAAACTTTACCAACTAATTGTTTTCAAAACTAATATTATTTGATTAAAACTTATAAAAAATGTATATAAAAATTCAAAAAATCTACACACTTTATAAAAGCTTTAATTTAATTTAATGATGAGATGCATGATTCACTACTTTTTTTATTTTTTTTATAACGGTTGAGAATTTGGTATCAAAATGCTATTAGTGCTGAGAATTTTAAAGGTTACCAAATATTTGTGTTAAAATTTTATAATATTACTTGATTAAAAAATTACAATATATATATATATATATATATATATATAAATTCAAAAAATATATACCCTTTAATAGTAAATATAGATATCAAATAAAAAATATTAAAGTTAGAGTTAATTATGAAAAAAATGTACATATTAAAGTTTTGTTTACATATTGCACTTTTGCATGTTATTAATCTATTTTAAAAATAGAAATGCATTCTAGAATCGGCAGAAGTGGTTATTATTGAACTATTTTTTAAAGTAAGCTTAATTTGTAAAATTGAACGATCCAAAATGTATACAATTTGAGTTTGGTTGGATTCTAACTTTGATAGATATGTTATGATTGATTCAATTTCAATTCTTATTTACTCTTTAAACAAAATTGTAACCACCATTTTTAAATGAAAAATGATCCTGCCAATTATCAACGTCAACATCTTATGTTCATGTAGAATCTCATGGTCCACTAATATTTTTAGAGAGCGAATTGCAGTAGATGGCTTTACTTTCAACATTTTAGGCAAAAGTGCAAACAACACCCTAAATTATCATAAATCGTCATTTTACCTCCCTGGACTACAAAAATGAACAAATCAGGACCACAACTATCTAAATCCATGCAAGTTAACCCTGAAGCTCAATTCCTGTCACTTTTCGGGCGACTTCATTGTAGATTTACAAAACTACCCATTGCAATTAAGAAAAGAAAAAAAACTAAAATAAATAATCAGCTTGAAATACCCATCTAACCCACTTCCTCGCTCTCGCCGGACGTCTAACAACAGACGGCAACGGTTACATCTATATTACGTGTAACGACGCCGGCGTCGACTTTATTCACACCAATGACACCCTTATTTCCCTCTGGGACATTCTCTCTCCCACCTAGGGGTGGCAAAAATCCCCAACCCGATGGGGAACCTCCCCGCCCCCGCCCCACCCCCGCCTCATTTAAAGTGGGTTTGGAGAACCATTTACTTAAATGGGGTGGGGATGGGGGTTACAAAAAAAAAAACCCAGTCGGTTGCGGGGCGGGGGCGGGGGACTAAGATCCCCGCCCCCGCAACCGCCCCGTTTAATATGTTAAATTACTAATTTACTAGCCCATGTTAATATATTTACCAAATTAACCTTCACTATATATATATATATATATATCTAATGAAAACCCTACCCTTCATCACTTCTATTTTGCTATTGAGGTCGGCAGCCGTGCAACTCTAAGCTCTCTCTCAAACCCATCATTGAATATAAAGGTTTTGACCTTCTGATTCTTGTAGATCTTGTAGTTTACAGTCGTAGAGAGAGAAAGAGATAGGGCAAGTTCAGAGTTGAGAACAAGAATAGAGATGGAGGCGATTGGGGAGGCTGAAATAAATGGGT
This sequence comes from Cornus kousa, assembly GCA_025631255.1. Taxonomy (NCBI): domain Eukaryota; kingdom Viridiplantae; phylum Streptophyta; class Magnoliopsida; order Cornales; family Cornaceae; genus Cornus; species Cornus kousa. Next base: position 1,206,547 of record JAOTQH010000063.1, on the reverse strand, counting down.
TTTGACCTTCTGATTCTTGTAGATTTTGTAGTATGCAGTTGTAGAGAGAGAGCGAGAGAGAGGACAAGTTCAGAGCTGAGAATGAGAATAAAGATGGAGGCGATTGGGGAGGCTGAAATATATGGGTTTTGACCTTCTGATTCTTGTAGATTTTGTAGTTTGCAGTTGCAGTGAGAGAACGAGAGAGAGGTCAAGTTCAGAGCTGAGAACGAGAATAGAGATGGAGGCGATTGGGGAGGCTGAAATATATGGGTTTTGGCCTTCTGATTCTTGTAGTTTTTGTAGTTTGCAGTTGGAGAGAGAGAGAGACAGAGGGGGAAGTTGAGAACGAGAATAAAGATGGAGGTGATTGGGGAGGCTGAAATGATTTGCCTAATCGGTTATGGGGCGGGGGTGGGGCAAGCGGGGGTGGTTATGGGGATTAGAGGGAAAAAATGAACCGGTTTTGGGGCAGTTTTGGGGGTACCAAAATTAAACGGGGGCGGGGATGGGGAATGGGAAACTCGCCCCAAACCGCCCCATTGCCATCCCTAGTTGTGGTAGGTAAATGGCCAATGTAAAACTAGTCAGATCTTACGAACTTAAACACAAATTTTTTGACTGTAAAGGAACTTTCTTTTTCTTTAATACGCACGATTGAAAGAAGCTTATTTTGAAAATTTATACACGCGCGCGTATATATGTTTGAGGAGATCACTCTGAAATCTGATGAGTTGTCACCAAGAATGATGAGGCGGCTGTCACTAGCCAATCAGCAGTAAGAAATAAACTGACATTACCATCTTGAAGATCCCAATTAGTAAATCAACTAGTAAAAAATCAGTAGTTGGATAATTTAAACTTTTCAACTTCATTATTCTCATTGCAGCAATTAAAATAAAGTACCCTTATTTTCAAGAAACTGTAAAATACAATAGACCCAAACTCATCCATCCCATTTTCCTGTTATGGTTCTCAATTTGGATTTCTCATCTCAATAGCCCCAAAAAATGACCTCCTCTGATTTAGCTAGGAGGATGACCTACTTACCCAAAAGATATAGAACAAGTAGCTTAGCTCAATGGTGGTTCAAATGAGGAACTGGAGAGAAAACTCCAGAGATATAAAATAGGCTCCAGAAAAGTTCATTGCGGAAACAATGGGACAAGGTTTAACAATCCCTTAACTCCTACCTTCAGAGAAAGCACACACTGAGACACTCTTGCAAATGAGAACACCATAAAGTTTGACACAGTATTCTTCTAACAAAAAGCAAAACTTCATGAACTTTAGTTTCCGTAGTTGGAAAAGACTGTTGAGTTGTGCATGAACTTTAGTTTCCCCCAATAAATTATTTATTTTGATCATCAGAACTATTTTTTTGCCGTAAGATTGAAATACAGAGGATTGGATTAGCTAAGCACTAACAGACAACATGCAATTGTTACCTTCTTAACTCATAAAGAACTACAACAATTAAATCCCAGTCCATGATGCTAAAACAGATGTCTTTCAATAGCATACTAAATATTATCAACTAAGAGTCTCAAATGATTTCTATTCTAATTTCAAACACTAAACATTACCTTAAATTAACAGCACTAACAGATCTGGTAAGAGCATGCAAGAATATAGCAGAAAAGTCATTGGCGGTTACCTGTATAACATCAGCATTACCCTTTGCAACTCCAGAAGCAACTGTGCCAATACCAGCTTCTGCCACAAGCTTTACAGACACTTTAGCCTTAGGATTGACCTATTTATTGAGTAGAATCAGGGGTTATTATACACACAAAAAAAGAGTGGACACATTCTATTAAGGTTTATTAGAAGATCAAATATTATGAAAATTTCACCTGATGAAGGTCAAAAATCAATTGGGCAAGATCCTCAATAGAATAAATGTCATGGTGGGGAGGTGGAGAAATAAGCGGAACCCCAGGTTTGGAGTTTCTTAGTCTTGCAATATATGCACTAACTTTTTTGCCAGGCAATTGTCCACCTTCACCAGGCTTTGCACCTTGCGCAATTTTGATTTCTAATTGATCAGCATTAACCAGGAATGTCGGAGTGACACCAAAACGCCCTGAAGCAACCTGATGAAGATGCAACTATTTTCGATGAAGCATTATTGAACACAAATGCAATAAGAAGAGAACTTATGCAGATGATCTTCAGACAACGAAGAATATAATGATCTTTGCTTCTAACAATGACTTCCCATCAGTTTGAAAATATCCTTCCATCTTTCGTTTTCGGCAACAAAAATAAAAATAAAAAGATAAAGGTGCTAATCTAAAGTCTGTAATGGATAGATGGACTCAAGAAGCCAGACAAACATGCCCACAAAAAATTAATCATTTTGACCTGCTTGATAGCACTTGTAGCAGTATCTCCATTTTGAAGACCCTTGAGATGAGGCAAGGTAGGAGAATAGCCATCAACAACATCAGTAAGAGGGCTCCAGCGAATTGGATCCTGGATAAAAATAGTGATGTATGTGTCATAACATCCAAGAACTGTTTTATGGTTGCTCAAATGAAACAAAGATTAGACAAAATGAATTTAAAGTGGTCTACCCAGTAAAAAAGAAAAACAAGAGGATCTGATTGTGCTTAACACTTTAAATTAGTGAACAGACTACCTCACCACCTTCTCCTGAATTAGATTTTCCGCCTAATCTATTCATTGCAATGGCAATTGCTTCATGAGTTTCTCTGGAAATAGCTCCAAGTGACATCCCACCAGTGCAGAACCGCTGAACAATAGATGAAGCAGGTTCAACCTTTCCAACAGGAATTGGAACACGGTCACTTTTAAACTCGAGAAGGTCACGAAGCACCTACAGTTAAAGGAAACAAAAGATTATTTAAGAATGTTATGTAGAAGATATAACAACATCAAAATGCGAGAAAATCCACATAACAATAAACAAAGAATGATGACTTCAGGAACTTACATTCACAGGTCGATTAGCTAAATGCTGCTGATACACTGAAAAAGCACTTTCACTCTTTTGGCGGACAGCCTTGTGGAGCAGTTTTGACATCTCTGGGTTGTTTCCATGATATTCCCCTGTTAATATAACAAAGTTTTTAGAGGTTTGACATTGTTTAATACAGAAGAAAGACCAAGGTTTAATCATCAATACAAAAGTCAAGCCATGCTTAATACTTCTACAGCCAAAAAAGGTGGCGAGGCAGGGAAATATGATCCAAGAACAGGTCAAATAATCAAATATGGTACATCTTCAAAGAAGCATGATAGTGTCCAATGACGACTACAAGATTAAGGCAAAAACTTGAATAAATTAATGCAAATGTAAGAGAAACAACATGGGAAATGGATTTTCAGTTATGAAAGCAGCAGCCTGCATAATTTAGAATCAGATGACTCCTCTATTATGTTAGACCATTTGTAATAACTTATATTCATAAATATGAGTTCTTTTCTTTTTCTTTTCATTTTTTGTTTTTTTTTTGGTTGGGAGCAGGACAAAGAATGGGAAAAGCCCACTTTTGCAGGAGCCCCTGTTAGAAACTATTTTAAATTTTTTATCACTGAAGAGCATATAATTAATCAAGTGAATTTTTCCAAAATTGTATAAATAATATTATGTGTGTGAGAACCAACACAATCTCTCATTCATCTTTCTGTTCTCTCTCTTCTTCTTTTCCCTGAATTACTGTTCAAACCCATAATCCAACTTGGTATCAAAACATCATCTTTAAAGGGAGTAAACAATGCAAACCAGCAAGAAAAGAAGTGCTGCTGCCAGCACACAGGCCATGCCAATGCTGACATCAGCATGCAAAACTACCATCTAGTTTGCCACAGTTAGGGAAATCTCTTTGTAAAGATTCAGCCTGATCAGATCTCATTAGTTATTTCTTTCTGAATTTTTCTTTTTTCCAAAAAAATGAGGTGATTTTGAAGAAATACAGATCAAGAGTTTCTTGAAGTGATTTATTGATGCAATTTGTAACAGAGTCTGATTTGGATGTTTGTCTGGTTTGGTTGTGGATATTCAAAGGAACAAAGGAGTTTTATTGAGTTTTATATCTCACCATGTAATGGGTTCTTCACGTCTGCTGCAGTACCTTTTTTTTTTTTTTTGCCTAACATTATTTTACTTTTTTGAAGCTATAACAAAGAGTTCCACTACTTTTAAACAGATTTTGTCTCCCCGATAATTGTTTTGAAGTTCTCTTTTTTTGGCTTTATCTTGTGCGATTGGAAGAGGTTGACAGTTTACTGGTATTTAAAGCTAACCACTATATACAGAAGAAATTGAGATCTCAAAAATCCCAAAACAGGGGTTAGCGGATCAAGGTAGTACTCATGTCAAAAACCTTACTTGCTAACAGTAAAGTTAGATGGCTAAAACTATCTTGCATGTCCACAATATGCAACATTGTTTATTAAGAGTAAAGAAAAAATGGGTTATTCGAATGGTAAGGTGAGAAACCAAAGGTTGATGATCACTTAATGAAAAAATGGGAGGCTGAAAAAAAAAAAAAAAAAAAAAACAAAAAAACGAAACCAAATGGCCAATGGCCTAGCGGTATCAGGCCCCTACTTCCCAATTTCCAAAGGGAGGTCAAGGGTTCGAGCTTCAGTGGAGGCATGTGTATGTGAGTACCAACTAAGAAAATAAAAAATAAAAAAATGGGAGGCTGAATGAAAATTCAACAGATATCTAGCGGCTTCTTCACTCCCTTTACTAAGAGTAAAGAAAAAATGGGTTATTTGAATGGTTAGGTGAGAAACCAAAGGTTGACGATCACTTAATGAGAAAATGGGAGGCTGAATGAAAAAAAAAAAAACTGGCCAATGGCATAGCGGTATCAGGCCCCTACTTCCCATTTCCCAAAAGGAGGTCAGGGGTTCGAGCCTCAGTGAAGGCATGTGTGTGTGAGTACCAACTAAGAAAATAAAAAATAAAAAAAATGAGAGGCTGAATGAAAATTCAACAGATATCTAGCGGCTTCTTCACTCCCTTTACTCACTTTTGACCAAATCTCTTGAATTTTGAGATTGTGATCACATCATTTCAGTTACATGTCAAGTAATTTCTATCAACAGAAATAAAGAGATGCTATTTCCTTCAATAAAATTAAATTTATCCTAAATATACATGTAAGTCTCAATGCCCAGAAAACATCATTAATGAACACTCACACACACACACACAAAAAAAGACGCACACACACGTACAATTGAACAATGCATGTGTCAAGTACAAGTCCTTAAAAAATACGGAGGAAAAAAAAATGATAACAAAAGATACCTCCGGGTCTGAATTGTATAAACCCAAAATTTTCTAGTCTTTTAGCTGTATCCTCAGAGAAAGCTTTCACCCAAAATGACAAAGTTTCCCTTGCCAGCTGCAAGACAAAAATATTTTATTAACCAAATCAAAAGGACTCAAACATCAACAGCTCAAAAACAATGTAATGAATAAAGGAAAATATATGACAAGGTAGAAGAACAAGTGATTGCAATTTTTTTTCCTAACTCATCATTTTATTAAGCCATACCCTCATGAAACCAAACAAGCAGACACAACACAACCTATTCTGCCACTCAACTGAGATGGATAAAGAAGAAAAAACCACTGCCAAAAACCAGAGATTAAAAACAAAAATAACAAAACAAGGACTCCCAGCAGCTCATCAAGAAGCTCAGGCAGCAGCTCTGGAACAGCAACAACCAAATCAATATACTTGCACCAGCAGTATAAAAGGAATTCCCACTCTCCCAAACCGCTGATAGCAAACAGATCCCAGCACATGAACACCAATACTAAACCATTTCCAAGCCTAAAAAAGGAGTGAATAAGGAAAGCAGGCCTCATACACAAAGTTTAAATTGGAAAACTGTTAATTTTCTTTATGAAGCACATTAGGCACCTATTTGTTAAATCAGCAATCTCTTCCACCCGAAACACTATTTACTATTGCAGGATATTAAAACAGTAACCAGAAAGGAATATGGTTTCTATTAAACCATAAATAGAAGTATTAGATAATTGGGGAAAAGGCTTGGTTGTTGCTATTTTATATAAGTATTAGATCTCTGCCAGTATAGCGTTTCCGGCCTTATCTTTATACAGCTAGTTTGAAGCCCAAAAAAAATAACATGTATTGTGTTTAGAGCCTTATTTTACACTTTGAAGCCCCAAAAAATAAGAGATTGAGTTAAGTAGCTTGATACCTAGCGAATAACTTTTTCAGGAAACTAACCAATATATGAACATGAATCCTAGTGGGTTAATATATGTCTTTATAACTTCTTTCTTTTCCAAAACCCACCATATTATATCTCAAGGATCATAAACTTTCTCAAAATTTTGTATAAGTACAGATTTGGAGAAAAACTACGTTAGGGCTTCTAGTGATATAACGTGGTAGCCTGGTAGGTTTGGGAAAAGGGTTACAAATAGATAATTGATGTGTTAAGGCAAGTGTATGATGAAACTACAACAATAGTAAGAAGAACTGTGGCGAAAACAAGTTAATTTCCAATGATTATAGGCTTGCATTAAGCCTAAATCTTTTAATTATACATGAACGAACAAAACATATTCAACATGATATTACATGTTGTATGCAATTTGCAGATGATATTTTTTAAATTTAAAATAAGTAGGATATGGAAAAGTCCTAAATTGGAGGTCAAGAGGGAAGATCTGTACACTGAGGAAAAAAAAAAAGGACTGAAAATGAATATAAGAAATAGAACTTCGATAAAATTAGGAACAAAAGTTGGAATGTAGTGAAGATCAATGGTTAAAAGATACCAAATAACGAACATTTACATCGCTTAGGCTCGATTATGCTCAAAGATGGATAAAATGGAGATGATATTAGTCATAGAATTACAATAAGATAGATTAAATGGAGGACGCTTACCGCGTAGTGTGATTAGCATTAGACCTCTAAAATTGGAAGATAAATTCTATCAATCAGCTATTAGCCCAACCATATTTACGAAACAAAATGTTGGATAGCTAAAAAACAACATAGTCATAAAATGAGTATAACAGATATGTTAATGTTTAGTTGAATGAGTGGCAAGACAAAAAGGGATAAAATTAGGAATGCACACACTGTTCATGGTAAAAGAAACACTAATTTTAGATAAAATGAGAAAATCGATAAAAATGGTATGGGTATATCCAGTGACAGCGAATAACTGCACTAACAAAAAAGGGTGGCATAGTTCTTACTAAGACAATTAGGAAAGATATAATGAAACATGGTTAAATGAGGTTTTGGAATAGATGGTGAGACAAAATTCATGCAGTAGACTCCAAATAGTTGAGAAAAGGTTTATTGAGTTGAGTTTACAAATACTAGTGTGCTTTCCATCTATATACATATATATATACTAGATATAACCGTGTGCGATGCACGTGATTATAACTTAATCATATTTTGAGATATAATAAAATGGTAGAAAAATCTATAATGGAATTAAAATAATTC
>JAOTQH010000063.1:1182205-1192649 GCA_025631255.1 Cornus kousa | reverse complement strand
AATTTTGTGGGCATCCACTGGAAATCAAGGACCACCGCCAACTCAATTAGCAAATTGGCACTCTCAGCAACCATTTACCATCTATGGGAGGAAAGGAATTCAAGAAGTTTCAAAAGTACCATGAGGATAGAGAACATGTTGAGATAAACTAGGGAGTGTCCGAGTAAGTGGGTCAGCAATCAGCATGCATTTGTATGGCAAGATTTAATTTGTATGTGACAACATTTCAGCAAAATTACATGGTGTCCTGTTGCAATGAATATCTTATCCCTGTCTAAGGCAAACTTCCATAACCACCTTCCTAATAAGGCATAATTGATACCCTTAACTTTAGCACACTAAAAACTCCCTCATTTAAAAGAACTACAAACTATCATCCAATCCTCAAAATGTTACTTTTAACTCATGTAACCCTCCCCTCACCACCCAAAAGATATAAAGGACACATCAAAGAACCCACAACTTATCTCACCCAGCCAACAAAACATGATCACCACATTTTTACCCAGATTAACTCTCAACCAAGACACCGCCTCAAAGAATAAAAAGGACACATCAAAGGAACAGCAACTGATCTTGCTCAGCCCCACAAAATGTAGTGGTATCATCAGCACAAAAAAGGTGAAATATGAACAAAGGAAAACACCTCAGAGCTCAACCCGAGAAACCACTAGCAATCTGCTTTCAAATCCTCGAGCCAACAACCCACTAAAAGCCTCCACTACCATGATACAAGGGAGAGCAGAAAGCAGATCACTTCAGCTTAAACCTCTCAGACCAAGAAGCTAGCTGACTTTTCAAGTACTTATAAATCAACCCCATGAACTGTTTCCAGCTGTAACGCCTTAAAAACAGATTATTAGACCCAATCTTGTAAAAATATATAACTTTCAGAGGTACCAAATTAACAAGCACGAGTATTTTTTCTATTATAAAAGAGATGAAGCATATTGCATTACTGGGTATCTTTCCACGTTAAACTTAATATATTTATATTAGCTTATTGCTATAAGTTCTACATGACTAACAAGATTACTAAGAGATTATGATAAAGATGCTTACTTGTCAAATATGAGATCTATTTTTAGTCACATGTTATTTATCATAATGTCAAACTCATATTGCCATACTTGTCTAAAATCAGGGACTAACCCCACAAGTTCTATTGGGCGGCCGCCCCCCCAGGGGGGGGTAGAACAATGTATCATCATATTTAAGCCAATATATTAAATCTGCCAAGAGCATCCAAACAGTTACAAGTAAAAGCAGTTAGCACTCTCTCATTTTTCAAACTTGATATTAGAGAATACTTTTGAAAGCAGAGAAAACCTCCAGCAAGGCAATGTAATATATTCCAAATACAATTCAGTTTCCTTCCTTTATTGTTTATCTTCCAAGCTCTTCTTAACACCACTAACAAAGCATTGCCAAAAGAACAATGTGTCACCGTATTTAAGTCAAGAAGTTAAGTCTGCTAAGAGCATCCAAACAGAAGCAAGTAAATCGTTTTAATACTTTTTCATGTTTGTATTACATTTTAAAAAAAGAGAAGTAAAAGAAGGGATTTTCCTCCGGTAAGTAAAATAAGGTTATTTCTCTTTCATACTTTTAGAAATTATTTCCGTACATTAAAATTGATACTAGTCAACACAACTGAAAAGCAAAGGAAACTTCCAAGTAGACAATGTAACTATATTCCAAATGCAGTTTACTTTCATTTTTTCTTTTTTTTTGTTTTCTCATGTCTTCTTAGTGAGTCATTTAATTTGAAGCAACCGTAAGAATCGTTGCCAGCAGAAATTACGCATATTATGTGAATAAAAGTGCTAAATCATACTTCTGCTGCACTATCAAGATTCGCTGAGTCAGATGCCTTCGGGTTGCCATATGGACGAATTTCGTTTTCACGACCATGCCAAACAGGAGACTTCATTGAGGATTCTCGAGATTGCATCCAGTTCAAGTTCCCCTGCATAAATACTTCAACGTCAATATACTAATAATAAGTAACGCATTTATGATATAAAAGATACAGAAAATGAATTAAGAGATTGTGACCTGTATGGTATTGATCTCTCCATTGTGACCAAGTAACCGCATTGGTTGAGCAAGAGGCCACCTCGGACTAGTATTTGTGCTATACCTCCGATGGTAAATGGCGAAAGAAGATTTATAAAGATCACTTTGCAAGTCAGAAAAAAATCTTCCGAGAACTTCTGACCGAAGCATTCCTTTGTAAACTATTGTTTGGTTGGACAGAGAACAGAAATAAAGTTCATTTCCCCAAGTTTCTGAGTTGGCTGCTCTTTCAATCAATTTCCGGCAAATGTACAGTACCCTTTCAATATCATCAACATTTTCTTCTTTGGCAACTTTAACAAACACCTGCTGTATATTGGGCATGGTTTCTCTGGCATAGTATCCAACTATAGATGTAACTACAGGAACAGGCCTCCATCCAAGCACCTCAAGACCCTCTTGTCTAAATGTATTGATAATAACTACAAAATACAATCAAATCCACATTCAGAAAGCATATTACATGTGAATGACATTTTAGGGCTTGCTACAACAGTATTAGTAAGTATAAAAACTAATGGAGTACGCAATATATTGTATGTTGAGAACGAAAACTAAAGTTCATGATAAGAATCCATGGTCGTGCATGCACTTGCAAATATGCCAACAAATATACGTATATACTCCCTCCATCCCAAATTAAGTGTCCCTTTTTGGGAATCTAACTTTTAAGAGAATGATTTTTATTATTTATTTATTGTATTAGTAGTGAATGAATTACTAAATTTACCCCTAGTGGGTCCACAGTGATGTGATTGTTTACTTTATAAGTTCAATGCAAGAAGGTTTTGGTAATATTACAAAAAATAGTACATTGACTTTTCAAATGGGAAACTTATTTTGACTTATCAAAAAAAAAAAATGGGAAACTTATTTTGGGACGGATAAAAATGGAAATGTGGACACTTATTTTGGGACAGAAGGAGTACAATATAACAAAAGAACAAATAAAAGAAAATTTGCATGGAAAAGGAGAAAGTAAGAAAGCAGAAAATGAAGTAATGAATCATATTAAACCATATTTCAGGTACTAATTGACCGTAGCATACAAAAGCATCGTTGTTGATATTATTGATGAAGTCCAAATAACAACTTTACTTCTACAAAATATTTTTCTCTATTACTGTACATATTACGTTATAGTCAAAGCATGTCTATCTTGTATATCTTATATTGTTAAATACATGTTTACATTTCATATGCTGTTAATGAATTGCTATGCTCCAGGATTAAAAATAATATGTAGAAGTAATCTTGTTAGAAACTGAAACTAAAAATTCAATTTCTTGTATAAAACAGAACCAATTCTTCTTTAAATTTAAGACACAACCAAAATTTAATATAAACTACCAGACCAAGTGAACAACTATTCTATAGTGGGTGATACAATGTATAAATTCTTGGGACTCCTTCTAAGGTTACAAATGATAGACGCTGACTCCTAGAGGTAGAGGTAGTCTTCCCATTATTCTCATCGATAAATCTTAAGCTGTTTTATCCAACCAAAACGTTTAGCATTGTTCTTTGTGAAATCAACTAAACATTATGCAGTTAATTTGTGATTTTAGGTTGATTGTATCTGTGGTTAAAATAGTTAAGAGATCTCGGCATTGATGTCTTCTTTACTTGACTTCTGAAAAATGCAAAATAAGATAACATTTCTTGCACAAGCCTCAGATACTGTATACGAAAACAACAATCTGCTGTACCAAGATAAGGTGGACGAATGGTCAGACGAAGCATCAAGCAGGTAGATTCATTAGCCAAGAGATAACCTATCATTATCATTGCTGGTCCCTGCATTAAATCTTCCTTCCCCTAGTAATCCTTGTTCTTAATGGTAAGCTATTGGTGACTTATTTTCATAAGAAGCTGCTTTCCTTTATTTAAATTATTTCTTCATTTTGTGAACTGTTGGTTTCCTAAGAAGGCATAGCACTAACTAAGTATGGAGCTTTTTACTAGAAAAACAGGTAACAACCCCTAAAGAAGGGCCAACTTATCACGGCAGCTTTGTGGAAAAGGAATATAAATTTTTCAATAATGATATACCACCCATGTGCCATGATGTTCGTAAATCGTAATGCAGTTATCTGTCACCAAAGTTTTCTGCCTGTAATACAAGTGTTTTAAATTTAAATGAATAAATAGCTTCTATAGCTGATCTTATTAACTTCCCTTAAAGAAGATGATTAAGTTTTATTGAAGAGAATAAGAAATAAAAGAAGGATAAGACATCATTCAATGAGAAAAAAGAAAAACAAAGATCAATGGCTTCTAACAGTTGTAGAGTGGGAACTTTTTCCTACATTAAGAATCAAACATGGTTATATTAAAAAAAAAAAAAAAAACTCTTCTCTTGATCCAAGTCCTTACTTCATTTCCTTGAACTTACAGATGTGCATAAATATTTCCGTCATTTGATCCTTGCACATAACAAATTCAGTGTCAGTTATAACCCTCCTAACTTCTTCTTTAGCAAACTTGCATCTGTTAGATCTTTCATCATCTCTACAAATATGTCAACCCTTATAACATGATCTTTCTGCATTAACTACTAATCAAAAATCCCTCATTCCACTCCCAGTTTTATACAGCTAATGACCAATCCCCTTAATTTATCTACAGGCCTCTTCTATTAGATACTTAACACAACCAACCTTTTATCACACGTAATGTTGCATTCTTGACCTCAATCTTATTTTCCACCATTATCAAGATATTTTCTTCTTTTATTCAATGATCCCACTTAAAGATGTTTATTTGCCTTACTATTTTCATTTATTAATGCACATATTAGTATCTCTTGATTCAATTTCACATATTTTGCATCTTACCCAACCCACGCACCTATCTAAGGAGAAAGTTACTTGTAAAGTGAATTTATTTAATAGTTTTTAACTGTCAGTACCTCTTTTTCTAAAGTATGTCTTTTGCTATTGTAATATCATATTCAATGCAAACTCTAAGAGTTAGTAACTGCCAGTACAAATAAGTCATAACAACATGGGCATTCCTGTGTCAACTATCATCTAACGTCCATTATATTTAGCCAGTAGCCATTTCACCTTATTAAACAATATTTTCTTCCTTTACTTTCACTTGGATCCATATCTCCCCAATATTGGCAAATAATGTCTGCATACACTCATACTTTGATGCACATGCACTAATCATATTAATTGCATCCTCTCAAATCATATCTCATGTGTTGTTTAATAGCTCAATTCATGCTAAATTCTGAATAAATTAAGTGTCTATTCAATCAGACTATGATACATAACCCATATCTGGCACACGAAACTTGGACATCAATATGAGATAGAGTCCGATACTTTTGGTTGGACATGCACCTAAAAAAAAAAAATCAATAGTTCATTTTTACCATATTATTGCTTAAGGCTTAGTTTGGTTTGATGGTTAGATGGAAATAGCAAGAAATGAAAAAAAAAAATCAAATTTTTTCAGAGTTTGGTTAGCAAGAAAAGGAAAATTTTGTGGGAAAGTAACTTTCCATAACCACCCAACTTTCCCACAAATTTTTCCTACAAAAAACACAAGAAATTTTTGGTTTGTTGAGAAAACTATATGAAATCCAAATTATAACCCCCTTTTCACTTTCTAATATAAATTGTGTTTATGCATGATTTTTTGTAAGAATATTATAATAGTTCTCTCTCTACGTATCTTAATATTTTTTAAAAAAATAAAAATATCTATTAAATATAAATTTATTCACACCTATTGTCATATTTAATTTTTTTTTAAAAAAAAGGACAATTTAGGTAAATCATAATATTTTCTATTAACTATGAAATGAGATTTTCTCGCAAGTTTCTTGAAAAAATTCATTCTAACCAAATGAATACTAGAAAATTTATTTTCTTTTCCTTCACTTTCACTTTCCAGCATTGATTTCCATCTAACCAAACGGACCCTAAAAGAAATGAATGATATAAGTATTTTACATAAAGACATTATTTCACTCTTAAAATAAAATAGAAATATTAAATGATATAAGTATTTAGCAATTTGGTAATTTCTCTGTGTCCTTCTGTTTAAGTATTTGACAAATCCAATGTTTGGTCAGATACCCACACCCGGCGCACAATACTTGGGTCCATGTAACAGAGCAATCAAGTGTGTATAACATGTACCACTTAAAAGAATAAGTGCCGTAAAATTTTAAGTGATTGCAACTTCCCTTATCCCTGAACACTTTAAACTTAAAAAGATAAATAAATAAATAAATAATAAATAAGTAAATAATTCTCAATTCATAACTAGCACTTAAAATTTAGCTCTTAGAAATTTTCAATTTTAAAAACAGCACCTTACTAGTAATATTATATCAACATCATATTGATCGTGCATGGATTACCATTAAAGGACTTGTATGCTTCCTAATACTTGAAAAATCACAAGGAAGAATATTTACAAAATTAGGAGCAATTCAAAGCTCGTAAAGACTCACATGTTTTGGCTTCTTTCATAAGATCATCGTCTTTGGGAAGGAAAACCATTCCAACACCAGTTTGCACCTTATCGAAAGAAGCAATCCCCTGCTTTTCAGCCCAATTGTTAAAAAGATCCCATGGAATTGAGGTCATCAATCCCGAACCATCACCAGAGTCGTTATCTGCTCCGCATCCTCCACGATGTTCCATGCAACCGAGAGCTGTAAGTGCATCCTCCACGATGTCATGTGATGCTTTATTTTCCAAATTGGCTATAAATCCAACTCCACAAGCCCCCCTTTCTGATATTATATCATTCAAGTTTGCAACCTGAAAAGCATAAAAATCATATCATGAAGACAGATTGAAACTTGTAAAAAACTACGAATCATGAGACTTAAATTTTTTCAACAGAATTTATAAAAAATTACAGCAAACCTAGTTTCAGTAACCATAAATACCCTACATAAATACAGGCTTCACAAATAAATTAGCAGTCTGTCAGAAATATGTAAATGTAAAACAAAGTGAAACTAGTAAACGGCTAGTAAGGCTACAATGATTTAAACACCCTGTTCTGCGCATAGGTCGCCGTGTGGGGACTAAAACACAACTCCCCAAAAAACTTGTGAACTCAATGTCTCTCAAATGCAAATTTGATTACCAGTTCTCATCAAAATCCAGTCCATAAAGAATTTATAGTTTGATATATGAGTATATCCAATGAGCAACCATTGTCCAATTATACTCCCATCAACTGCTACCAGAAACATTCAATTTTCATATGCTAAATTCTAAGTAATTTTTTAAAGTTACATAATCAATACATCTTAGTGCAAAAAATTCATAGAGCAACGTGATTCAGACTATGCTTCAGAATTGATAACAAATTATTAAAAAAATTAAAATGTAAAAAACAGTAAAAAAAAAAAAAATCACCGTAATCAAGAACTCAACTGTCTAACACTTGCAACAAAATTTACACTTGTAGCAGTTGTAAATGTAGTCGTTACTCAATCCAAGAAAAGCCATACCTTAGGTTTTGAACCGAAAGATTTTCCAGAGGCATTGGCGACGCGTTCAAAATCAACAACAGCTTTGACAGTGGAACAGTTCTTGGTCGCTAAACTCCGAACAGCATTTGAAACTCCAATTCTTCGTCGAGTTCGCTTCGATTTACAGTAAAGACCAACAAAATCGACGAAGAGAGAATCTCTGTTCGACGCGAAAATTGAACTCGGTCTCGAAGACTGGCCATTGGAGCAGAGATGCTGAGGAGTGAAAGGCAATGACTGCAGAGACATGGTTGATCGATGGAAGAAGCAATTCTTGAGACGGAATGATTATATGTGTGTGCACATAGAGAGATGTTTTAGAGAGAGAGAGTGGGGGCTTAGAGAGAGAAAGAAATGGATCGTGTGGAGAAGGAAGGAAATGGATGTGAAGATAAAAATAACAGAGGCCCAGAACCACCCGCCTCCTCTAGCGTCCACTTCGTCTTCGTTGATGTTATGTTATTTTATGCTTACATTACAGACCAAAAGCCCAATTTAGTGAGTCGCGATGCACCTTTTTATTGTGCATCAAACACTATATCACGCTATATCAAAGTCCGAGTTTGTCGGATCGCCTAGACTCGGAAAAAGTCGTCATTTTCGTGGCATTACGTTATTAACTAATCAAATCATCGAATGGACGCATGAGATCTCTTGGACAAAAATATTTGATTACATTATTTTAGAAATACAAGAGCCGTGCAGACCTAGCTCAACGGACAAAAGACAGCTCTCACCCAATAACCATTAATAAATTCTACTTTTTAATTTTTTTATTTAAATTTTAAATTATTAAATCATCCATTCATATTTTGCTAAATTAGATATGAAAGTTTGGTTTTATACCTTTGCAATCAGAAATTTTTTTTTCTTTTTTTTCTTTTTTTTTTTTTTTTTTTTTTTTTGGGCATATCAACACTATGGCACAAGACACATTAAATAACAAATTGGGTAAATTACACTTATTTCTTTTTTAGTTATAATTTATTGTACTTCGTTACATTTATATAATAAATTAACCTATATAGTCACTATGACACACGACGCACTTATCTCTTTTTTAGTTATAATTTATTGTACTTCTTACATTTATATAATAAATTAACCTATATAGTCAACTTTATGAATGGTCACATATATTCAGCTCTTATGTTGCAAGTATTTTGGCTTCATGTGATAAATACGCCCTTCAATTTACTATGAAATCAAATTTTTGATAGCCCTTCAATTTACTATGATATTCAACTCTTCTTATGTGACAAGAATTTTAGTTTCATGTGATAAATATACCATTCAATTCAAAAATTTGCCACGTCCACCATCTCTTACCGTTAAAGAAATTACCTAGGTAGTTTGTTACATATGGTAACTGTAATTATCCTAGATAGATTAAATTAAGTGTAATAAATCATAATAAGGTAAGTTTAATGTACACTTATTGTGTTTACAAATTAATTAGATATGTAATAAATCAATAAGTAGTGACTCAGAACACTTGCAGTTAATTGTCTATCTTAATAATTTTTAATTGACTATTTATACTAAATATAATTAAGTAGGGCTCCATTTTTTTATAGTTTACATAATTGACCAATTAAAATTACATTTTTATCAATTCACTACAACTTTTCGATACAATAATAATTTTTCTAAACAAATACTTCCACCATCACATTAACTAGTTGAATCAGCCTATACATCATTCTAAAAAACATGAACAAATACTATCATCAAGCAACTTGAATTCTTAAAATTACTTTGATTCATGAAAAATATTTGAATTTCATGACAAGAAGTGAATGAAATTATTCAAAACAAAAAAAAAAAAACAATAAGAATATGAAAATAAATATACCTATTAGTTAACTACAAATATTTTAAAAAATTGCAAAGATGAATGAGCAAGAGAACTAAATAACTAAACGCGACACAAGAAGATATTGAACTAAAATATATCTAAAAATATTTATTACCTTTGTTTGGAATAAGAGAATATCTTGTTGGAGATCAGTCAAAAATTAAACAAAAAGAGTCAAAAGACTATTAGAATATGTGAAATAAATATATACATAAATGCATATATGTGTGTGTACGTGTAACTAAAAAGATATCTATCTACGCCAAGATATAAAGTAATATTTTATTGGAATTTATCGAGGGAGAACAAAAGATGTGAATAGAAAGAAGATAAATGAAAATGGTATATTATCATTTTTCAGTTAAAACGGTGAAAAGAAAAAGGCACGAATGTTGAATTGAAATTAATAACAATTGAATTGCAATTAATATGATAAAAAAATGTAATTAATAGCTATTGAAATAATAATTGTATTAGAAAAAAATAGTACACTTTAAATCAAAGCAAAAACTTAATTTTTTATTTTAATAAATGTAAAAAAATGTTTGGAAAAAAAAAAAAAAAATCCTTACATTTTTATAATAAAAAATATTAATTTTAGAATAAAATATCTAGATAGATATATATGTGTTGCTGAGCTCACATTGCAAAGAAAGAAAATGTGTTGAATTTTGGAGATGAGGGTCCTTGGGATTAGTGGCTCCAGTGATTATGCTGTTTGATTGGGTGATGGTGAGGTGGTGTTAGGTTGATAAAATAGTGAGTCATTTTGAAGGGCTTTGATCCGGATGGTATTTTGGCTTAGCAATAGTGGAGTGCAGTTGGCAAAGCGGGAAAGTGATAGGAGATGTCCCAAATTAATTGTTTTTTCTGTAAAAGTAAAAGTAAAAGTAAATAAATTGTTCTTTATGTTTTTAAAAAAATTTAATCTTGATGACTATACATATTTAAATTAGAAATGACAAATTAATAATTTTATAAGGGGACATGAAAAC
>JAOTQH010000063.1:1131735-1143127 GCA_025631255.1 Cornus kousa | reverse complement strand
GATCCATGGTGTTGAAGATGTAGATACGCTATGTGCAGACGCAATAGTACCTGAGTGGGCATAAGTGGAGGTTGGCTAAGATGATGCCTCCATTTGGTTGAAGAATTGCTTGAATTTGTCCAAATCAGCTTGAGTCAAGGTAACTGTGGCAGAAGATGTAGTGGCAGGGTTGTTAGGAGTTGACAATGTGACTGGTTGTTTAACAAAATGTGCAAAGGATCGAGGTGGTTGTTTTTAGGTGTTGGAAACCAATTATCCCAATTTACCCAACCCTAGAAGAGTAAAAAAAAAAATTTGTAAAACTTAAAAATACCTGTTTTTGATCACAAAACAGCAACACAGAAAAACATGTGTAGGCAACATCACACGATGTCACAAACGTTGTTATGCAAACATGTGTAGGCAATGATATGAATTACTCATTCATAGCGGTGGGCTGCTGTTTCTGTTGCGGTGGGCGTCCATGTAGATCACTGTCATTAGGATTATTTAGGTTTACGTTGTGTTGTGTTTAGGGAAAAATTGATAAATTTATTTGGCCCGGGGATGGGTGGGAGTTGGTCCAATTGTATAAAGCTTTGTGCTGGTGGTTATCCACGTGTAATTGGGGTTGAGCTTGTAGAAATTAACCTCAGTTGACTGATTGATGACTAGAACGTTTTACTCTGCATACTTCATTTTATTTTTGTAATTTTATGTCTATTTGGTTGATTTCTTAGTGCTTCTTAAACAATAATTGCATTTTTTAGAAAATGGGTCTTCTATTAATTAAAGAAGAAAAGATACTCTTGATCTCTACAGGGGCCTTGGCATTTGACGTAGAATATACACGGTGGTGGGAAGAGCATAACAGACTGATAAGTGAACTAAGGGGGGCGGTCAATTCACATGCAAGTGACGCTGAACTTCGCAGTAGAGTGGACAATGTGACGGCACATTATGATGAGATTTTCAAGCTTAAAGGTATTGCAGCCAAGGCTGATGTCTTTTACATCTTGTCAGGAATGTGGAAAACGCCTGCAGAACGGTGTTTCATGTGGATTGGTGGCTTCCGCTCATCTGAACTCTTAAAGGTGTGTCAATTTTTTTTTTTCTTTTTTTTTTCTGTTTTTCTGTGGCGTGATATTGCTAATAACAAAATTATTGATTCTTCATGACTAGACCAGTCAATGGATCGGATTCTAATCCAAATCCAATCCGATTATCTGGATATGGATTTCATGTCAAAACAGATCCTTTATGGTTATTTGTACATCAGGTCTTTTTGAGAGTCTCTTTTAGAAAGATTATCCATATATCTCTGACTCATATTTATGTGATGATAAAATATGGCAAAAGCTATACCAAGAATTGGTTCACGTAGAGTTTGTTGGTACTGACCTCTTTCGGCCTCATGGCTCGTTGCTTCCGGAGAGATTGCTGAGGAGGTATGAATGCACGAGCTAGAATTGGTTCACTCGTTCTTGATGGGCTGGCCATCAACCAACAAGTGGAGATGGATAGCTGGGCTTTCCCACATCTGATCCAACAGAGGAGAGCTTTGGTGGCCAGTAGGAGGGTTCTGGTTGTGCTGGTTCACGAGTATACCAAAGGGGGTTATTCTTGTTCAAGCAAGTTTCAATAATACCATTGTGACTGTTACAGATGTAAGGGTTGGGTAGTTTCTTGGTCCTCTGCCGGTACTTGTGGCTTCAGGGGTACAGGAAGAGGGACATCTTTTGCTGCTTGAGTAGCAAATCCGATAATCCAATAGTGATCCAAATCCAATAATCCCTTAACTTAACAAATCGGATTTGGATTAGAGCTAATTCGATCCGATTAAAATAATATATTATTGTCTTTATATTTTAAAATATCAACTATCAGATTTGTGTAGATTTAATTAAAATGACTTGTCACAATGTTATGTGTACAAAATTGCGGTGTGCTCACCTGCATAATAATAACTCTCAATACATATGACCTAAACTTCAATACATAACCAAATGAAACCAAATGAAAGTTCCAGAACCGTGGAGTATTCTCAGGCTTAAGATAAACAAGCGGGAAGGGAGCTTTGGTCAACCACTGGAACTCTAGCCGGAACCCTTGCGCAGTGAGATTTATTTATTTATTTATTTCTTTTCTCCTCTTTTCCTTCACTTCTCCTTTTCTTCTTCTTTAATGACAAGTCCTAATTTTCCATCTTTTTTTCAACAAACTCTCTTATTTTTCTTCTCCATCACAAGCCCTAATTTTCCATCTTTCACGAAAAAGAAATTTCTGATCCATCCCCCCCTCCTCTCTTCTCTTCTTTTTCTCTCTTTATGGTATTTTCATTCTTTAACAGAGTACAAATCCAGTATTTCATGTACTAAATGTTGTGATCCTCTTTGTTCTACCTTTTATCTGGAAACAAAACATATTATCATTATACCCATGCCATGCTAAGACTTTGTGTTTGATTTCTTTGACGAGAAAGAGGGAGGTAATTGTTTGGATCAATTGTTTGATTTCTACAGTGTATAGGTTAAATAGACCGGGTTTGTTGGATCGGACATCTGATAAAGTTCATATCGGATATGGATTCAGTAAATAAAAATCCTTCGGATATTCGAATCGGATCGGATCACCTATTATGCTTATCAGATTCGGCTCAGCTCGACTGTGATCTGGTCCGTATCCGATCCGTTTACAGGTCTATTCACGACTTTCATGCTTGTAAAAATTAGTGGCTGTGGTTTTCTCTGCAAAATGCTTCATGACATAAACTGTATTTAATGAACTTGTGGCAGCTAAGGCATTTGATTTTTGCCACTTCTGTATTTAACGTTGCACGTGAAACAATTAATATAACCTTAACACTGTTTTGACCTTGTCCGCTTCTAGTTTTAGCATCTTCTAGTTCTGGTTTTTGAATTGGATTGCGTCAATGCAGCTTCTTGTGAATCAATTGGAGCCTCTAACTGAGCAACAGTTAGTGGGCATGTACAACTTGCAGCAATCATCACAGCAGGCAGAAGACGCTCTGACTCAAGGGATGGAGGCATTGCAGCAATCTCTGTCTGAGACATTAGCCAATGGCTCTCCTGGCACATCAGGGTCATCCGGAAATGTGGCAAATTACATGGGTCAAATGGCAATGGCCATGGGAAAGTTGGGAACTCTCGAAGGTTTCCTCCGCCAGGTAATTCCATTATATTGATTTGATCATACTGTTTTGTTTACCCTTTATGGTTCATATGCTCTGATTGGTTGCTAAGAAAGCTTAAGTAAATGTATAATTAACTTGGAATCCTCTAATAGGTTGGCGATTTAGGATTTCAAATTTCTTTTCTTTTCTTTTCCAAGTGATGTATCGTCAAGAGCATGTCATTTTGAACTACTGGATCTGCTGGTTTTGTTTTTGGTCTATGAGAAATCTGTTTGTGACCAACCTGGGTTGTGCGTGAACTCTTTTTATGTAGAAAACACTACATTTTTAGCATTTAGTTAATTATGTACTAACGAGTTAATGGTTGGATCATTGACTCTCTCTGTGTCTGTGGGTATGCGTGTGCACTTGCACGCTTGCATGCCTGTGTAGTTTGTTTAATGTGCTAATTCCACTTGATAACAGAATGGAAAGATCGTTTATGGGAATAAATAAATAAATGGAAAGATTCAGTTCCTAGTGAGCATCCAAATACCTCAAACTATCTTGTTAATTGTGTAGATGCATGTCACTTCTGGCTGTCAGCATCCCCATACTTTTTCTTGCAGTAAACCAAAGCTCTTTGCAGATCAATTTAGGTCTTCTAAAAAATTAACTTAGGTCTTCTACTTTCTTTTTGGCAAATTACCAGGCTGATAATTTACGACAACAAACGCTACAACAAATGCACCGTATATTGACAACCAGACAGTCAGCTCGTGCCCTTCTTGCGATAAATGACTATTTCTCCCGGCTTCGAGCTCTCAGTTCTCTTTGGCTTGCCCGGCCACGGGAGTAATAAGATATAGATACCACTTTATGAATTCATCATGATAATTGGCTATATTTTTAGTGGATCAGAACGGTAACAACATGCTTCAAATCGTTGCTGGTGCAATACCATTCGTTGGGTTGATTGGGTACAATGACAGTGCTCCATGAGCCATCACATCTATATGGTGCTGGAAGGTTATGTTGTATTTATGCCCCCAAGATGCATGTGCGAATTACATATGTTTGATAGGTAGTGTATGTTAGGTATTTTTTTTTTTTTAAGGTAAAAGTAATCACGTCTGATAGGGTGGTGTTTGTTAGTTTATTATGTTCAAAGCAATAGGTTGTTGTATGTTCATTTATGTTGAGGGTAATCACAAATGTCCACTAGGTGTTGTATGCTGATATCTTACGTTCAAAGCAATATTGTACCAAATAATACGTGTATGTTGATATTTATTAGAATGAAAAAAGAAATAAAGTGGTAACAGTTACAATTTTAAATTTAGTTCCTGCTGAAGGAACTTCAGTGTGGGAGTGCTTTGAATGAAATCATGTTTCTTGTTGGATTGTTGTTGAGCGAAAATGTTGTGAATGATAAACAGGTGCTCGTTACAATGAACTAGTCTATTCTCAGACTTTTAACTGGTTGAAACAGAAGGGGAGAGTTGTTTGGAACTTGGAAAGGGATTTTTTTTTTTCCCAACTTTGAAAGGAATTGAGAAAGAAATTCCATGAAGAAATATATTTCTATGTGTTCTCAGATTTTGTTGCTTCCTTTTATTCTCTTTCCAAAATCCAAATGAAGCCCAATTACCAAGTTAATGTTGTGCATCTGAAAAATGATATTTGAGCTAATAAATCATATCTAAAGCACTCGGTATCTTTTATGTTTAGTTATTGAGTACTATTGTTTAGTGCCTGCGGGAGAGTAATTATTCAACAAACTCAATCTATCAAGTAAAAAATTTCATTCGCAAACAACAAAAACAATGTTGACAAGTATAATAATAACAAGGAAGATGTCAGTTTTGCCACCGATCTATGCTCACAAGTATGGCCGTACAGGGTGAGATTTCAGAAATTCGAGGAATACTGATACAAGGTAACAAGGGGAATAAGCCACAAGGAGATAAAGCTTTCTAGTATCTTTCCTAATTCGTAATGTAATGAAGAAGGTAATGGAAGCAAGGATCCTCTCCAAGAAAGGAGAGGTTCTGCACACCTACTAACTATTGGATTGGATTCACCCACTAATAATGATGTCATATCAATGGTTGGTGTGTGTGCAAACCTAACGCTAACAAGTACTCTGGTATAAAAAAGGAGGGATCGGTGAATTCAAAAGGATAGGACAAAAAAGATAAAGATTCTCTCCCGCCAAACTCTCCTCTTAACTCCATATATTGTGGTTTAGATTCTGCCACCTCATCATCCTATCAAAGTTCATGTTGAGAATTTTATTACAATTGAATTTATAAGTAGTAAACTTTGACCCAGTGATGATATGGCAGAATCGAATCACAAGATTGAAGTATGCGGAGTTCTTGAAAAAAAAATTGGCTTGAGAGGATCCAAATCCATGACGATAATTACATACCAAATAGTCTTTGAATCGTCGGAGTGTACCTGATCTATGTCAATTTTGGTCACCACTTCTCTTTTATTACAAAAATGTCATTGATTTTGAATCGGGATAGAATTTTGCATCAACAATAATCAAATTTTATGCTAAAATACCCCCAAGTTTTTCTCTATGGGTAGCTTATGCACTTGTAAGTACTTTGGAGATAAAAATTTTCTTTTTTACCTTCACAAGAAAATCATTCACAAACTCACTTTGCTCTCTGTTTTTCTTTTTTTGTTTGATAAAAGATATTTGAACCCTTAACTTTTTATTTTAAAAGATGAAGAAGTACCACTACACCACAACCCTTTCTGATATGATTTATGGTAATTTATATCTAATCAAATTTGAATTCATTTCAAATTCATGGATTGCTAGGGGTGCATGAAAAATCTATAGAAACAAACTGAAATGTATGTTTGGTTTTGTTTTCTTACCCTAGTCCAATTCTAGTTTAACAAATAAAGAACCAATAATTAGCCATTGTTTATAAATAAAATAATAAATTACACCAACATCTCATGTAGTTGAAGTTAAACCTAACTATAGGCATGTATAATTTGAAAAAATCTACATTTACACTATTATCAAAGTTACGACAACAACATATATTATTCAGCGAATCTGGGGTGGGCGAAGGTGGGCTTCAGCCCACCCAAAAAAAAAAAATAAATAAATAAATAAATTTAGTATACTACTTTTAGCCCAGCCCAAAAAAAAAAAAAAATTAATCCACCCAAATTTAGCCCAATCTAAAATTAGCCTACCCCAATTAACAGTGCTGGATCCGCCCTTGATTGAAAGCACAGTCAGTGTGTTACGCGCGATGATGTATTGATATTGTCTATTTTGTAAACTTTTTATATTTACGGTTTTCAAAATACATGTACGAAAAGGTTATGAGACATCACATATCATTACTTCCCTTTTCGAATGCACGGTTCATGAAAATGAAAGGCAAACAACTTCAACCGATGTACTTGATTTTAAAACATGTAAACTATACAAGAAGAGGTTTTAGGATTTGATTTGCTCAACACATGTTTCAGTCTTCAATGACTGTTTTTTTTAAAAAAAAATTAGTCTTCAATGACTTGGGAGAAACTATAGTAGTCAAGAAGACTGCTCCAAAAATTCCTTACAATTCACTCTTAGGGAAATTTTCTTTTAATGGATATAACAAAGAAGTTGAATAGAGAAAAGAAACAAAACACTCAAGTGCTACAACAATGGTGTCAATGTGCAACAAAGGGCATTATCTCGTGTCCTAATTGATAGAGCACCCAATGATCTAAACGGATATATCTATATTCAAATCGATGTGATTTTCTCTAAGAATAGTTGTCAGTCTTATCATCTACCTTCTGGGGGAGTTTGTCAGTTTTATCGCATTGTTTTCTTTTGTAACCATGCGGACCTAGTACAGAAGGCAGCACTATTAAGTATTATAGTGATTTTTTCTTTTTTAAATTATATACTTATGAAATTTTAATATTACCTTCTAAAATTACCAAAATATCTCCCAATTGCCGCCCAAAAAAACTCCTAGCTCCATCCTTGTTTCTAACGGTAATTTTAGTAGTTTATAAAAAAATAAAATTAAAAATTATCAGATGGTGAAAGTAGTCGGCCACTTCATTATTTATTTATTTTTTGTCGGTAATTAAGTGACGCATACATAACTCAGAATAATTACATATACACAAGGGATTAGGATCCTCTGCTATAAACGGGTCATGCTGTACGACCTCCAGAAAAAAAACAAAAAAATAATAATAAAAAAAAACAGAGACAAATAATGGTTAAAGTAGTTGGCTGTTATGAGAGAATGAGATGTTCCTTCCAAAATTTGGAAATTCATTTTTCGCATCCAAAATTATCTAGAAGTCTCATTATTATCTGCTATTCTAGTATAATTATCTACTATTCTAGCATAATTATCTACTAGTAATTAAGCAGAGTTAGTATTGTAGTAATTAAACAGAGTTAGTATTGTAGTAATTAAGCACTCGTTTTGTAGTAATTAAGCATGAATTATTTTTATTTTTTTCGTATTTGCATTAATATATAACCATATTTAAAGACCAGTTAGTATTGTAGTAATTAAGCACTTATATTGTACTGTAGTAATTAAGCATGAATTATTATTATTCTTATTATTTATCCGTATTTGCATTAATATATAACCATATTTAAAGAACCTTTTTCGTCTCCTCCATTTATATTTGTAGACAACCTTTTATGTGATGGACACTTAAATAATGACATTAGAACTTCAGAAATTTTGGAATTTTGTGGTTTTTTAATGACATGGATGGAGTAGAAACATGAATTTTGTGGTGGGAACACATTCGTTCTTGCTTTTCTCCACTAGTCCACTTAATACTAGTGCGGCACTGTATGTTCACAAATCCGAAGTCTCAGACTCTCGCTTGGTTGGCAAAAAGGGAATACTTATATTATTACTATTATTGGTGGCTCCTCACTCTTACTTCAATTACTTATATGGCAAAAATTCAACAATAGCAGTCCATATAAAGACTATTCATTAAATAGACACAAGCAGGTTGAAACCGCGTCTTGAATATCAGTGCCTCTAAACATTATTAGTGGACTATACTACCAACTTTGTCAATTCCTCTCTCTCACATATATTATCAATATATATGTCTTATTGTTCGTATAGAGTCAATAAACATATACACAACATATAAAATTATTGAACTGCATTGCATCTCACTTCGTTATTATCTTTCATGTGATTTTACGCTTTATGGATTGTATTCTATTTCAGTAACATATTTATCATATCTAAAAGACTCTGATTAAAAAATAATAATAATAAATTGTATCCAACTGATTACTCGAGGTAACTCGTTTATCATATTCAGAAGACTCTGATTAAAATAATAATAATAATAAAATTATGTCTAGGGTTTTGAAAGGTTCGGAACAAGTTTTTACATTCTGTCCATCTTGAACTGGTTCAAGATTTATCGAATAGGTTCAACATTAGCAGAATTACCTTAGTTTCAAGATTGGCCATCTTGAATTGTTTCAAAGGGGCTGAACCGGTTCAAGAGTACAAAAGATTCTTTACTGGTCATCTTGAACCGGTTCAGACTTGAACCGGTTCAACCTCTCTGAACCAGTTCAAGTAGTCCTGGCAGCATCAGATTTCTAATTATCTCTTCTGATTATTTTCTTGTTGATCCCAGCTTCCTTCCAAGTCCTATACACGAAATTTATCATATTTTCTGAGTGATTAGGACTTTCTAAACTCTATATAAACTTTGTCATACACATTGGTTTAGTACGGCTTTAGAAAAAATCAATTCTATACTTTGAGAAAGCCTTTTAGAGATAAAAAAATTCAGAAAATCAAATCTCATTATTCTGAATTTATTTTTGAGAGCACACACATATATTCATGAGTGATTTAGTTATGTTGTTCTCTATCTTATCGAATTGGAGCTATATTGAAGATTTTGATATTCCGAATAAAGAGCTTGATCTAATTCTTCTACATCGAGTTCAGATCTTGAAGAACATAAGTAAAAGCGATCATACTTTGAAAAGATTGGAGCATTCAAGGAGTGTTGTCTGATCTACCTGCTACTCCTCTACAAATATCAAGCGTAAGCCTGAGGTCAAGTTGTTGTTGAACGGGAGTCGCAAAGCCAAAAGATTGTCAGCAATTGGTGTTTGGTAGAACGATAGGATGTGAGCCAGAGTCAAAGTTTAGTATACTTTGTTTCAAACATAGTAGATCGATTTACTTTGGACTGAATAATCCACGAGATTTTTCCCATGCAAACAGTTGACGTATTTTATCAACTGGGGTTTCTCGCATTTTATCAACTGGGGTTTCTCGCTAAAAATCCTGGTGCAATCTCTCTAAACTTTTACTTGCTTTACTTTATAGTACTTAAAGTTGTAATTGTGGATGTTTAAATTGATCATATTGCTTAAGTAATTTAATCAATCACAAATTGAGCAAGATGACCTAATAATTAGATCTAGGTCATTAAAGGAGTTATCACAATTGAAATTAACTAATAATTTTTGCACCCCGCGTAACTCTATTTCACATTGGTATCGTTGCAAAAGGTAATATATCAAGAAATTTGGGAGTATTTCGGAGAGTTCAAAACTCCAAGTTGAGCTTAGAAGATGCTAAAGGCCATCATTTCCAATCATAGAGGTGAATCACTACCCATGGAGTATTGGGTACAATGCTTTGAGGATGATGAGTTTAAAAAGGGAGTTTATCGAAGTTTTAAAGATAACTCAATGGATGAAGAGGTGTGTCGCACACATGGACTTGGAGAAATTAAAGATTCAAAAGTTGAAGGAGAATTTGAAATGGTGAATGAGGAAAAGGTAAAGAAATGTTTTGAAGAAGAGATTGAAAAAGTGGTGGGAATGAAGTGGAAAGAAAAATTAAAGAAGAAGAAAGTGTTGAAGGAGAGGCAAAAGTTGGTGAAGTTGGTGAGTTAATATTTTAGGTACGGTTACAAATTCCACCTTGAAAGAAGTTATATTTGAGTTAGTTGATGAAATTATTATTTCTTCTTATTCATCAAATAATGCTTATTTTATGAAAAATGATGAACTTCTCTTGAAGAAAATTGTTTCAATTAATTGTGAGATTGAACCTAAAAGTGAGAAGAATTTTTTTAATTGTTTTTTACAAGATGGTTTGAAGAATTTTGTAATTGAAGCAGAATGGGTGAATATGAAGCTATTTTTTTTATTACAAAGAAGAAACACATATGAAGTTCAAAAAGTTTCAAGAATTCAAGAAAAAGAAAAATGGATGGTGCGCCTATCTGAAGGAGATAAAGGTTGATCATTTAAAGACATTATTCAAGCTTTTGAAGAAGTTTCACAAGCCTTACATATCAATGGAAATGGCCAAGAAAATTGTAGCAAATGAAGGAGGTGGAACTCAAGACCAACCAACGATCTTTTAATCAAACCCCCAAGATGAATAAGAAATTTACTTTCAAATTACAAAATCAAGTTTAAAGGGGGGTGTTGGAAATAAACTTGATTTTAGAATTTTAGTGTTAATTAGTATTTTCAAGTATTTGGTATACATATGAATGTGTGGATTTCATGTAAGTGGGGTAGTAAATGGTCTTGATGAAAAAAGTTATGTAACCAAGAGGTATGACAATTAAGCCTCCCAAATACTATGTTAGTAGGAGTTATGCTATTAATGGTCATGTTAGTGGGAGTTGTGTCTTCTAAACGTTATGTTAGTAGAAGTAATTGGAGTTATGAACATTTATATGTAATTGAAATATTTATGTTCTTGGAGTCTATATAAACTCGTGTACTCTAGTAATTTGATAATGAGAATAAGATGAAATAATATAAGTAGAATATAATATATTTCTAAGTATTCATTTCCAAAACTCCTCTTTTATATTATTGTGTTGTATGTGTCTCAAACCCATTCACTTATTTCCAACAAAGTGGTATTAGAGCAAAAGCTAACACTAACAACCTCAGGAGGCAAACATTTCTTGATTTATTTACTTATAATTTTCTATTGCCATTGTACAAATAAGTGACAAATCAATCAATTTGTTTTAGTCGCTTATATTGGACGTGACTCACTTATTAATCTCTCATTCTTTTGTATTGTTTTATAAATATGTTAGTGTGAATATAAATTTCTTATTATTATGAACTTATATAGTACACATGTTGATACAATACAATAACAACAATCAAATTTTTTCTCAACTACTTGGCGACTTAGTACATGTTTTTTTTTTTTTTTGTTGAATGGGTAAGCTGTATAAATA
>JAOTQH010000063.1:1113622-1131635 GCA_025631255.1 Cornus kousa | reverse complement strand
ATATAGGTCAAAACTCAAAGCTCAAACTTTGATTGGTGCTATAGTGTGTTTCTATTTGGGATTTTATTTTACAGTACTTTGCTTTTCCATCTTAGTTATGGTTTCAAAGAAAATTGCTCAAGGAGGGACGGGGGTGTTATTAAATTTGGTGTGGCTTCCCTATGGGGTAACCTTGTTTTGTACATTGTATTAAAGGGCAATTTTGACTACCAACAGCCTTAAGGGAGCATCCTGTATTTCAGTGAAGGGTTGTACAAGTTAGTAGCCAATAAGAAAATTTAATATTTCAAGTTCTGAACAAGGCTTGGTGGGTGTAAATTGAAGAAAATAATCAAATTGAAAACTATTTTATTGAAAGTCATCATTGGCCAAAGTCCACTCCCTCTAGGCCAGATGTTGCTTTTCTGTATACTTATCTGTTTCCAATGAATCGTGGATGGCTAGTGGTCGTCTAGCTATAGAAGATGCTAGTTACACATATGAGACTAATGCACTGGTTTGTATCTCTGCATGTTCAGTTTCAAATCCCTTCAGCAAGATAAGTACAATATCAAATACTCATTTCCCTGACTATAGAAATTATTAAGGTAGCAATCTTTTACTTTTGAAGGAAAGAGACCATAAGTGATTTCCACATAAGCTCTCTTTATACCATATAGAGTAGAATTGATCAGGAATCTGATATGTTTGTTGTTTTATCCACATTTGCAGATAAAGATAGGGAATTGGGAGATGCACATGCAGAAATCAAGGCATTGAAGTACTCTGAACGCCTAAAAGAGAAGGCAGTTGAAGAGGTACCTAAATTTGAAATTAGCTCCAATAGTTTGCTTATAATCTAAAACACTGGTATTAATTTTTGCATTGTATCAAGAAGCAAAATTACTTGAGGATATTGTTGGAATTTTTCTTACTACATATTAATTATGCTTTTTAAGAAGTATTTCATACTTTCTAGTTGTGATGATCCTTCTTGGGTGGTTCATTGTTGGAACATAGAATCTTTTACAACTTAATGACAGATTCTCTGGTTAAAATGCATCTTTTAGTATTTCGTATTTTTTAAGAAAGTAGTTAAAGCCCCTCTAATTTGTGATGGCATTTCCTGGGTGGTCAGGATAAGATGACATTTTTGTTACAACTGAAAGAGCTAATTTTTATCTATTGCTCTATGTGGAACTCATTTAGTCAAAAAATTCTTTTTGATCACTAAAAAACTACCAAATAAAGTGGCAAGAAATCCTACTACTATGTACATCAAATGGGGAGGTATTTGAGTTGATTTTTATACCATAAGGCAACATCATAGCCTTCATAGGCCTTCATTACCACTGACATAGTTGGACTTTCATTTTTATACCACTGACATAGTTAAACTTGGGAGGGTGGGTGGGAATTGTTCATGATACTCTGCACAACATTTTTATCTCCCCTCCAATAAAATTATATTCTACAATTTGATTATGTTGAGAAAAATCAGTTAGAACAGCCTTGATGGAACTCTTTGACTGATGATGATAAACATTGAATATAGTGCTGTTTGTTTCTTTTCTTCTTTCTTGCTGCTTAATCTCTAAAATGGGCAGCTGTGTGATTCTTTAACTTGATCCATTTATGGTGGATTAGATGATTTCATTAGTATGTTAAATGATTTAAATCTTTTGCTTAAAATATATTTGTGGGAAGGTTGCTTAGCATTTATTTTGGTTGATGCCATTTTAGCTAACTGATGAGCTAAAAAGGGTGGATGAAAAGCTAAAGGCAACAGAAGCTCTTTTAGAAAGCAAGGTACCATTTGTAGTTATCATTGTTTTTTCTTGATTTTATTTTTCTCCATATCCAATTTAGGATTGTAGTATGCACTGATGAGTTTGTTATTATTTATCTAGAACCTAGAGATCAAGAAGATAAATGATGAGAAAAAAGCAGCGCTGGCTGCACAATTCGCTGCAGAAGCCACTCTTCGAAGAGTCCATGCTGCCCAAAAAGATGATGAAATGCCTCCCATTGAGGCCATCATTGCTCCGCTGGAGGCAGAGCTAAAACTGGCTAGGTTGGAGGTAAGCATCAACATTTCCACAAGTGACTTTGATACTTTCCCATATAGCAGCATCTTGGTCCTCCCAGAATAGAGAATCCATTGCTTAAAGTACTGATAGACTAAACATTCAATAACTGCAGAAAGTGAGAATTCTGGTTTAGAACAGATTTGTACAGCTTCCAGCAATGGAGGCTTGATTTCCACAAACTGCTTGGCTCAATATTATCCCTAAAATAATAAGAAAAATAAAACATAAATAGTGTGTTATACACACACTCATATATGTAGATTGTGCACCTCCTGAGCAATTCTAATTAATTAATAATGATTCGTTAGCAAAAATAATTATAATATTAGTAAGGGTAAATTACACTGACCTCCTTTGAGGTTTGGGCAAATTACACATGGATAGAGCGTTTAACCTTTATTATTTTGACCTCCCCTAAAAGTGTGAAATGTCTTTCATACCCTTATCTAATTTTAAAATAATTTAATAAAAAAAAACCTGTCAAACCAAAAGACTATTGTGAACACTATATTACTCTTTTATTTGTTTCCCATCTTGTAAACTCTATATATTACCCTAAAAAAAAAATTTTGAAAAAAAAAGAGTAACCTAGTCAAACCCTAAAAAGAAACCTAATCAAATGTCATTAACAAAAAAAAGAAAAGAAAAATCGTTTTAGTAAAATTTAATAATATAAAATTGGTATGAAAATTGATACTTTGTATTTCAATGGCATTTCATGGTATTTTTGTCATTTCAAGTCAAAATATAAGGTTATTGAGGTCTTTTAACACAAGTGAAGGGCAACTTAGTCATTTTTTGAATTTTAATTAACGGCAGGGGGTGTCATTGAGCACACGCGCCAAATCTCAAGGTAGGTCAAAGTAATAAAGGCCAAATGCTCTACTGGTGTGTAATTTGCCCAAACGGGAGGTCAATGTAATTTACCCTGTTAGTAATGACACAAGGGCTATTGTTTAGTGCAGGTAAAGATCAGAGGTGTGAGAACATGGGTCTGAGTGCATAACTGTTCTATGAAAATGATACCATATATACGTCAGCTTACTCGGGCTAAAATGAGGCAGATCTGGAGTAGATTCATGTAAATCTAAGTTCATATCCATATAATGGTGTCAAGATCCATTTCTGGATCTGAATTGGAACCTATGGACATGATCCATTTGATTAAAACGATCCTAATAAAGGAAAACATGATGATTTCCGTTGTTTAGTGCAAGTAAAAATCAGAAGTGTGAGAACATAGGTCTGAGTGCATAACCGTCCTAAAGCAAATGATATCATATACATCTGTACTGAGCTTACTCGGGCTAAAATGGAGCAGTTCTGGAGTAGATTCATGTAAATTTAAATTCATATCCATATTAAGGTGTCAAGATCCATTTCTGGATCTGAATCGGGACCTATGGAATGATCCATTTGATTTAAACAATATCCTAATAAAGTAAAATATGATATGATTTGGGTTGGTTGTAAGGGTAAACTCGATCCATTCCACGTCATGGATATATCCAGGTCTGACCCAGATCCATGATGAATCTCTCTATGAAGATCCATACTGGACATTGGATCTCGGTCTTGGATCAAACCTGCTTCATTTCATGCACTAACCCTACCCTTTCCACCATCCTTGATTAATGGAGTCCACACTGTCAACAACCTTAAAGGGGAAAAAAAAAAAAAAAGGAAAAAAGAAAAAGAAAAAAAGAAGAAGAACAAGAACAAGAACAAGAACAAAAGAAAGAAAACTAATTTAAAAGAATAAACTAATGAATTTTGAAATGTATACTATCTTAAACTGATAAACTACTAAAATTAGATTCAGAAGTCTATGGTGACGTAAGATTATGAAGTATATGATATATTCTATTGCAATCATTTTAACCTCAAAGTAACTCCGGTCCATAATATTTCATTAACACCCAGTTTCGTTCATTAAATATTCCTTGGTGTTATTGACATAACGCATGTTGTTTCTTGTCTATTTCTGCATATTTAAAATTTGAAAAAAAAAGAAAAAAAAAGAAACATATAATCATCCTCTTGGAATCAAGGAAAGGCAATAGCAAAGAGAGAGTGATGTTCGCGATTTTCTTATATCTTTTCTACTCAGTAATCTAGTATCTTTATGCATGAAGGTAATCAAGTCCACAGATGTGGTCAGACTTCATTATGGATAAATTAAGTATAAATATCCTTCATATGCTAAGAATATAATGCAATCAGCTCCTCAAATCCTTTTATTGTGAAAAAATTGATTGTCCACCTTCACACCCAGAAGTTGGTTTTCCATCTTGGTTGTATCATTAAATTTTTGCAGCCATTTCATGGTTTGTTGCTTAATATACAAGATTAATTGAAGTGACTCAATTAAAGTAACTTGGAAAGTTCTCTGATTTTGTCGGAAATTTGGATATATTAGGTAGGGAAGTTGCAGGATGACAACAGAGCACTGGATCGACTTACTAAGTCCAAGGAGGCTGCTCTACTGGAGGCTGAGAGAACTGTTCAAATGGCTTTGGCCAAAGCATCATTGGTTGATGATCTGCAAAATAAAAACCAAGAGCTAATGAAGCAGATTGAAATATGCCAGGTTTGACTATCTCTGAAGTTAAAGAAGCTATATATGTAAATACAAGCATGTAGCTTGGCTATTAATCAATGCTGCACAATTTGATGTATCACGTGCTGCTCGTTTCAGGAGGAGAATAAGATATTAGATAAAATGCATCGGCAAAAGGTTGCAGAGGTCGAAAAACTAACCCAAACTGTAGGTGAGCTTGAGGAGGCTGTGTTGGCTGGTGGTGCTGCTGCCAATGCTGTGCGTGATTACCAGCGAAAAGTACAAGAGATGAATGTAATAAGCTATAATAGTATTATCATTCTTGGAAGTGTTAACTGGTAACAATCCCTCATCTATAACAAATGTCTGAGCTGGATCTGATTCCAAGGCTTGTGTAGGAAGAGAGAAAGACCCTGGACCGAGAACTGGCTCGTGCAAAGGTTACTGCAAATCGGGTTGCTGTTGTAGTTGCAAATGAGTGGAAAGATGCCAATGACAAAGTAATGCCTGTAAGGCAATGGCTTGAAGAAAGAAGATTTTTTCAGGCATGTTATGGCTTAATACTCAACTTATGTTTTTGAACATTTCTATACTTCTTAAATGTTCTAAACAGTATGTAACATAGTTTGTTGTTTCTTGGCAGGGAGAAATGCAACAACTTCGAGACAAACTGGCAATAGCAGAGCGTGCTGCAAAGGCAGAAGCACAGTTAAAAGTAAGGAAATAGTTTTGTAATATTCCTTGGTTTTGGTCCTTCTCTCTTCTTTTTGCCCAACTTTCACCTTATCTAATAGCTTGTTGATTGAACTGTTGCATAGGAAAAATATCAATTACGATTTAAAGTTTTGGAAGAAAGACTTAAATCATCTTCTAATGGCATTTCCCGCACTAATTCAGAAGGAAGAAGTATAAGTAATGGGCCTTCACGACGCCAGTCTCTTGGTGGAGCAGAACATTTGTCCAAGTCATCCTCAAACGGCCTTTTATCGAGAAGAACTAGTCCTCAATCTGGATCCTTCCTATCTAATAGTGCTGCATTATTAAAGCATGTCCAGATCTCATCGAGATCATTTGATGGTGGTAGATCACTTGATAGAGATAAGATGATTCCAAATGCGATTAGGGTAGATAATGGAGCCGCCAGTGCTGGTGATCATGTCCCAAGTAATGAGATAATCTATACACGAGAGGAGAATGGGGATGGGGGTGCTACTGAGAAAACAAAATTACAACATGAAGATTATGTTTCAGGAACGCTGTATGATATGTTACAGAAAGAGGTCATAACTTTGCGGAAAGCTTGCCATGAGAAAGATCAGAGCCTTAAAGACAAAA
The DNA here is from genome assembly GCA_025631255.1 of Cornus kousa. Lineage (NCBI taxonomy): Eukaryota > Viridiplantae > Streptophyta > Magnoliopsida > Cornales > Cornaceae > Cornus > Cornus kousa. Next base: position 1,125,671 of record JAOTQH010000063.1, on the reverse strand, counting down.
ATGATGCAATTGAGGTTGGAAACCTATCTACCTGTTTTACTCTCTCTCTCTCTCTCTCTCTCTCTGATATTATTTTCTTGGACTATGAAATTGTTCAGATGTTGACAAAGAAGGTTGATACATTAAACAAAGCAATGGAAATTGAGGCCAAAAAAATGCGCAGAGAAGTAGCTGCCATGGAAAAGGAAGTTGCTGCGATACGAATTAGCAAGGATCAAGATCAAAGGGCAAGACGCCTCGGTGCTACCAAGGGAGCCATAAATAATTCTCACCCACTTTCTGCAAGGTGAAATAATTTAGGTTCTCTAATTTCCCTATTTATAAGCAAAATCGGCTAATCCCATAGGAGAATGATGGTAACAGGATGGTTGCTTTTATTCATTGAGAAAATGGATTTCAAATTGTTAAATGGAAAGCCAATAGACTCTCAGTCTTCGTTGAAAATTCACAACTCACAAGTTCAGTTGTCCTAAAAAAAAAAAGAGGAGTATTGTTGGTTTCTTGTCAAGAATGAATTCAGTGAAAAAATAATTATATATTTAAACTAACTATATTTAAAAGCTTCATTTTTCAGGAATGCACGGAACTCATAAGCAGGACCGGGGTGACTGCAATACATTGACCAAACAAGGGGATCTATCTGTTCCCTCATCTCATTCTACTTGTGCATCTTGTTTATTAATTAGCAGTCTCGGCCAACTAGTTGGTTTGTATCAGTTCTAGTTGGTTCGTATAGAACTGATCGATTTGAGGTGTTCCGATCCGAGACATCATTCACATCTTGTATATTTTGTGTATTAGAGTGATTATTTGGAAATAAATCTCCAGTGTGCTTTGACATTAACTAAATAGTTGGCCTAATAAATAATTTATCTTTTAAGGAAATACAAAGAAAGGTTGAGAAAATGATATATAGAGAGAGAGGGAGAGACATGGTCACTTTTCACAAGGGACACATGAATCAAATGCTTCGCTTGGCCATCCTTCTTCACTCCTTTGGCTTTACAATCACGACTTTTTATAGCCTTCTTTGGAATGCAGGATGTTCCTCCATGTACTGTGTGTTCTAATTCATCAGCAACCTGTACTTCTTTTTGGTCACCTGTGATGCATGTGGGGGATTGATAATGATGATGGTCTCTCTCTCCTCACCTTTGGCAGCTCACTAGTCAGTCCACCCGATTCATAATAAACCACCTCAACTAGAACCATGAACTAGACCACAAGCCTCAACAATTCAGCTGCTGCAATCAATTCCATTGCTTATGAGATACACTCGATTGCAAGAGCCACCTAATAGTAACTTCTTGTAGCGCTGACGAGGGTTATTGTGAGCTTGTGGTGGTGGGTCCGTGACTCCGTGGTGCTTATTTTTCTTGTGCTTGCAATACGAATATAATTATTGTCCGGATCAATAAGATACAACAGTTGGTGGAACTGAGTTTGAGGCTCCCACGACTTATTAGATTGATGTGTTAAAAGGAGAGAGTAATCTAAAACAACTTTGTATATAACATAGCATACGTATGTACCTATACAAATACATATACTTGTTTTCATATTGTATCTGGTTGTTTAATATCTCAAGGCCTCATGGCCCTCATCTTTGAAAAATAAGGTTTAGGGAAAGAAAAAAAAAAACTATAAAAAATAAGACTAAATTATATATGTACATGCAAATTACATAGGTTACTTATATTGCAAACATTTGTTATTATGAAAATTCATATAATATGTGTGTAATTTGTCCAAACTCAAAAAAGATTAAAATTCAGAAGAGGTTAAAATGATAAAAGTAAGTAGGTTAAAATGATAAAAGTTGTATGAACCCGGTGTGTAATTTATTCCCACTTGGGCCACTCCATGGTTTGGTAGTGTTAATTTTGAAGTCTATAAAAATGGCCTAGGTTAGGACAGGCCCATCTTTGTGTTGGATCTTAACCCAATATTGACTCGTCGTATCAACAAGAAAGAGAGGAGGAGGAGGAGAAGGAAGCAAGCACCGACCATTCATTTTGAAAACACAATATGTTGTGTTTTCAAAATGAATACTCTCCGTATAAAGAAGTAGGGTTTAGAGGGAAAACAAAATAAAAAGACAGATGGTACCGAGAGGTCATCTATCTTATTCTCCTCCTCCTCCTTCTTCACACACCAAAAGTTCGAAATAAATTTCCAGTGGCAAAATGGCATGCTTGAAACCTCGTCTAAACTTTTATCTTCGACTCATGGCCTCTCGTTTCTTCACATGTTCTTCTATTCACTCTCACTCCTTTTCTCTCTCGTCATCTTCTTCTCTTTCACGCCCCTCCCCCCTCCTGTTCACTACCAGGTACTCTCTCTCTCTAAACCCCCGTTTGGTTTCCGAGAAAACATGGTAAAAAAAAAAAAAAAAAAGATTTATTTTATTGAGTTTCTTGTGGTCTGTTACTCTGGTATTCCCAGAGAAAGAGAAAGGGAGAAAGAACAGAAAACTTTAATCCATAGTTTTTAGAATTTTTTCAGCCTTAAAATGGGGCTTATCTTACGGTCTTATTCAGTGATATTGTGATATTATTATTATTTTTTATTTTGTTGTTTTTTGTTTTAGGACGAGTTTCAGACTCAAAAGGTTCTCGAATCCGGTTTTGATTCGAAATGCAGGGTCTCCACGGGCTTTTATGTCGTCAAGCATTGAGGCCGAAGCTTTTAAGGAAAGTGCGAATTCAAAAGCTTATGGGTCTGAACAGATTCAGGTAATTCACCGCATATGAAATTTGCGTGTTGGCACATCACTTTACGGGCTTTCAATAGGATGATGAACAACTTTATGCTAATTAGTACTAATTTCATATATGTGGATGGAGGGGAGAACATAATTATTTTTCAATATAAAAACTAAAAGTTTCATTATTTATATATTTGGATTTCAACTTGATGGCATGGTTGGAATAATATTAAAGAAGACATGTAGAATTTTTTTTTTTTACGGTAAAGTTCAAAACTGTCAATCTTGAAGTTAACTGAAATTGGAAATGAGGAGTTAATAAGAAGAGAAAGAACCTATAAATGATAATCAACCTTAGGGTTTCAGCATTGATAAATAAGGCGAACTTTGATGTTTTAAGTTAAAATTTTCTTTGTTTAGAAGCGCTCTCATATTGACTTTGTATTATTATTATTGTCGTTGTTGTTGTTGTTAGTGCTATTATTTAATAACAGTTTCCTGGTATGATAAGGTATTGGAAGGTTTAGAGGCTGTAAGAAAACGACCAGGAATGTACATTGGAAGCACTGGACTTCGTGGGTTGCACCATTTGGTACCTTCTTTCTTCTTTGTATTTGCAACATTAATACCGTTTAGTTTTCTAATTCATATAAAAAAATAAGTTTCCAAATTTGATTAATTTTGCTTTCTTTTAGGTTTATGAAATATTGGACAATGGTGTTGATGAGGCACAAGCAGGATTTGCTTCAAGGATAGACGTCATCTTACATGCAGACAATTCAGTGAGCATTGCTGACAATGGACGAGGGGTAAGAAACATATTTATACTACTTCTGCCATATGGAACTTCCCTTTAGCAAAGACACCTATTAAATACAATCAACCATCATGATTTCTTCACAGGTGTATCAATATCCCTTGACATGGATGCATGATATTTATACATTCTGAAATAACTCCGTGCTTGCTTTTTATTGCTTGACATCACTTTATATACCTAGTTCAAATGTTCCCTTGTTGGTCCTTTAATCATATGCACCATTTTTCTGCAATTTGGGCATATAACAATTGAAAAAGATACTCAAACTAATTTCTAGAGATCGAAACATCTTGTTAAGAAATGCTTTTATTTGTAGTGATATTTGTACTTATTCTTGACAAAGGCTTAATACCCTTGTGATAAAAGTAGATTTGACTAAATTGATTTTTCTTTTTAAAAACTTAACGAATTAAATACAGGAGACTAGTGTATATAAGTACTTATATATATGTATATAAGTAGTACATCATCTTAATAATGTTACTAAAAATGTTATGTTAAAAATGCAACAATGGAGTGGCTCTTGTTATGTTGGGGAATATGCTTAAATTCCAACTGACTTGCATCAACTATTTTCACTTGCTTCCCTGTTTCGTTGTGCAGATTCCAACTGACTTGCATCCAGTGACAAGAAAATCCTCTTTGGAGACTGTGTTGACGGTATTATTGCACTTTTACATATTTTTGTTTTAAATTTGTGTATTATGTGCACTATTGGGATTCTGTGGGTGGCCCAGAATTTTCACCTTGAATTTTGTTCCATGTGCCCAAATAGTTTTTATATATTTTTTAAGTAGAGTTGAACCGAGAATATTTCTGTATGTATAAGTGCATGTATTAATATATTGTAGTTTGTGTATTTTTTTTATAATGATTATTGACCAGTCAATTGAAATAATGTTTGAAATTTTGAATGTGGTGCAAATAACATATCAAATCAAATTCTGCAGGTTTTACATGCAGGTGGCAAATTTGGTGGTTCAAGTAGTGGCTACAGTGTCTCAGGTGGACTACATGGCGTGGGCTTATCTGTTGTTAATGCGTTGTCTGAGGTGTTTCCTTATCTTATTTTTTTGGCCGTCAATTTAATCTGTTCGAGGCACATATCTTTTTGTGGTTTCTTTTATTATTTTCAATGTGGTTTGAGAACCCTTTGGTTCATGTTGACTGTACTTCGGTTTTAATATCCCCAAATTTGAACTGATTTATAATAGATGCATTCAGTTAGAATTACCCAAAAAAAAAAAAAAAAAAAAAAGAATAAAAAAAATAATAAAAAGTTCAGAAGGATACGTTTATTTATTTTTGAAATAATGATGAAAGGTTAGGAATACCAAACTTAATGAACATGCTGGTTAGAGTTTTGCATGGGTTTTGTATTTTTTTTCATAAGGAAGAAAAAGAAAGAAAGAAAAAAAATCTAATTCCTTCAGTGGTTTTTGTAAATTGGGCCGCTTTTAATCTTTTTGTTATATGAATTAGTATTTCTTCCCTGGTCGTTTACAGATTCTGTCCATCAGTACCATGATGCTGGGATGGTTGAGTGGGCAGGAATTGTCCAGTGAGCTAAGGCAGCGGTATATGATGTACAGAGAGTGGGTTGAAATGATTGACAAATAAATGTGACATAGGACGGAGCTTTAAGAATGGAGATCAATGCTGCCTGCCTACAAGCAGATAATGGTGGGCTAATGCTTGGTTTCTAATTTTTAGGAAAGATTGAGATTTAGGGATTGCTTATGGGTTAGATTTGTTGAGCTTTGAGGCTTATTTTGGTGATGGAAAAGAGAAAAGCTCTGTTGAACTTTTGGGTAGAAAGGACATATTAATGGAGTCGCTTTAGAATTTGGCAATTTGGGTTTGGGATCTATTACAGAAGGGTTGGGTTTTGGGGATTAATTAGGGTGATTAAAGGTCTGTTTTATTTTAAATAGTGTGCAACAATGCTATAAACTGAAATAATTTCCGGTTATGTAAAATGTGATTTTTCCAGATGAAAAGTTTATTGGGTGAATATGGTTTAATCAAACCCTACTCGAAGTAGTTCCCAGGAAACCAATGACAGAAGCCATGGGCAGACCCAAAATATTTTATATGCAGAGTCCAAAGTAGAAATATGAAGGAAAATAAAATATAGTGTAATCTTTTTTTTACATTAAAATTTTGGAAAGTAGATATAAATAAGAATATTTATAAATCAATTAGAGGATTTCATATATCACCAAGCGGTCCAAAAATGAGAAAAATAATAGGGATAGGGGCTATATTTGGAATTTTTAAACATTCTTTAGGCTCCATTGTCCAAAAAGATAAAGATAATTTTTTTGTGCCCACTTAGGCTCCATTTGGATTGAAGGATTTGTAATGAATGTATATGATTAATAATTTAAGGCTTATAGATGAATTTTGAGTAAGTAATTAGGGTTTAAGTTTTAACAAACATTTGATAGGCTTATATGTATGGATTTCAAATAACAAGATGGAAGGAGTAATTTGAAACTAATGCCGGCAAGGATTTTAACTGCACAATTATTGTAATAAAATGTCCCTCTTGTGACTAGTCTAATATCCTTTGGGGTTTTGGGATCCAACTTCAAAGTAAACACTCTTTTGTTGGAACCCAAATCCATTCATTTTAAAGATCTTCATCTTTCAAATGGAGCTATAGTTCTTCTATGGCAATAGACTTTGGTTTTTCAAGAAAGAGAGCAATGGTGTTATATACTGTTTTTGTAAGATATGCCTGTTTACAGGAGATTCCTTGCATCTTTTGAACTAAGTGAATGCTTTGAATCAACTCTGTTGGCCCCTTGTTTATGTTTCTCACATGTTTCAGGCCAAGTAAATGCTTGTTGCTCCAGCTGAGTAATTTATATGTTAGGTTGGCACAATAATCCTCTAATTTGTTGTATGCTGCCAGGTTATGCCCTTGCTCTCTCGATCAGGACATAACAACTTTGGGCATGGTCTGGGCTGGTTATGACCTGTAATCATAGACACTATTTGTGTCTCGACTTGTCATCTATGCAGTATATCATATTATATTATTTTGTCTTCTGGCAAAATGATGATATTGCTTTTGGCCCTTATATGCCTTATTTATCTATTGTTATGCCTGTAGTCTCCATATAGCCAGATTAAGTCATTAATTTATGTCATTGTATTGGTTCACAGGCATTAGAAGTTACCGTTTGGCGTGATGGAAAAGAATACCGGCAGAAATATTCCCGTGGGAAACCTGTGACAACTTTAATGTGTAATGAGCTACCAGCTGAGTCAAAAGATCGTCAAGGGACACGCATTAAGTTTTGGCCTGATAAAGAAGGTTAGTCCCAACTATTTAAAGCAGATGTTTGTTATGACTATCCTGGTTCATGACTCAATCTTGGTATGTGAGTGATAATTCAACTTGGGGATCTTCACAATTCAAATCCTTTGTCTGATTATGAACTTCTTATGCAGTTTTTACTACTGATATTCAGTTCGATTACAATACTATAGCTGGACGAATTAGGGAGCTTGCTTTCCTTAATCCTGAGGTAATGTCATTAGCATCATTTTATAGTTATTTCACATTTGTGAACCCTTTTAGTATTGGTTATTACAGGCTTTTGGAACCTTTCATTTCTGTTTTGCATTATTATGTGTCTTGAATAAGCTGGGATTTGGCTGGATATTTACCAAGATACTAGTTTTTTTTTCTTCTTCATTTGCAGCCTCCTCTTAATTGGATATGTTGTTTTTATTCATTTGGTGACCACAAATCATACACGATTTGCTCTAGTACAATTGTTTCAACCTCCAATAGAAGGGACTCAGGATGTCCATGTGTACCAATTAATCAAATGATGTGTTGGTTGAATTGATAGTAAATTTCACAATGGGTTATTCTACGGTTGGACAATGATAAATGTAGGAAGATAGTTTATTTTCCTTTTGCTACAGCAAATCTGATAAATGGCTTTTGGTTTCGATTTCCTAGCCTGGGGTAGGAGAGGGGGAGCATGATGGCCAACTCAAAAATGGTTTTTTGTACGAAAATTGTCTTTTCATTAAATTGTAAACATGTTCAGTTTCTTGAGAGGCTATATCTACACATTTCCAGATTAGCTTTATATGTGCAGTTGATTACCTCTTGTAATGTACCTTCCCTGGCACTTATCAAAGAATGTATTTATATTTATTTAGGGAGGTGATATCCACATTCCACTTTTCAACAAATCCATTATTCTCTGTCTAAATCTTAAAGGAAATGACAAAAGTCTCCCTAATCTAATTAATGTCATTTATATATATTGTCCCCCTTTATATATGCATGTAGATATCTTATCTTCCTTACCCTGTTGGAATGAAACCTCCGTCCATTATGTTAATTTCTGCATTTAGTTTTTTCATGTGTTGCCAACTGTGCACTTTTTGTTTCTTTATATTTTACTGTTCTTTCCCTCCCTCTCTTTTTTGTTTATTGATTTATTTATATATTTATAGAAGATAAGATTTGATCCCCTTATGTAATCCCCCTTTTTTACATGCATCACAGTAGTGTTTTCACTTTGTTACAATAGCTCTGACTTTATTTTTACTATTTTTTGTCTGAACTGTTGCAGCTGACTGTTGCTCTAGAAAAAGATGATGCTGAACCAGCGAAGAAACAGTATAATGAATTCTTCTATGCTGGGGGATTAGTAGAGTACGTGAGATGGCTAAATACTGATAAGGTATGCTTGTTTATCGTCCTTATCACTTGCTATGCTTGAAATGCAGTGTTCTTCTTTTGTTAATCTTTTTCTATCTTTCAGCACATCCAACCTTCTAGGATCCAAAGATGATGTATGTATCAGGTTGCTTTATATCTGTAATGTTAATACAGTATTACAACTTCAAAATATAAAGGTTTTATCATCCATGTATAGTAATCAAGGTATATTTAGACAGAATTAATGGTTAGTGTGATGGGAGTACCAATTTCAAAACAAGATTATGAATGCTAATCTTGAATGGAAAAGATGCTATGCTTGTTGGTTATGGTGATGCTAAGAGTTTTTTAATATCTGGATTGATGTATGAGATTGTAAAAGATTGAATTTAGAACACAATATGCTTCAAATTACCGGTTGCTTCTTTTTTTTTCTTTTTCTTTTTTTTTTTCTATAAATTATAGGGCTTAATATTGATGCCTTTTTTGCACTTAACTGAGGGATCAATATAATCTCCTTTTCAAAGAATATGACAAAGCCAAAGTCTTCCTCAAAACCATAGCACCAATGACCAAGAGGTTGAGATCCAATTTATCCCTCTATTAAAACCAAAATGCTCTAGATCAGGTAATGCCACAAGTACATGTTAGATGCTTTTCTATGACCTTCTGAAAGGGCTTTTATCCGCCTGTGCCAAATAGCATCTTGCTTCTAGTCTAGAGAACATGATTTGGTATTTTTAGTATTATCCTTTGTGATACCCTGATTGACTTATTGCCCGGTTAATCAAAGAAACAACCATCAAAGTTAAACTTCACTTTGGAGAGGAGGAATTGTCCAGTAATTGGGGAAGACTTGAACTGCAGGGAGTTTTATTTGGTCCTAAATTGTTGTACATCTCTTTTGTTAACTGTCTTGGGAGTCGCATACTAAATTAGAGCTTTGACTATAAGAAGCATATGAACACTCCAATAAGTTTGCTGAAGGACAATGGGAAAGATTGACTTCTTGAGAAGGTAGAAAATTTAAGATTTAGAAGAGATGGGGCCACTAGACTCCTGATACCAACATTAAGAAGGAAAGATGAGAAGAATACTTATCAATTTACTCTGAATTTAAATTTTGGGAGAAATGGAAGTTCAAAGTCGAAGGATGGAAAGATGATCATAAACCATGAAATTAAAAATAGGGTCGTGTGAAGCCTAGAAAACATTTGGAAACTAATCTTTAGAAGTATTGCATTCTTATCATAGATTCTCCCAGAAAGGAACCCTAGACGTGTCTCTAATTATGAATCTAGTAAAATATGAAATTTTGAAAACCCCCTGAGAAATAGGCTCAAATAGCTTTCAAAGTTTAAGTTAGCACCTTAACTGACATTCTGAAGCTGCACCTATACTTATATTACTTCATAAGGCTGATAATCATTTATGGAAATTGGATATGATATAGTGCTACAAGGATTTTCATCATTTTTATTTAACTGATGTTTGTGGGATTCTGGTTTTCTTGTTTTGGCATTTGCATTGCATTTTACTGTATAGTGACTGAAGGTTCTCTGATTCAGAAACCACTTCATGACATTGTGGGTTTTAAAAAATCAGCAGATGGGATCACGATTGATGTAGCTCTTCAATGGTAAAATATTTATCCCTTATATTGTTGTCTCTTTCTGCAATTATTTATTTCTTGTCTTCTATGTTTGCAGTGCCTTCTTTGAATTTCTTATTTTTTATACACATCCTAACTAGAAAAAAAATGAATTTCACTAGATTTGGTCTGCTTATATATATGTTCTCTTCATGCTGCTTGATGCATTTGCATAAATTGGAATTTCATGTAGCACTTAAAAATCAGTAGAGACATTGTGTAGTTATGCCATATTCCAATTTTATTTTTTATTTTTTTTACAAGTAATAATTTTATAAAAGTCGTTCAAAGGGGGAGCGCATCCCAAAGAACTACATTGGCAACATATAAAAGCCTGCTGCAGTGGCAACATATCCGCAAAATCTACCATATCCCCCACAGATTTACAATTAGATCCCTGAACATAAAAGAATAAAGAACAAAGGATAGAGAATTTCAGCATCCAAATCAGAACCTCCTCCCCATCAAAAGACCGCTTGTTCCATTCCCGCCATATTCCACCATAAACAAAGAGGTGCCACCCTCCAAGCATCATGAGCTTGCCTCTGAACTATACAACCAGTCCAAACCTCTAGCATGCTCTTCAGGGACTATTGCATAATCCACTGAATGTGATATAAAGAAAAGATCATAGCCCAGCTGTCCCTGGCTACTGGGCAATGTAGGGAGAGATGACTCCTGGACTCATCTCCACCTTGCACATGCAACACCAATTGTTGAAAATCAGACGCCTCCTCAGATTATTCAATTTTATGCTCACAAAGTTAATGTGAGAATTGAGATACTAATATTTTGGTCACTGTTAACTGCCATTTGTCCTGCTGTCCAAACGGTTTAATTTGGTAATTTTCAATCTTTGTAATAGGTGTTCTGATGCATATTCAGATACAATTCTGGGATATGTTAATAGCATACGGACAATTGATGGCGGTACTCACATAGATGGTATAAAGGCTTCATTAACGAAAACTCTTAACAACCTAGCGAAGAAGTCAAAGATCATAAAGGTGCGTTAGTGTGGACCTTCTCTTTTAGCTTTAGAAACATCTACTTCAATTTTTTTTTTTTCCTTTGGTTGACGTCTCTCTCTCTCTCTCTCTCGGAGATGATCAACAATTGTGAAAATAATATTTGATTTTGTGCATGAAATGCTTCAATAGTAGGTGAAGTACCTATGTCCGACACACAATACTTGGACATGGGTGTAGGATATTTTTGGTTGAACATGCATCTAAATTCAATTATATTGTATTATTGCTTCAGAACGAGTGAAATACCTATATTGAACGCTGTTGCATAAAAATATTGTCTTCTCTAAAAATAAAATATAAATATTTAGCAGTGTCCGTATGTATTTGTGCATTGGGATTTGACATGTCCAATGCATAGACATGTACCTGCTGTCAACACACGTATCCGATTCCATGTAACATTGCTATTAGACCATGGCAATGGAAGTACATTATTTTAGTATCTAATTACACTGAAGAATGAAAAGTAAGTTGAAAAAGACTAGATTAATATGTAGCATTTATATGTGTATACATAGTTATTTCTGTCCCTGCATTTACATGCATAATTCATACAGAAGTAAAGCCGTGATTTGGCAGTTTGTTACTGGTTTTGCATATACTAGAATTGTTGCTCAAACAATAACCCAAGTGGGGGGTGAATTGGGTCTTTTTGGCAAACTATAGTAGATTTTTTACTTTAGTCAAACACTTGGTGTGCAAAAAGATTTAGCAAATAGAAATGCTAATATAAATGTAATACTTAAATGTAAAGAGATAGGGATAGAGAAATGAAAACACGAACACCAAATCTTTACGTGGTTCAGTCCCCCGCCTACATCCACGTCCCAAGAACACCTCTTGAGAATTCCCAAAATCCACTATCTCACTCTCCTTCACAGCTGGAGAGAAAACCTTCACAACTTTCCTTCATAGGTGGAAAGTAACCTTTACAAAGCTCCTTGAGCTTGTCTCTCTTTGGTAAGTGAACACCTCACCTAGACTTCAAGGGTTGCACCAACGCTTTTTTAACAACCTCAATGTAGTCTATAGATAAGATTTTGAGTATAAAATATCACTCTATAAACATATATTACAAATCAAAGCTCTCTCTCTAGAGTAATGGATATTGCAAATTTTGAAAGCTCAAAGTTCAACTCTAGAG
>JAOTQH010000063.1:1072131-1084466 GCA_025631255.1 Cornus kousa | reverse complement strand
AAATTAAATTTTACTCACCTACAATGCATCTATTGTTTTACTAGTTAGTATAAAAAGGGCACATGACAAAAGTGACAATGTGAAATCTCACCCACTTTATTGGTGAGATGTTGTGATTTAAAAATTATAAAGATTAGCATAGAAAAAATAAAAATTAAAATTAAAATTAAAATTAAAGAGCTTATCTTTTTAAGCATGAAATTGTATTATTACAATAATTACATATGCTAATTTTAAATGAATGGATAATTCTACATGTTCCATTATTATTAGGGTGAACTACATTAAACCCCCATTTTCTATCTGTGTTTTTCATTAAACCCCCCATTTTCTATTTTTTTTGGTCAAAAAACCCCCCCTCAACTGTTAGAGGGGGGTGATTTAACTAACTTCCGTTAACTAACTATTAGAGGGGGGTAATTTAATTCTCAAATATATATATATAGCAAATAAATTTCAAGAAAAAAAAACCTAGATTTATATTAGAAAAAAAAAAAATTAGGCATTATTTCTGGTAGTGTCCCTTTAATGAATCTATATAAAATGAAAATCAATAAAAACCAAATAAATGAATGCACAATATAATTCTCAAAGATATATATATATATATCTATGGCAAATAAATTTCAAGGAAAAAACCATTACAACAACATTGTACTCTTCTTCTTGTTTAATATCTTTTATTTTCCCATCATTATAATATTATATATAATTTGTATCATAATATAATGGTTTATATAATATGTATCATTAAATATTATCTAAATATATTTTCATTTCCATCTAGCTTTCAGACTAATATAAATCTTTGTGTGTGTGTGGTTTTTTTTTTATTTTTTAAGGAAAAAAATCTAGGTTTTTTTTTTTTTTTTTTGAAATTTATTTACTATATATATATTTGATATTTATATTGTGCATTCATTTATTTAGGATTTAATGAAAAATACAGATAAAAAAAAGGAGTTTAATGCAGTACACCTTTTTTATTTTATTAACACATGCACATTAGTAGTATAAATGTTATTGAGGTGTTTTTATATTCAAGGTGTATAATGTTGTGGTTGGCGGCCGGTATCATTATGCTTGTTAGGACAAACTCTTAAAAGCTCTATATAATATAATATAATATAATATACTAATAAAGAGATGAGTTGAGATATGAATGCCGACTTTTATAAAGTAACCAAAAACATTCTTTTCTTTTTATGCAATTAACCAAAAACACCGAACTTCAATTCTTTTTCAACAAAAAGAATTGAAAAAAACGACCACCAAACTCATTCGTTGGCCTTGGTACCCGCTAGGTAGCTTTGGGTCAGCTTTTCGCTCCCCCAAAAAAGCCCAGAACGTACTGATATGGCTCGCCCACTTACCCTCCTCTCATCTACAAGAGAGGAGCGAACCATGTTCCAACCAAACCAAACAAAACTGGAACATACATACATAATAAATTAAAACACCTAAAATAGCAAAACAAAAATACAAAGAAAAGTAAAAATTCCGATGGAAATGAACGTTGAGTGTTCAGCAGCAACACAAACAGCAAAACAAGAACCACACTAGATATTCAACCTACTACAGTTGAACTCATACTAATTGTATATAAATAAAAATATAGCAATGGATCCTTGGCTGGTCAGCATTGGAAGACCCGACCCCAAATTCATCCCAAGGGGAAGGAATGAATGATCATAATCCTTAATCAAGCAATTCTGAAACTGAGTTCTTCCTAAAACCATCCACCTGCGACAATAGTCCTGTAAATGTTCTATTAGCATAAACATTATCCGCCTTCATCCTCTCTCTAATGCCATAGGCTGGAGCTTTGGCATTTATATAAGCCTGGACCAAGACTTGGTACTGCCGATGACGACCCACATACCCAGCCTGTTTCATCCTGTGAAGCATTTTCTCAGAATTATGTATATCACCCCTCTTTGCATACTGGTCCATAACAGCCATATAAGAACTAAACAATGGATTCTTCTGGTTCTGCTGAGCAGCCTTGTACAAAATGGAGTCTGCCTTTTCCACCTCTCCTGCTTCCACATAAAGCTTCACAAGCGCATCCCAAGTCAATGGCCCAATTTGGCATCCATTATCTGCCATCTGCTTTACAAGATCCTTCCCCTTGGCCAACATCTTATTATTTGCATAGACTTTCATGAGTGCAGAATATTGCCTCGAGGACAGTTTCTTCCACGTTTTTGACATCTTGTCAAAGACTGCTTCTGCTTCTTCAATTTTCTTTAATTTCCCCCAAGCTTCAATGGCAGCCATGCACTCATCAGGCCGGAGATTTGACTCGCAAAACTTCCAAACTCTCCCCACTTCATCAGCCTTTCCAAGGGCTGCATAAAGAGGAAGTAAAGATCGGCAAGCCAAGCGATTCTCTTTTAAGCTGCCTCCTTCCATCTCTTTCAAAAGAGCCTCAGCTTTTACTTTCAGCCCACCAGAGATATAATGCCTAGCCAAGATCGACTGTATGTTGATGTCCGGTTCTAATCCTTCAGACTTCATGGTCTCAACAATTTCCTCCATCCCAGTTATGTCATTAGACAGGCCTTTGGTATCTATCAATATTTTGTAAGTGAAGAGCGTGGGCTTCACATCTTCTTTCTCCATCAATAACAGTACATCGGCTATTTTCTTCTTATCAAACCTCTTATATAGGAGGAGCAACTGGTTGCAAGAAAAGGATGTGACTGGGAATTCTAGGTCCTTCATTTTGTTAAAAATTTCTTCTGCTTTCTTCACATTATTGGCAACAACACAATTAGCCAACAGAGTTCGGTACATTAGTTCCCCTCTGAAGGATTCTGGGATCTTCTCAATATAGTTTTCTGCCTTTTGAAGACCACGTACCTTGGCAATCAAATCAAGACGAGAAGCATAATCTCTTTCAACAAAATCTAGCCGCTTAGTTGACTCCAACCACTCTGAGAGCTGCAAAACCACATAAATAGAATTTAAAAAACATAAGATGTCAAAAGTACAAAATTGAGCCTTCAATTGACAGAGACTAAGCAAACATGATATAGATATACTCAGCCACTAATAAAAATGCTGGACTTACTTTTTACCCAAAAAATATGCTGGACTTCTTATTTCAATATCTATGCCAGAAGTCAGAACAAGATAAAGCAGAAATGACCACACTTGTGAATTCATATATCTCTTATGATAAAACTTCTGGTTTGTTATAAAGGACCAGGGAGACCGAGAAGCCAAATCAGGGTGATACATGCCAATGGAAAACGCCGTGATGAATGCATTACAACTAAATATCTTTTCTACAATCCTAATAGTGGACCTAATTGATAAGAAATTAAACAAATAATAATAGGATTGTTAGAATTAATGGCACAGAATACATGCCTTCAAATCTTCTCACAGTAATTATGATCCAGTAGCAAACAGAATGCAGCCACAAAATGATTGCTTGAACGATGACAAACTTTTGCCCTTGCCAATTGAAGGAAAACAGAAGCAGACAGCTATACATTTGGACGTAAGGAGTTACAGGAAAATGAGAGAAAGTGAGAAGAGAGCGCTTCCCTCAGTTTTGGTTTAAAAATAGTTTTAATTTCACTTAACACCCCTGTGCTATCATTTTGTGGCATATAAACCCTAAACTACGTTTTTGGCAGAAACTACCTTTAACTATCAAAAAAACTGCACCTTACCCCCTTCACGTTATTTGTCCGTTAAATAAGGATGTGAAATGACTTTATTGTCCATTTTTAAGAGAAATATGTTATTAAATGAAAATACGTCAAAATGGACAATAAGTCACTTTATCTCCTTATTTGAAGGATAAATAACGGCAAAGCAATTTTTTTGATAGTCAGGGGTTATCTGCCAAAAACATAGTTCAAGGGGGTTATGCCACAAAATGATAGTACAGGGCGGTTAAGTGCAATTAAACCTTAAAAATAAGGAGAGAAATGAAAGGAATAGGAGGAAAAAGGAGTTTTGTAACCCTTCAAATAGTAATTTTTCTATTCTTCTAAAAGTGATAGGGATTGGAAGCTAAGAAGCATAGACACTTTTAGGATGCAGTCGTGTCTGTTTCAGACATGAGTCAGGCACTAAGACACTCCAAGACGTATTCAAAACATATTCGATGTGTCCACATTTAAAGATAAAATTCCTAATTTCAAACACATGGCAGACACAATTATGAGAGGGAAAAAAAAAACATATGACAGATACTTCTTGGAGATGCGCTGCCATTCGACCAATAAACTTTGCAGGTTGGATATGACTTTACTTTAACATAAAACAAATTTAATTGTAAGAATAATAATTTTTAGTTTTTAATTTAACAATAAATAGTTAGGGCAATTTTGTCATTTCACAACTCAATTAACAGGTCGGACACGGATATGGGGGCAAAATGATGGGTTTTGTTAGTTGAGGGGGTTTTTTTAATTCAGATTGGGGTGTTATGAAACATATTTGAAAGTAGTGGGGGTTTTATAATTTTAACCCTATTAAAGATTTATACAAAATTTAGATACAAGAAACAAACCCAAGGTCCACTGGAGTCTGTAAAGGCCCAAGTTTCTGCAGCAAAACCAGTTCAAATCCCCAAATAACGAGAAGTAATCTACCCACTGGAATATGTAAAAGGCTAACTTCTCTGCTGCCAAACTAGTTCAAAGCCCCAAGTACTAAGAAGTAATCTAGTAATTTGCAAGTAATTTTTTCATCACTTCGATATCTCGTGTCACTAAAGCAGATGAAGCACCAAGATAATATGGAGTATTAAAAAGTAAAGAAGAAACATAAGATGTAGGCCATGTGGCTTTATATTAAGTGAATGGCACAAACTGCAAGTAGATTAAATTAAAAAAGTTTTGGATCATTTAGGGCTGAAAATAGTAGAGATGTAAATGTAATAATATGCATGTAGGGGACAGATTATGTGACAGAACTTCCATTACAACAACCAATGTACCATTCCTCTGTTTGTTCTCCAATTTCGGTAGCCAAAAATTTTATTCAACTGGGAAACGCTAATGTAACTGATCTCTTCTTCTAAAAAATATGAGAGATTTTCTCTAAATATTTCAAAACTCTTGCCTGAACTGCACAGGTTAACATGCAGAGTAACTAAGAGTCTTTATTAGTGTTAGAATGTAATTATATATATAGTGAATGTAATTATATATATAGTGGGGTTATTCTGTAATTCTCTATAATATGTGAGGTTAGTGTGTAATTAGGTACCCCTTACTCTTATATATATGCCCCTTATGTATTAGGGCATATAATATATATTATTATAATCAGAAGAAGAAAAGAGGCTGCGCCTCCATTGTTTTCTCTCTCTCTCTATCTTTAGATTCTACATGGTATCAAACGATCTGCCATTGTGGGTGTGATTGCTTGGAGAGTTGCAGAGGCTTTAGAGTTCCCATCTGTGAATTTGCTTGGCGAGTTACAAAGCTTCCATCCGTAAAGCTTCATCGGTCTTTCGCCAGTTTGGCCGAGTCGCGATCGCGACCTCTCTCTTCTCTCCTTTACAGCTTGTCGTCCGTGCCCGATTTGTGGTAGGCGGTCGATTTGTAGCCTTCGCCGTCACCTGTCGCGTTGCAGAATTGCTCGCTTCTTGTGAATCGGTTCGTTGGTCGGTGGTTTTCTTTTCTGGCCGGGAGTTGCAGAGCTCGGTAAAGAAAACGAAGTCGTTGTGGGGTGTTTGGCAACTGGTATGTGTTGTCCAAACCCAATTTATCCTATTCTAACTAGTGTCCAACTACACCGGATCCATATACGACCCGGTTATCCAAATTCGGCCCGAATACCCGAAACCAGTTTCGACCCAAATACCCGAATCCATATTCGGGCCCGTCTTCTTCAGGTTTGATAATTTTTTTTTGGTTAGCTTCTCTTCTCCTCTTCTGGAGTCCTGGTTCGGTATGGCCACCACTGCTGACTTGCTCTCTTCCTCTGCTTCTCTTAATTTTCCCATGACCTCAGTAAAGCTCAATGGCAAGAATTATGTCTTATGGGCCAAGTCAGTCACCATTTTCCTGATAGTTAAGGATACACCAAAAGAGAGTGATGCTGATTTCGCTTCACGGGAACAACGGGATGCTCAAATTATTTCTTTAATGTTGAATTGTACTGAACCTCATATTAGCTCCAACTTATTGTATTTGGACACTGCCAAGGAGATTTGGAATCGTCTGCAACAGTTGTATTCAGTTGTATTCGAGTACTGGTAATATCACCAGAATTTATAAGGCATGTAGACAATACTTCGATCTTCAGTAGGGTACTCTGAGTTTTGAGGAATAATTCTCACGGGCCATGGGAATTTGTGAAGAAGTGAATTTGTATCAGCCCATCACCTCTGATGTGAAGAGTATGCAACAACAACATGAGGATTTTAATGTTGTCCGTGTTCTCACTGGGTTGTCACCAGAGTATGAACCCGTTCGGGCGCAGATTTTGGGTAGTTCTACACTTCCCTCACTCCTGATATGTTTTCCAAACTTCAGCGTGCTACTCTATCCAGTGGAGCTTCAGGTGGTACTTCAAGCGATGTTCCTGCTCCTAGCAGTGAACATTCTGCTTTGGTTGTCTCCCAGAGTGGCTTTCGATCTTCTCGTGGAAGTGGTGATCGTTTTACCCATGGCCGTGGCCGTGGCCGTGGTCGTGGCAGAGGTAGAGACTCCAGAATCTATACTTACTGTGATCTTACTAATCACACCGTCAATTACTGTTGGAGTCTTCATGGAAACCGCCGCCTTCTACCTTTGCACATCAAGTGACCTCTACTAAAGGGGATTCTTCTTTCTCTACGACACTAACTACATCACACTTGGCTGTTGAGCCTTCTATGGTCACGATTCCCCGCGATGAGAATGCTCAGCTTATGTCTCAACAACGGACTTCTACCCCATCTTCCATGGTTTCATTTGCCCAATCCCAATCCGGTAATGCGGCTGCATGTCTCTTGTCCTCTCGTTCGAATCCCTGGATTTTTTACTCTGGAGCATCTGATCACATAACTGGTAGCTATCATCTCTTATCTGATTTTCATTCTGCCCCTTCATCTCAAAATGTTATTCTTGCTAATGGCTCATCCAATAAAGTTTCGGGTCTGGAAACCACTCATCTCACATCTTATTTGTTTCTCTCCTCTGTCTAGTATGTTCCTCAATTTCCTTTTAATTTGCTGTCTATTAGTAAAATTAGTAAATCTCTTCATTGCTCCGTTACATTTTATCCCACATATTGTATTTTTCAGGATCACACAACGAAGAAGATTGGTACGGGACATGAAGTCGGTGGCTTGTATTACCTTGATTTTGACCCATCTCCCACGGCTCTTCAGTCGTCCTTGTCCTCCTTCCAGTGGCATTGTCGTCTTGGCCACCCATCATTATCCGTTTTGCAGCATCAAGTCCCCGGTCTTAGTTGTGTTGAGTCATTGTCTTGTGAAGCATGTCAACTTAGTACGCATTGTGGTGTGTCCTTCAAACCTAGTGTTCATAATCGTGTTGCTGGTCCTTTTGAATTGGTTCATTCCGATGTATGGGGGATTTCGTTATTTTGTGACATTTGTGGATGATGATTCTCGTATGACTTGGTTGTTTTTAATGAAAAATCGTTTTGAGTTATTCTCTATTTTTCAAATATTTCGAAAAGAAATAAAAACTCAATTTGGGTGTTCCATTAAAGTTTTACGTTCTGACAATGCCAAAAAATATTTCTCGGACCCTTTTACGATTTATTTTCAAGCTAAAGGCATCATTCATCAATCATCTTGCACTTATACTCCTCAACAAAATGGAAAAGCTGAACGTAAAAATCGTCATCTCGTGGACGTGTGTCATGCCCTTTTATTCCATATGCATGTTCCCAAACAATTTTGGAGTGATGATGTTCTTACAGCCTGTCATCTTATTAATCGGATGCCCTCGTAGGTGTTACAAGGGAAATCTCCTCATTCTGTCTTATTTCCCGATTCACCGTCATTTAATCTTCCTCCTCGGGTCTTTGGGTGTGTTTGTTATGTCCATAACCTTGGACCCGGTCTTGACAAACTCAACTCTCGTGTCACTAAGTGTGTTTTTCTTGGGTATTCTCGCACTCAGAAGGGTTATCGTTGCTAAAGTTCTCATTTTCACCAATATTTCACTAGTGCAAATGTCAACTTTTCAGAATCTGCCCATATTTTTTTTGATTCTAGTCCTCCTCTTGCTATTACTCCTAAGCCACCTTTGCTACCTCTTCCCTCTCTATTCCCTACTCTCGATCCTCGACGCTCTATTGTCCCATTACAGGTTTATACTCGATGCCCCCGACCGCCTACTTCGCTCCCTCCATCTTCGGAGTCATTGGATCCTACACCACCTCCTATATCTGATGATTTGTCTATTGCTCTCCGTAAGGCTCCACGGTCATGTGTTCCTGCACATCCCATTTCCAACTTTGCTCTTTTTGATAAGTTTCATCCTCTTTCTCATGTTTTTTATCCAAAGTGCCAGCTACTTTTGATCCCAAGACTTTGCAGGATGCTCTCTCTAATTCGGATTGGCGCCAAGCCATGGTAGATGAAATGGATGCCCTTCACCGTAATCGGACATGGGATCTTGTTTCCTTACTTCCGGGCTCTAAAACGGTTGGCTGTAAGTGGGTCTACACTGTTAAATACCATCTTGATGGGTCTATTGAACAGTTGAAGGCTCGTCTTGTGGCAAAAGGGTACACTTAAACCTATGGCATTGACTGAGACATTTTCTCCTGTTGCTAAGATCTCTGCTATCCGAGTCCTCATCTCCATTGCTGCCAATTGTAACTGGCTGTTGTTTCAATTAGATGTAAAAGATGCCTTCTTACATGGTGACTTAACTGAAGAAGTTTATATGGAGCAACCACCTGGGTTTGTCGCTCAGGGGAAGTATCGCCATACTGGTGGCGTCTTAGGAAGGCCCTATATGGGTTGAAACGATCTCCAAGGGCTTGGTTCGAAAAATTCTCTAAGGCTTTATTAGCATTTGGTCTTAACAGATGCCAGACAGATCACTTGGTATTTCACCAGCACACCAATGTTAGATTCATTCTTCTTGTGGTGTATGTGGACGATATTGTGATTACAAGCAATGATTCTAAAGGCATTGTTAAGTTGAAATTGTTCTGCAAAATCGGTTTCACACTAAGGACTTGGGTAAACTTAGATATTTCTTGGGTATTGAAGTTGCTACATCCAAGAAATGTATAAGTTTGTCTCAAAGAAAATATGTGTTGGACTTATTAGAAGAAACAGGTATGTTGGGTGGTCGTCCCACTGATACTCCTATGGATCCAAATACAAAACTCTTGTCTGATAAGAGTGATATATTTGACGAGCCTGGTAGATATCGATGTTTAGTTGGGAAATTAATTTATTTCACTATCACCCGACCTGACATTTCATATGCAATTAGTGTCGTAAGTTAGTTCATGGGAGCTCAAGCAAGCTCCAGGATTTGGGTTGCTATACAAGTCGAATGGTCATCTCAGTGTCGAAGGTTTTACAGACGCTGACTGGGCTGGATCCCCCTCAGACAGGAGGTCTACTACAGGTCTTTGCACATTTGTAGGAGGGAATCTTGTTACATGGAGAAGCAAGAAACAAACAGTGGTAGCTCGGTCTAGTGCTGAAGCTGAGTACAGGGCAATGGCTCATACCACTAGTGAGTTGACATGGATACAACATTTTCTGGACGAACTTGGGTTGACAATCAAATCTCCTATTCCATTATTCTGTGATAACCAAACAACCATTCACATCGCATCCAATCATATATTCATGAGAGGACCAAACATGTTGAAGTTGATTGTCACTTAATTCGAGAGAAGATACTGACTGGGAATATCATTACTCCATTTGTGAAGTCTGAAGATCAACTAGCTGATATGTTTACTAAAGCTCTAGGTCATCACAGATTGAAGATTATTTGTACCAAGCTAGGATTAGATATATATTCTCTAGCTTGAGGAGGAGTGTTAGAATGTAATTATATATCTATAGTTGGGGGTATTCTATAATTCTCTATAATATGTGAGGTTAGTATGTATGACACTTTAGAACTCCACAATTTGTGACAATTTTTTTTTACACCTATGTTATTCTTACGTTTCGCGTACGTTCTCCTACTTTAATTTGTATTACTTATATTTTGTCACTTCTTCACTCGTATTCTTGCACAGACTTGTGTTCTCAAAATACTGTGACATTGTGAGTCGAAGAATGTAGCACTACTCATAATTGAAGTACTTTTTAATTATCGAAATATCACCTCATATCTTAAATAAGAATGTGTTATTCCAAATGATAAAGGGATGAGCTAAGTGTGGAATTAGGGGTTCCATTTCCTTCCCTAATTATTTAGAGAGAAAAAAAACACCAGATTTTGCTTGGATTGTCAAGTGACTCCTTGTAACTTTTACATGCATGTGACAATGATAATTTTGACATTTACTAATCTTACGTGAAATTCATGATGAACAATGAGATGATAATAGTTACAGTTTTGTACCCCTCTTCGTAATATGAAATTGTTATTATTATTATTAAGGCAAAGTCTGAAAAACACCCCTATAGTTTTAAATTTGTGCAAATTACACCCCTATAGTTTAATTTGTTTATATAAATCCATACTAGATATAAAAATGTGCAACTAAGCACCTCTGGTCAAAATTCCGGTGGAAATTGGACATTAGTTGGTCATGTGCATGGCACGTGACCATTTTAAACCTTTTATTCCCAAAATTGCCCTTCTTATATTCCTTTACTACCCCTCACCATATATATATATATATATATAACCCTAATCTCTCTCTCCCTCATCTCACCTGTCAACACTAATAATGGTCATACAGATATCGACGTCAAAGAGAATAGGTTGCAAAGAGCAATTCGATTCGATCTCACGGGGTTGCTCTTTCATGATTCAAACAAGTCACTATCTCACACCGTTCAACCCACCACCAAACAATTCTTACCGGAGACCATTGTACCTTTAGGCGATCAAATCTCAGACAATCTTCTAAAAAGTTTCAATTTTTGCCCCAATAATTTTATTGGTACCAATTTGCCCAAAATTGTGATTGTCCGAGATTTATCGAATCCGAATCATTGATCACACTGACATCGATCTCAATATTTCACCTACAGCGCCAATGTTACCTCTTATTCCCCCTCAATGGGGATACGACACCGACTCCGACTCTATTCTCCCTAAATGGGGATATGACTCCGATTCCGACTCCAACTCGTCATCGATTTCAAATCACCACATAGATTACGATACGGAGGAAGCAGAGGATGACCCGAGTGATAGCTACAGCGCAAACGTGGAGAGGTATTTGGCCATTATAAGAGAATTTTTGGGCGAAAAGGGGTATATTCCAACGAGAAGGGCTGCAATTGACAAGCCATTGTGCTTCGATTCCACATATCGCGACGAAGAAAACCAAGTCAGGAAGGATCTATGCCGCTTGTACAAGTCGTCACTTTCAGCACAAATACCTCACTGTTGGGGGGAGAGAGAGAGAGAGTGCAAATGTGTAAACTGAGGCTATAGAAGAGATCGATTAAGTGTGAATATGCCCTAACTTGAAATGACGTCGTATTGATAGAGGACTATTTTAGTCTTTTCTCGTTTTATGTTATTTTATTATTATTTTTAAATCATATATAAAGGGCTATTTTAGTCTTTTTGTAGCTCAGGTACTGTTCAATAAAGGCCAACAGCCAAAAGGCACTAATCCGCACCATTTTTAATGTATAGGGGAGGTGAACCAACAATGGGGGGTTATATGCACTATATCGATACCATAGGGGTGTAAACCGCACGCGACCCTTATTATTATTATTAAAATATGTCTTTTAATTGTGGGTTCTTAAAAATATATCAAGTTTGTAATTTAACCTATATACCCATGGCCATGGATAACATGTAAGATTATAACTAAAAGGAAAAGTAAAACAAACATATATAATATTATTGTTTAATTTTAAAGTGCTAGAAATCAAATGAGAAATATATATATATATATATATGCGTGACAATTCTACACATAATTTTAAATTAGTATACTAAAAATCACATAAACCACCATCTATACATATTAATTTCCACATAATTTGATCATATGATAGGATTTTGATGAACTCTCAATCTACATTATAGTCATAATAACTTTTTTTAACCAAATCCTAATAAATTAACCAACTAATGAATAAAGCTTTGAAAAGGTTTCGCAATGCCAACATTACGAATATACATACATCTAAGAATTTTGGCATTTTGGACAGCCTACTATATTGCAAT
>JAOTQH010000063.1:1041273-1053770 GCA_025631255.1 Cornus kousa | reverse complement strand
CCAACGACAACCCACAGCCTTTCGTCCAATAGGAAGCGGAACCATGTCCCAAGTCTGATTTTTCTCAAGTGCTTGTAATTCTTCTGTCATAGCATCATGCCATTGAGGTTGTGCTAAAGCATCTGCAACACTAAAAGGAAGAGGAACCAAGGCAACAGAAACAAGAAAACTCCGATAGAAGGGTGGGAGAGCACAATCAGAAACAAAATTAGAAATAGGGTAAGCACGTACCTATTGTCTCCAACTATAAACCTTTGGAAAAGGAACAATTCCCCTGCCGGGGGAGTATCACAAGGAGGAATAACAAAAGACAAAACAGGTAAAGGTAGAGGATTTGAAGACAGGAGAAGGTGATCATCAATTGTGTTCAATGGGAACCATTCACTTTGAGAACCAATCAAACCACTATAGTATGGTGTATGCTCAAAGAAAAAAAATCCATCAATATAAAACGCCGATGACTCAGAGGATGGTTAACACCTATAACATTTTTGAGAGTGAAAATCGCCCAAAAACACACACTTCAAAGCCTTGGGGTCAAGCTTTGTACGAGTCTGTCCCAACTGCTGAACAAAGCACACACACCCGAAGACTCGTGGAAGAATAAAAAAAAAGAGATGAATTGGGATGTAAGATTGAGAGTGGGGCTGCAAAGTTAAGAACCCTAGAAGGGTCCTATTAATGATGTAGACAGCTGTAAGAACTGCATCTCCGCAAAATGACTGGGGAACATTCATGCCAATGCAGATTGCTCTGGCCAAGTCAAGGATGTGGCGATTTTCTCTCAGAACAGTCATTCTGTTGAAGAGTTTTAACATTAGACATTTGATGTTCAATCCCAAATTTTATACATAACCGTTGTACCTCCCCATAAGTCTGTACCTTGTTCAAATGTAATTTTTTTAATGGTACGACAATGGAGTTTGAACCATTGTCATAAAATTTTTAAATATGGTGGGCACCTCATTTTTGGTTTTCATAAGATAAACCCATGTAACACAACTATGATCATGAATGAACAACACAAAATATCGAAATCCAAGACTAGAAGTAACTCGACAAGGACCCCACACATCTGAATGAACAAGATCAAAACGTTTTAAAGCAGATTTATTACTACTGGCAGGATAATT
Organism: Cornus kousa; assembly: GCA_025631255.1. Taxonomy (NCBI): domain Eukaryota; kingdom Viridiplantae; phylum Streptophyta; class Magnoliopsida; order Cornales; family Cornaceae; genus Cornus; species Cornus kousa. Next base: position 1,052,637 of record JAOTQH010000063.1, on the reverse strand, counting down.
GGCACGTCTCGCAGGATAAATCTGAGACTGTCACGTTACAAAATAAAGAAGGAAACAAATATTTTAAATAACTGAAAGAAATATGTCCTAAAAACATGTGCCAACGCATAATCTGGGTTTCATTAGATGAAACAGATTTAGAAAAAGAAACTGAATGTGCTTAAGGTGACAAATGAGTATCCAACAAGTATAGGCCGTCCACTTCACGTCTACTGCCAATCGTCCGTTTCGACACCAGATCCTAAAAAATACAGTGAGAAGGAAAGAATGTTACACTACAATTTAATTGTTTAGTAAAGCTACTAACAGAAATAAGATTTGTAGTCAACTAGGAAACATAAAGTGTATCGGACGAAGTTAAAGTTAATGAATGAGTAACTAATATGTGACCCTTCCTAGCAATGGGAGATGGAGGGCCATCGCAAGGTCAAGGCGTACCTTACGATGGCCAGAGCATATACTATAAGATTAGAAGAATGAAGACATACCAGTCATATTATCTGAAGCACCAGAATCAATGATTGATAGTGTCGAAGATGTAGATACGCTATATGCAGACGCAATAGTACCTAAGTGGACAGAAGTTGAGGTTGGTTGAGATGATGCCTCTATTTGATTGAAGAATTGTTTGAACTTGTCCAAATCAGCTTGAGTCAAGTAACTGTGGAAGAAGATGATGAGGCAGAGTTGTCAAGAGTCAACAACGAGACTAGCTGTGTTACAGAATGGGCAAAAGATCAAGGCTGTTGTTTTTGTTGCGGTAGGCTTCCATGTAGTGCATAACAACGAAATTTGATGTGACCAATTTTTTCTGCACTGGTCACACCACCCACATTGTCGTCCCAGATGAGGACCAGTGGTAGAACTCTAAACTGACTGGGATGGTGCAGTTCCTGAAAGGCTGGGAACAAGAACTGCTATAGCAAAACGACCAACAGTTTCAACGCCTAATGGATAAGTCCGACGACTCTCGTCTAACAACACATAGGAGTATGCATCATCAAGAGTAAGGAATGAAGAAAAGCCCAATAAATAAACACTAGCATACTCAAACTCGTCATTCAACCAGGCAAGAAACTAAAACACTCGATTCTTCTCCGCAATCCCTACATGTAAAACTACATCATCTGGATCCTTCCAAGAGTGGAAGGAATCATAATATGACATCTCCTCCCAAATAGGACGAAGCTTGGCGATGTAACCTGAAATTGTCAAGTCACCCTGAGAAATCCTGGTGATATCTCGCCCCAACTAGAAAATTAGTACATTACTTTGCCTCTGAGAATAAATTCCAAATCCACTTAGCAGTCTTCATAAACATATAGCCAACGGCTATGTTTGGCTACATTGAGTTGATTAGCCAAGGCATAACCATAGCATTATCTGCAAACCACTATGGTTATGCTTTTCTAACTCCGTTGGATTTTTCTCATAACCAGTAATATAGCCAATCTTGCCTTTGCCGCCAATGAACATCTTGGCAGACTGTGCCCAAATCAAATAATTGGAGCCATCTAACTTCACCACCCACAGAACTAATGAGTTGGTGGGAAAAATGGCACCACCACCCACAGAACTTGAGCCAAGAGAATAACAGTCGATGACTCTAAATCTGCCATTACCTATCAAACGACAATAAACAACTACAGCGGCTGAGAGAGGGCTAGTCAACTAAACAACTAAATCTGCCATTGTGATGGAGGCTCTTAGCAAATTGTTGAAGAGGGCTGTGGATTTGGGTATTTTGAGAGGTTTTCGGGTGGGCAGGGATGTTGCTAGTCAACTGGAGATTTCCCGCTTGATGTTTGCGGATGATACTTTAGTGCTTTGTGATGCTGATGCGCTCCAATTGAGATATTTGAGATGCGTTTTGATTTGGTTCCAAGTTGTCTCTGGTCTTAAGGTGATTGTTGGTAAGAGCGTTCTTGTGCCTGTTGGGGATGTTCCTGAGATTGAAATGTTTGCTCAAATTCTTGGATGTCGCACTGGCTCTTTTCCCATTTCTTACTTAGGGTTACCTTTGAGAGCCCCTTCAAGATGTGTAAGGAGCTGGGATCCAGTTGTGGATAGATTCGAGAGGAGGTTGGCAGGTTGGGTATCTCTCCAAGGGGGGTTGGGTCACTCTGATTAAGAGCACCCTTTCTAGCCTCCCCACTTATTTCATCTCTCTTTCAGATTCCTTCTTAAGAGGCCGAGAGAATTAAGAGATTGCAGTGCAACTTTCTTTTTTTTTGGAGGGGGAGGAGGGGAGTTCAAGTATCATCTGGATTGGTGGGAGCATGTCTGTCGTCCGATTCAGAGTGGAGGCTTAGGGTTAAGGAGGTCGTTGCCTTTCAATAAGGCTCTCCTTGGAAAATGGCTTTAGAGGTTTGGGATTGAGAGGCATTGAATTTGGAGAAGAGTTATCACGAGCAAATTTGGAGAGAGCAGTGGTGGGTGGAGCTCTCTTGAGGCGCACGGTCCTAGGGGGTGGGTGTTTGGACTTTCATTCGGAGGGGGTGGGATGACTTCTGCAAGCATGTTCGTTTTCGGATCAAGGATGGTAGGAGGATCAAATTTTGGGAGGATCTTTGGTGTGGGGAGCTTCTGATTGCTCTCGCTTTCCCACGGCTCTAGGATTGCTCCTCACAGATAGGCCATGGTGATTGACTGTTATCACCTTGATAACGAGAGACTGACTTGGGATGTTCAGTTTAGAAGGCACTTTCAGGACTGGGAGATTGAGGAGGTTACTCATTTTTTGGAGGTTCTATATCACCAGGTGATCACAGTTGGGGATTCAGATTGTTGGCTCTGGGATCCTAACTCTCAGGGTCGATTCGAGGTTAGGTCCTTTTTTAGGTGCCTTTCGGTTGGTACCGGAGGCCCTTTCCCCTGGAAATCTATTTGGCGTTCTAAGGCACCCCTTAAGGTAGCCTTCTTTGCTTGGACTTCCTTCCTGGGTAAGATTTTAACCCAGGATAATTTGAGGAGGAGGAATTAGGTAGTGGTCAATCATTGTTATATGTGCTTGTGTGATGAAGAGTCAGTTGATCACCTTCTTTTACATTGCAGCATGGCCAGAGACTGTTGGGATTTGATGCTTGGATTATTTGGGGTCCATTAGGTTATGCCTTGTTCATCTAGAGGGTTGATTGAGGCTTGAAAAGGTCTCATTTGGCTCGAGAGAAATAGGAGATATTTTGATGGAAAGACGAAACCTATTTCTACACTAAGTTCTCTATTATTTTCACTCTTTTTTGTTGGGTTTCAGGGAGAGATTATAGATCCGTGGAGGAGATTATTGTTTTTTTTAGCCTCTTTAAAGGTTTGAGGCGCCTTTTGGCCCTTGTGTTTCCTTGGGTTCAGCTCCCATTTTGAGCGTTTTCAATAAAATCTTACTCATCAAAAAATCAAAGGGTCTCCTCAGACCATTAGCAACAACAATGTCTCCTCAAACCATTCCCGAAAAGTTGAAATACAGACTTTTTCAAGGAACGTTGCCCGCTTACATATAGCCGGACAGCCTCTTACTCGATATCCAAAACTTCTCTGTAGACTCAAAAAAAAATTACCCAAGCCCTTCTAGGTGTTGGAGACCAACTATTCCAATTTACCCAACCCTAGAAGAGTTTAAAAAAAAATTGTGAAGCTTAAAAATACCTGTACTCATTCACAGCTCTAGTATGTATAGATAAAAAGAGCAAATGTTCATATTACAAGAAAGGAAATTAAATCAAATCTAAATTAAATCACAACATATTCTAAAGCATAATCAATTCTCTGCTAATATGGCAAGTCATTCCATAAATCGTGGCCATCATATCTGCTAAAAAAAAAAATAACAAGTAGAATCAAAATTAAATTAACAATTACGTCAACAACCAATCAATGATATAAATTCTCAAATGTTCCCACAAATGTCTAATAAAGTAAAGATTTCATCAAACGTTTGAACTTTAAAGTAAAATTCAAATTGAAACACTGTTTTGAAATACATCCAGAACATGTGAATAAGAAAAAAGAGAAGGAACACATTAATATTTGCCTATTAATAGCCTTGTTGTTCCATAAGAAAATACTTATCCGAAGAACAAAAGTTAATGTTAAAAGAATATACGAGAGCTACTTCAGCAAGGAAAAGGAATATTAGAGCAATGAGAATAAAGAATCAATACAGCAAATATAATAATAAAGGAGACATCAACTAGAACCAAATAAAATGGAAAAGCCAACACAAAAATAACAAAATAAAAAGTAAATAAAAAGAAGAAATGGAAAAGCTATCACCAAAACTAATTTGGTTGCTTCCATGGCCATTTAGTGCAATTTTATTAGACAATTCCATTAGAAATATGGAAGAAACCAAATACAAGGACACTATTGCAACTATTGTAATTTTATCTTCTTAATATACAAAGAGGTGAGAGGTGTGAACATGACTCAGCAAGAGACTCCCAAATCTTCTTAGAAGAGTAACAAAATTCAACTGTAATAGCAATGTCGGGTTCCATACTATGCCATAGCCATCCCATAACAACACAATCATCACATGTCCAATCTTCAAGTTCCTTCTTGTGAGAGGGAGGATTTTCAGTCAAATATTTCAACTTTCTTTGTCCACACAGAAAATTTTGAACAGCATGTGCCCAAGACAAATAATTAACACCATTTAATATTTTCGAGGTGATCGATTTAGGCATATCATCGTCCTTGAGGGGTTGTAATCTATTTTCAGCCACGGGTAGGATTCAGACCAATGCAATAAGAATAGAATCAATAAATGTTAAAGAGGACAGAACACAATTCTGTTCTAGGGAGTCAAGCAGAAACATACTGAAAAATTGGGTCTAAACGGCAAGCCAAGTACAAAATTGGAGAGCCCAAATATCCAGAACAGACCATAAGCAATAAAAGGTAAAAAAACAAATCAATTTCAGAAGGTCAAAACCTGACCGTCTAACCTCCGTTTAGCCAGCAGCTTGTTCCAGACTCAATATATCATCAAACAATCAACAATCAATCTCCTTTTCAGTCTAGGCACACCATATAGAATGGATCTCAACCAACAAAAACAACCAGAAACGCCCAAAAAAGACAGATCGAAAATTTCTGGGCCGAAAGACAAAAATATTCGGAAAATGGAAAGGCTATTCAAACTTCTTCAGAAAATTCTACAAAAATCACCATAATTACCATAATGGAGACGAACAAGCCCATATAATTTCTGAGCATCTCGGCAACCACTCATGTCAGCATGACGTCAGCATAGAGATCTGACGTCAACCCTTCTCTCTCACCTTCTGATACTACAAAATCCTTGGATGAATTTCTGTTCAAGTTTTAGTTCTGATACCAAGTTAAAATTGATGATGTGTTTGTAGAAACAGAGAAGAAGAGAAGAGAAAGAGACGTTTTGTAAAAGGAAGAAAGTATGTCAGGGTTTCCCACACCTCCCACCTATTTATATATTAAGAAGATAAAATTACACTAGTGTCCTTAATGCATAAAAGAAATAATAATAAACTCTCTAGCACCTGTTAATATCCCTGTTGCTCCATAAGAAAATACTTATCAGAAGACTAAAAGTTAATGTGAAAAGAATATAAGAGCACTACTTCAGCAAGGAAAAGGAAAATTAGAGCAATGAGAATAAAGAATCAATACAGCAAATATAATAATAAAGGAGACATCAATTAGAACCAAATAAAATGGAAAAGCTAACACCAAAAAATAACAAAAAAAACGTAAATAAAAAGAAGAAATGGAAAAGCTATCACAAAAACTGATTTGGTTGCTTCCATTGCCATTTAGTGCAATTTTATTAGACAATTCCACTAGAAATATGGAAGCAACCAAATAACCAAATAGTTTGTGCACTAATGTTTACTTTTATAAACCCTTGTTTCATAGTTAGAAATTGATATGGAATTACTATGTGATATAAAACTGAAGAAAGGGATTAAGTACTCTAATCTTTTCAACAGCATCTTCATGTCGCGCATTTACAGTGTGAGTGGCTCCAAGCATTTTGGCATTCTGTAGTTTCTCGTCTTGAACATCCACAGCAATGATCTCAGAGGCACCAAAGGCCCGTGCTATCTGCAAACAACTGGACCATGTAATATAATTAGTCACATAGAAAAGTCTCACCTAATAATAGTGATACCGAATCAACAGCAACAAGTTAGCAACTAAGTATTTGAAATTTGAAGTTAGAGCAGCACCCACCCAACCCCCCAAAAAATTGGCAGACGGGGTAGGAAAAAAAATAATAATAATAATAGGAAAATAGGAAGGACATTTGCTTTTCTAAGTTAAGGTGAGCTAAACTTAAGGGGGGAGGGGGGAGGTAGACAATATCAGAAACCAACTTCAAGATTACCTTTCGTGACGTTTCCAGAAAATCATAAGTGTTAGCCGAGACGTAACAACCACGAATTATGGAATGACTAACATATTAGCAGAGATATGATAGCCACTGATAAGCGCTGAATGTTGCACATTCAAGCCCCTTTAATCACGTGTTAAGTTCTTATTTTGTCCGTTGTATAGATTTTATGCTATTTTCTCGTCTTTCGTGATTTCAGGTGTTTCCATTAAAAGATGGCCAATTCAATGGAATGTGGAGCTCTAATGATGAACTCGGGAAAGCAACCGGCTATTCGGACCAATTCCGGAGAATGAATCAAGGGCATTCTAGGCCCCGAGCACAATACTGAGAAGAACAAGACTCAGAAGGAGACCGAGGATTAGGCCGAGAAGGATTCAAAGCAAAAGGAAGGCCAAGGCCAACACAAGCCTTCGAGCGCTTGGGCCTACCATCCGAGCACTCGTAGTGCACCCCAGCTCTCTCACGCGCGTGCATGACAAGCCCCCTGACAACCCCCGAGCACTCAGAGGTTGCCATCCGAGCGCTCGCATGACAAGCCCCAAGCGCCCCAGAGTCCTTGGGAGAATCGCAAATGCACTCCAAAGGAAACTTTCCTTAGCCGAGTGCTCGGACCCCTGCCTCTGAGCGCTCGCAGCTACTTTTTCCAGCCTGTATTGTTGACTTTAAAAAGTCACGTTTGACCCATGTTTTGAGGATCTTGGTCTTCTTGTCTGCAGATGAATGGACACAAATTTGGTAGCCTATATTTCTACCATGTGAAAGCTACAATTGTGGGAGATATATATTTTCTAACAGGACAATTCTAGGGGGGGCTTCTTCTTGTCTTGAAAAAGTCGAGAGAGAAAAATATTGGGGGAAGAAGAGAAGTGCAGAAATGGAGCTCGGGAAGATGAAGTTTGCAGCTTCAATGAAGGCTTCAACCATGCAAATGAGTAACTAACTCTCCTCCTAGGGAGTTGATGTAGCCATCTCCAAGTAAATATGTTTTGATTTGTCTGTATTTTGGGGAAAAATGATGTTAATGCATAGCTTTGTTGTGTAACTTTGATATTGCAAGCAACATATATCTTGCAATGGAGTTTAATGTTTATGCTCTTTCATGATAAAACCTTTTTCTTGTCTTAGAAAGCTTTTATTGTGCTTGGACCATGATCATCTTCATAGTGACAATGGAAACGACAAGTTATACACATGTTTACATGGCATACAAGGAATGAACTTTGATATATCATACCTAGGAAAGACTAATCGTGCTACACATTAGATTAATTTAGATAGGTAGACGATTTGTACCAACCAAAGATGAACTATGCTTAGTTCTTGAATTGTATGTGCATTTATCCTCTTGAGGAATTCGTTGTGAGTGTAAGCCACACGATGCATTTCTATGCTTAATATTGTTTTCCCTATGACAAACATAATCTGATATAGTTACAACAGGTATGGTGAAGTCACTTCCCTAGCCATCTCTCCATTTGCAAACTTAATCGTTTAATTTCAATTTCCACTTTAGTAATCAATTTCAAGTGTTTTAATTTGACAAACAACAACCAACCATTCAATCCCGAATTGAACCGGAAGTAATCTTGCAAATTTGAAAACCATAAACTTCGCAATATTTGTGGTTCGACACCCTTTACGTAGCCATATCCTACAAGGATTAGTGCTATTGCAAATAGTTTTTAATTGAAAAGAATACCATGTTTTGGAATACATCAGCCACAAATCATGGAGTTTGACTTCATTTATGCATATGTCTAGCCATAGAATCTGTTGTGACTTGATTTAATTTCCTTTCTTGTAATATTAACATGTGCTCTTTTATCTATAAATACTAAAGCTGTGAATGAATGATTTATGTCATTCAAGCCTTTTAATCAGTTATGACAATCGCAACAAACCCAAGATAAAACCAAGAATCACGATAGAAAAGTAAACACACCAAACAAAGAATATAAAGATTTATACGTGGTTCGGCAACAGCCTATATCCACGGTTGGAATCCGGCAAAAGTTTTCACTGTGTATAAAATCGGAGATTACAAGTTTCAGCCTCTCACTCTATTTATGTACGAATTTCAGAGTCTCTCTCTTATACCACTCCAGACCCTAAGCACCCTTATATATTGGGCTACAAGAGACTAATTAGGGTCATCCGGTCGCAACGCAACCCGACACCAAATTCGGGCCACAACATCACAAATCTCCACTTTGGCTCGAATTACGCCAAGCTTTACAATCTTGAGCTACTCCTTTCGCAGCCTCCACATGCCCCTAAGGGCCTCAACAACTACAAGTACCAATCAAGTCCAGACAGTGTCTGAACTTGAGAGTAGGAATGACCTTTGTCATCATATTGCCGAATTCTCTGGTGTCCCAATCTTCCTCACTGCAATAGCACCATGTGCAACCACATCTTTGATGAAGTGATACCTGACATCAAGGTCCTCTCATGTAACTTCTGATTTTTAATCAAATGTATGGCAATTTGGCTGTCTGAAAACACAGTTAAATCATCCTGCTGCAAGCCCAAATCACCAACCAAGCCTCTCAACCATATAGCTTTCTGCACTGCCTCTGTGGCTGCCATGTCCTCAGCCTCAGTAATAGACAATGGTGCCAAATCACCTATTCATGGAATTGATACCTTCCGCACTTCGGGTCTCACTTTTTCATTAGTTTTATGTATCCCTCAATTTTCATTCAATTTATTGTCAGTTCGCAAAATCATATCAGATTTAAATTGCTCAGTTACTTTTTCTGAAGGTAGTCATTTGGAGGACTCTATTCTTCAAGAGTCTATTCTTCCAACTCCAGATTTTGATTTTGACATCCCACCATCTCTTCGTGTCTATGCTCATCGCCAAAAAAGAGTAGTTAATCATGTTCCAACGACTGAAGTAGTAAACCCAGCCTTGCCACTTCCACCAGTCACTTCAACGCCCGAAGATTCTTCCATCTCTCCGGACTCTAATCTTGATCAACCTATTACTGTTCGGAAAGGTAAACGGTCTTGTACCAATCACCCAATCTCTAATTTTGTATCGTATAATAAATTGTCCTCCTCCTTTCACGCTTTTTCTTTGTCATTATCCTCTATTGCTCTTCCTAAGCCCTACAGAGAGGCACTTTATCATCTAGGGTGGAGGAAAGCTATAAAAGAAGAAATAAACGCTTTAAAATTGAATCATGCTTCGGACCTTGTTCCTAAGCCTACTGATACTCAGGTTGTTTGTTGTTATTGGGTTTTTCCTATTAAACAGAAGCCTGATGGTACTATTGACCATCTCAAAGCTTGACTAGTTGCTAAACGCTACACTCAGACTTATGGCCTTGATTATACTGAGACGCTCTCTCCTATGGCCAAACTGAATTATGTTCATGTGATAATCTCTCTTACAGCTAATCGAGACTGGCCACTTCATCAACATGATGTTAAAAATGTCTTTCTGCACAGTGACCTTACTGAGACAATCTATATGACTCAACCATTTGGGTTTGAGTTTAATGGGGAGTGTGTGTGTCATCTCAAGAAGTTTATCTATGGCCTCAAACAGTCCCCTCGTGCGTGGTTTGAAATGTTTAGTAAAGCAGCAGTAGCTCAAGGTATGACCCGAAGCCAAACCACTCTCTCTTTTTTAAGAAAACGAAACGTGGTATTGTGATTCTTGTGGCGTATGTAGATGATATCGTTATCACCAGAAGTGAAAAAGATGGGATACAAGTTCTAATCCATCACTTGAGTTCTAGCTTCCTTGCTAAGGATTTGGGCAAACTTCGGTATTTTCTAGGAATTGAGGTGGCTCGATCGAAGCAAGGCATTAGTCTTTCTTAGCGAAAGTATACTTTTGATCTCTTACAAGCTCTGTTACATCAACTCTTCAAAAGTAATGAAGTACCCGTATTGGACACATATCCCTCGGCATGGGTATGGGATATGTGTCCGACACTTTTGGTTGGATATGTACTTAAAAGCATATCCAATCATTTAATTACATTTTTTTTTTTTTATCAGTAATTACATTATATTATTACTTTAAAATGAGTTAAATGCCTATATTGAACATTATATTAGATACAAACATTACTTTACTCTAGAAAATAAAATAAAATAATTAATTAAATGAATATTTAGCCATGTCCGTATGTCCATCTATTTGGAGATTTGACACGTCCGACGCATGGATACATACCCGTGTCTGACACCCGTACCCGAGTCCATGTAACATAGCTTACAGGATACTGGATATCTTGATTCAAAACTTATAGCTACACCCATGGAGACTAATGTAAGGTGGATGATGGTGACCTACTCGATAATCCAAAGAAGTAACGAAGACTCGTAGGTAAACTTATTTACCTCACAATCACTCGTCCAAACATCTCTTATGCAGTCAGTGTTGTGAGCCAGTTCATGACCAGTCCTCGGGTACCTCACATGGAGGCAATTGTACGCATCTTGAAGTATCTCAAGGGTGCTCCAGGACGTGGTCTGCTTTATCGATCTTCTGGACATCTTTGGACTGAGGCATACACAGATGAAGATTGGGCCAGTTCTCCTTTTGATCGACGGTCCATCACGGGTTACTGCACCTTCATAGGAGGAAATCTAATAACTTGGAGGTACAAGAAACAGTCAGTTGTGGCCCGTTCCAGTGCTCAAGCAGAGTATTGTGCCTTGGCACACACTGCCTGTGAACTTACTTGGTTGAAAACTCTTTTACAGGACCTTGGGATTTCAGTCCAGTACCCAAATTCATCTCCATTGTGACAATCAAACAGCTATTCATATTGCTAACAATTCAATCTACCATGAGAGGACTAAACACATTGAAGTAGATTGTCATTTTATTCGATCTAAAGTTTATTCGAATGAGATTGTTACACATTTTGTTCCTTCTAGTAGACAGCTGCTAGACATCTTCACTAAGGCACTTCCCAAGAACTCTATTGATTCCATATGTAGCAAGCTGGGAGTTATTGACATTTACT
>JAOTQH010000063.1:1027826-1041173 GCA_025631255.1 Cornus kousa | reverse complement strand
TATTTAAATAATATAAAAGCCTAATTAAAACCTTATTTTGGTGCATAAAATAATATGTTTTTGTGTACTTATCACATTGCAATGAAATTTTTTTTTTGTATGAAACAAATATTTGTTGAATAATTTTGTGTATGAGACAAATATTTGTTTAGGTATATCTATGGCTTGGTGATTGGACTGGAACTAATAGGCCGGCCCATTTAATAATTTTTTTAAATACGAAATGTTTTGTGCATTTCTATTGGATCAGCGTTGGCATAATAAAGGTCATAACAGTAAAATTACCCGTAAAAAATTAAACTTCTATAGTTCCAACGGTTAAAATGAAGAATGAAGAGCGCTCCAGCGAATTTAGACACCAAATCCAAGCCGTTGGATCAGCAACTAATCCAACGGTTGAAATTTCAAAAAAATAAGACCGTTGAGAGAAGCGTCGCTTCCCCAGCTTCAAAATGGGGGGTGTCTCAGTCCCCTTTTCTTATTCGTGCTATCCATCAAAGAGAAATAGAGCTGTAGAGAGAGAGAGAGAGAGAGAGAGAGAGGCGGTGAGGACTACAGACCCAGAAGAGGGAACGTTCTTCATCGTCATTTTAGAGATTTGGAGAAGGTCTTGGACAGATTCAAGGTTCTCAAATGGCTTCAAGACCCACCGTTCAACAGCAAAACAGAGGTATTACATAACTTCCTCTCTCTCTCTCTATATATATATATATAGGTGGCTGTTCTTGCCTCTATGTTGTTTGATATTTTATTTCTCGTCGTTTTAATCTTGGGTTATTGAAATTTTTAGATTTTAAGGCTCTTCGGTGTTAAATTTCTTTGTTCTATGTTACATGGATCATGGATTAATATAGTATTTCGATGATGTTTTAAGATCAGATATGATTTTTGCCTTCTTTTACTTATTTCATCATCATACTCGTTGAGTTTCTCCTATCTTGAGTATGATTTCTATTTACTAATCTGTTCAACTTATACCCTATACTATCTTATTGGCTGATTGGCCTTTCTGGGTTTATCACTTTCTTTGAAATTTCACTGTCTTAACGTTTTCTCTGTATTTCATCATCAAGACGATTCTTTATATTTAATTCTTTCTGGTTCTGTATTGTTTCTAAATAAGTTTCTGGTTGAAAGGGTATTGTTCCATCTCTGATTTGATTTCTGATTTCTAAATAAGTTTCTGGTTGAAAGATTATTGTTCCATCTCTTATTTGATTTCTGATTTCTAAATAAGTTTCTGGTTCTGTCTCGTTTCTGGGATTCTAACCTGATTTCATCGTTTTGATTTTTTGATTTTCTGGTGGGTTTCAAGAATTTCATTGAGAACTTTTAACGAATGTTTTACAGGTGAGGCAGTTGCTGCTGGGGGTATCAAGCAGAAGAACATGGCAGCCGAAGGGAGAAACCGCCGTGCCCTGGGTGACATTGGAAATTTGGTTACTGATCGGGAAGGAATTGATGGCAAGCTACTCCCTAAAATCTCTCGCCCCATTACAAGGTCTATCTCCCTCTCTCTCTCCGTGTGTGTTATATAGAACCCTTTCTTAGTTATGTGTTTGATCTATAAATTGATCATTTTTTTCTGCTGTTTCAGGGGTTTTTGTGCACAATTACTTGCCAAGGCACAGGTAGAAGCAGCTGACAACAACAAGGTTTGCCCTCCTTAACAGTTGATCTGTGGTGTTAATTAATTGCAGGCCTAACGGTATTAGGCCCTTACTTTCCAAAGGGAGGTCAAGGTTCAAGCCTTAGTAGAAATGTGTGTGTGAGTACCAACTATGAAAAATAAAAATAAAAATTTCAGTTCCTCTGATGGGTGTTCTTGGTACCTTGGATTTGCAGAAACCAGTCACAGTTAATGTGGAAGGAGGCATTGTTGTCAATGGAGCCGTAGCTGTGGCTAAAAGAGCTGCACCACAGAAGGCAGCTCAGAAGAAAGTTACTGTGAAACCGAAGCCCGAGGCTGTGATTGAGATAAGTCCTGATACTGTAGAAGAGGTCAAGAAGCAGAAGCCCGAAAACCGGAAAAAGGCGAGTGATGGGTCATCGCGATCGCGAAAGATTACCCATTCTCTTACTTCAGTCCTCACTGCTCGTAGCAAGGTGACCTTAATTCTCCAACTCTTATGACTATGTAGAAAAGAAAAACAATTTTTTGGGTATTTTTGGTTGCCTCTTTTCCTAATTCAATCCCACATTGCAGGCTGCTTGTGGCCTAATTGATAAACCAAAGGAGCAAATAGTGGATATTGATGCTGCAGATGTGAATAATGACTTGGCAGTTGTGGAATACGTTGAAGATATGTACAAGTTCTACAAGATAGTTGAGGTATATATATCATCCTGTTTATTTTATTTATCTCTGTGTTTTTATTTTGTGTTTAATGTCTGATTAGTATTCATTTAAAATTTTACTTTGATATGCAGACTGAGTTCCGGGTTCATGACTATATTGATTCCCAACCCGAGATAAATGAGAAGATGAGAGCAATTCTGATTGATTGGTTGATAGAAGTTCATCACAAATTTGAACTTATGCCAGAGACCCTTTACCTCACAGTCAACATCATCGATCGCGTCCTTTCGATGAACACTATGCCACGGAAGGAACTGCAGTTAGTGGGCATCGGTGCAATGCTTATGGCCTCTAAATATGAAGAAATTTGGGCCCCTGAGGTACGTAAAACATCTTGATGCGTCATAAATGTTTCCTCTGCTTTGGAATGACTAGCTTTTATAATTAACAACAAGATGAATTATTGCAGGTCAATGACTTTGTTTGCATCTCAGACAGAGCTTATACTCATGAGCAGGTGTTGATCATGGAGAAGCGCATATTAGGCGTGCTTGAATGGAACTTGACAGTTGCTACGCCTTATGTGTTCCTCGTCCGGTTTATCAAAGCTTCTATTCCTGATCAGGATGTGAGCATTTCTTAAATCCTAATAATATATAGTGGTTGTGATGATTGTTATTAGTTCTGTGTCAAGATGTGTTTTTATTTTTGGCTACTGATTTTTGTTTTGTTTTGTTTTGTTTTTTTGGTTGTTTGCCTTGTAAAAATAGATGGAGAATATGGTCTATTTTCTGGCTGAATTGGGTATGATGAATTATGCCACTGTAATGTACTGTCCATCAATGGTTGCTGCCTCAGCAGTCTACGCTGCCCGTTGCACTCTAAACAAGAGCCCGGTTTGGAATGAGACACTTAAGCTGCACACCGGTTTCACAGAGCCACAGCTAATGTTAGCTTCATTTCCCCTTCTGTTGCTTTTCACTTGTGTTGGTATATTTTTAAGATTGGTACAAAAATTTTACTTTTTTTTTTTTTTAAAATTCTGTTTTGAACAGGGATTGTGCTAAACTACTTGTTAGCTTCCACTTGATGGCTGCAGAAAGCAAGCTGAAGGCTATCTACAGGAAATACTCTAATCCACAGCGAGGCGCTGTTGCTCTGCTCCCACCTGCCAAGTCTCTCTTGGCTATGACATAAGCAGAAAAATGATTTGCAGTGAAGAGAAGGACATTGAATTTTTTGTATGTAATGATCTTCAGTGAGTCTTTTAATCAGTTAAGAACTAACTAGTCAAGTGTTTGAATCCTTTTATGTTCTGCTTCTGAAACAGTTTTGAAGCATCTTTTTCCCCATGACTACAATTAGTTTCAAGCTCATTCATCAATTCATTTTATTTTTCAATTCGATATTACCAATTGATGTTTGTTGTTGCACCAAAATTGCTTTGCCTTATTGATTAATACCAACAGAAGTTTCTTCTAATTCATTCTTTGGTCTGTTGAGTCAGATTATGTGATATGTAATATCGCCTCACTTGAATTTTGCAAGCACTCTGATGTAGGCACAAATTGTGAAATGATCACAGAAGTTTCTTCTAATTCATTCTTTGGTCTGTTGAGTCAGATTATGTGATGTGTAACATATCCTCACTAGAATTTTGCAAGCACTCTGATGTAGGCACAAATTGTGAAATGATCATGGACTTGATTAGTGTATTTTGACAACAATTGTGTGACAGTTTTAATCATGAAAGCATTACATGCTGAAAATTTATGTTCATTTTTGGCTTGAACTAATGTTCATCTATTTAACTGATGCACTTTTGGTGGGACTTTAAAGTAACACAATTTCACTGGAGAGAATTGATGATGCACAATACTCTTGAAGTGCTTTGACACTCTAAGAACAGAAGAGAAAGAAGTACACACAATACCTTAATTATTATTGTCTTTTGATCTCTTCATCTAGTTTGGCTTGCCAAATCATTCGCAGTGTCTGACAAACACGGCGCAATTCGCCAGGAGGTGGAAGGTTCTCTTTTATGACAGGAACTTGCACAAAGTTATGGATCCACGAAGCAAATGAAGGGTATTTTGTTGAGTCTACTAACTCAATACCAGCAGCTTCCTCTGCAAACTTGTTCCAATAAGCAAACACACTCGCCACAATATCAAGAAATCCGATTTCCTCCCCTCCAAAGAACTTCTTCCCATTTATCTCTCCATCAAGAAATTGCAACCCTTCAGCTATTGAATCAAGTGCCTTTGCTTGATCTTCCCCGATTGAATAAAATGCCTCATGCGACGCTCCATACAGCTGCACAAACAACATTTACAACATCTTAGAACTTATAAATAAATATATATATATATATATATATATTTTGGGTTAAACTATGATCCTTTTGAACATTACAAACGATGAAGAATTAGAATGCGTGACCTTTTCATCCACAAATTTAGCCCAGAAACGCATGTGGGCTCTCTCCATGGGACTTTCTGGCAATATAGGATTATGTTTCCATGTCTCATCGATGTACTCAAGAATGGTTAGTGATTCTGATATCGGTTTTCCACCATGAATGAGCACTGGAACTTTCTTGTGAACCGGATTCGAGTCAAGAAGCAATGAGCTCTTGTTCTTGAGATCTTCTACTATGAATTCATATTCTATGCCTTTCAACTTCAATGCCCACTCAATTCTGTGACTGAATGGACTTAGCTTTGTACCCAAAAGCTTCAAATCCTTTCCGTCCATGACTTTCTATGCTATTACTGTATTTTTGTGCAGCTGCAAGGGGTTTAGAAGATGAAGTAGACTTCTTAATTTTATTTATTTATTTTTAAAAAGAGTTTTAGTCAATGTCAAATAAGGTGTTATTGTTGTAGTTATTAGACAATTATTGATACTGATGTGATCATGTGCATTTTGCAGCCATTCTTAAATCGATTTGCATTGGACCACGGTTTTTAATTTCGGGTATCAACTTTCAAGTTTCAATCAATCCTTGTTGAGTACAAATAACACGATGACAAATATTATTATTATTATTATTATTATTTATTTATTTTATTCTTTCCACTTTTGGTTCTAGGGAATATATATAATACTATTTCAATCCGTCTACTCTTTCTAATCCGGCACCCAATTTAGTGAGTTTTTAAACATTTTAGGAAAAAAAAATTGAATAATAAAATATTTAACAAGTATAAGCATAAACTTTGTTGAGTTATTGATTATAAATCCAAAAGATGATAAAAATTAATGGAAAAAATGAAAACACAAATAATAAAATATATTTTATTTATCATATTTATTTTTTTTAAAGCTAAAAGTAGAGTAAAATGAATTATATGACTCTTATTTGCAATTATTTCTGAACATCATTATAATGGAATAGGGTTGCAAATGAATTGAGTTGAGCCAACTCACCGTATTTAGACTCGACTCTTTCATTTGTGGGATTAACTCTCATAGGCCAGATCACGACAAATTCAAATTTAGTTTATTATTATTTTAAAAAATTCAGACTTTACTCTAATGAACATGTTGATGAACCCATATATTTATGTTAATGAATACAAATTTTAAAATTAATTTTAAACTCAATTTAACGATCCGAACTCTCTTCATGGAGAGATGGATCCACTTTTAGTCCCACTTAATGAAATAAAATGCGAGGGACCGTCGTCATACTATATACTTTCCTATATGTATAAGGTAGTGGCGTGACAGTCACGTGACTGATACACGCGTGGCATTCGCTGAATAGTCAGGGAGGAGGCTGGCTCTCCAAAAACGCTGACTCGAGGGAAGATATTATTTCAGACCAAAAAAGAAAAAATCTCTCTCCTGGTATGGGTTGGGGTTTGGGGATAAGAGGGGTTGTTATTGGTTCTCATGCGTAGAATTAGAAACACCAAAGTCTCTTCTTCTTGAACCTCCCGCCGGGAGGAGAGAGAGAGAGAAGAAGAAGAAGAAGAGACGCTCTTTTTAGAGAGAGAAAGAAAGGGTCTGCAAATATACGTAATTTATACACGTAGAGGGAGAGAGCTCTACGATTCGTCATGGATTCAGCTCCACCAAGGACCGATAATGACATCGTTTCTCAGAACGAAAAGGAGGCATATGCGTCGATGGTCGATCCCTTCTTGGTTGAGGCTCTCCAAAACCCTCGTCATCGTCTTACCAGTCAGTTCCTTCCTTTTCTTTTCTTTTCTTTTAATCTATAATTGTTATTCATAGAATCGATTAAAGGTGTTAGATTTATTTCGTTTTTCAGCTTTTTCCTGTAATTTTTGACCCTGGGGTGCATTCTTCTTAATGTCTCCATTGCTTATGTATATATGAACTTGTTGCATTGACTGGACTGAATTAGGGTTAGGATTTTGATGAAGTGTTCATTGGAGATTAATTTTCTAGGGATCTGTAGCTGTGTCGTATGGAGGGTTTCAATAGGCAATTAGGGTTCCCTTTTTTCGGTTTCGGTGTATGCAATTATAGAAATTTTGTCACACTAAAATGTTTTCCTGTTGTCTTTTATGTTATTTTGAATCCATTTAGTGTTACTTATAAAAACAAAATTGAATCCATTTAGTGTCTCCTCTTGTATTAATTGAAATTTCTGTACTTCATATTTATATGCTTATACATATACTTGTGTGTGTAAATGTGCTACTTGCTTAGAGAAACTGACATCCGACTCCTTTTTTTTTTTTTTCCAATAAGTTTTAATTAATTTAAGCACAATTAAACAGCTTTTATGAAGATTGAATCGTAGTGACTAAAAACCAGGTCTTATGAAAATACAAAGAAGCACTAAATCTTAATGATTATTTTCTGAATCTTCATAGTTTAAACTTTACAGAAATTGGTTTGAGAACCAATGTCATTCATAACAGAAATTGAAGATCCTAATTTTTCTTAAAAGGATGCAGGCAATTGTTTGCTTCAAGTCTCAAGATTTGCTATTTATTGTTTGTCTGTATCTCAACAGCCATGTTATATTTTACTACTTCTATTGATTGACACTGTTCCGGATTTGAGTGGCTTATGTGACATTAGTTGCAACCGTATGTAAAATACCTTTGTATTTTTATAAATTAGGTCATGTGAATTGGTGAGAGTAACTTGACTCCAATGCTCTCTTTACTTATGGGAAAAAAACAATGACTTCGTGAATTTTGATGTTCAATCCATACAGGTTCAATATACTTTTTTTTGGTCTACGAATTTTCCTGCACTCATGGTTTCTATAATTTGATGAACCTTTCTTTGTATTTTTGCTCTCTCGTCTGTTTCTTTTCCATGCTTCTACTTGCTCACAAAGTGTTGTGTCGTGACGTTCACTGAGTAGACTCTCTTTTCCAGAATAGTATCTAATTGGACTTTGAAAATAGATGGAAGCACATATTTGAATTGAGTTGGCATAGTAATGAGCAGACATGATTTTCTTATAATTTATATTACTTAAATTTCTTTTCAACCGCTATTATATTTATGTATCATGACTAACCATAGGGGGGATTAAATAAATTCTAATAACCTTGCACAAATATGTTAGGAAATTGAGTCGTGTGTTGGCATATTCCTAATAAAAACTGAGTTGTATTCTGTCAAAAGTGTCGTCAAGTTGTTTGTAGATATCAGTTAAAGAAATGGCAGACAATTTTTTTAGAGATTATAGTTTACTGAATCACATCTAGTTGCAGGTAATATGACTATATTATGGCCTTAGTTTTGTTGGGTTTATAAAATGTTTTGGAAAAAGTTTTTCAACATTGGCTTTTTATTTTTTATTTTTAGCGTTGCTCAAAAACTTGGATTATAACAAGGAAAAAAAATGCTTGTTGATCAAATGGTCGACCGAACGGGACTTACTTGGCAGTGTACGTCAATCGATGTGTCAATCGGATGAGGTGTTACCCAAAAAAACTGAAATAAAATCCATTATGTAATGTTCTAATGGTCAATCAATCTAATGGTTCACAGAAGGCTTCGATTGAATGCTCGATCGATTGAACTTGTCGGTTTGCTGTTTTTGGAAACTCTCTCTAATTAGAGTTTAATAGGTTTTGACCACCTAAAATGTTTACGACTCCCATATGGGCTATAATTATGGCCAAGTTAGGACATAGATATTGAGGAGAACAAAAGGGCAAACCTAAGAGTTCTTTATTTGTAGAGAGAATTTCATATTACATAGACATTCAGTCTAGGGTTTACCAAGACCATTAATGGGTGATTGAAACTTCTTCAAGTAGCTGTTCTTTCAGATTTTTTTCATTCAACCAAACAAATAACAGTAGAGATTGCTAGTTGCTATCAATCAACTAGAAAAGCTGATTTGTGAGTAGCGTATGTTGTAGACAAGTGGAAGCACAATATGGAGACGTTTGAGGATGACTGAAAGTTTGGTGTTCGTCTGTATTTGGAGGTGACCGAACTGGTAACCTGGTCGATTTTTTCCCTGCTGTGGGTTTTTTCACGTGGAAATTTTGTGTCTCAACTCTTCTCTATTTTGCTTTGTTTATTGCTTTTACTAGCTTGTTTGTGATTTGACTGGTTAGGTTTAAGAATTGAATCTTCATTAATAATTAGACTTCACATGTAACAAACTGGATTTAAGTTGAGTCAATTGGTAATTGAAAAGTTAGTCTATAAGAAAAAAAATCCGTAATCACCTCTCCTTTAGGTCTAAACCACTGCTTGTACTCTGGAGCCTTGGGCAACGGTCCTAAGTTTTTATAAGGATAATCGGCTAATTTGAGTATGGCATTTGATTATTATGTATGACAGTATTAATGTCCAATTCGAGAATTGTTTCTTTGTGATGATCCTATCTCAGTTCTCTGTCTTCATTTCAGCCTGAAATTGGATAACTTTTGATAGTTAGGTAGGAAGATAGTGTCAGGGTGTTCTAATCTATATCATATTTATTTTTCTTTAAATAAACTTTTCTCTTAATTTGTTTCTCCTAATGTTTAGGTAGGAAGATAGGATCAGGGTGTTGTACAGTATATCGTATATGTTTTTCTTCAAATTCACTTTTCCCTTGGTTTGTTTCTCCTAATTTGTTATTATTTTCAGTTCTGCGAATGGAACTCGAAATTCAAAAGTTTCTGCAGAATTCTGATCAACAGCAGTTTGAGTTCCAGCATTTTCCTACTTCCTACCTTCGCCTTGCAGCGCACCGTGTTGCTCAACACTACGGTCTGCAGAGTATGGTTCTAGATAATGTCTTAGATGGCCTGGGAACTAGAATTTTGGTGAGAAAAATGACAGAAAGCAAATACCCTGCTGTCTGTTTATCAGAAATACCTGCTAAACAGCCGGACAGTGACACACACAAGCGGGTTAAAATTGTTAGCAGGCCAAGACTTGATAAAGCTTCCTCAGATGAAGCCAATGAACTGGGGATCAAACGCAATCCTGTGAGAACTGTGGAAGAGAGGAAGGAAGATTATGACAGGGCACGAGCTCGCATTTTCAGTAACCCTAGTAGTCGTGAGTCGGAAGATACATCGTCTCAGGATTCATTAGATGGGAAAATTTTGAGTTTGAGCAAAGATGAGAATGGAGGTTGCAGGAACTGCATGGTTGATTCAGAGAAAATCCTCTGCGTCAGAGATGGTGGTACTTCTTCCCAAGTTGCTATTTTCAGAGATAGGGAGAAGGATCGCACTGACCCAGATTATGACCGAAGATATGAAAGGTAGGCATTCATTCCTGTATTTGAATTGGAATTTTTTGAGTTATTTAGGTGGAAGGTACCAATTTCTGTTTGAGACTATTTTTGGTTGTCCCCTTCTGATATATCCCTTAAAGAGTTCAATAGTTCCTGCAGAACTGCCTGTGTCATCATACTTGGTCTAATTAGAAAATTGAAAGTATTTATTGTACTTCATCTTTCTTAATTATTTAGTAAAAGAGTGCTAATGGCAGTCACTGAGGCGACTGTTCGTTCACACTCGCTCTTTTCATTGGATAATTAAAACTCATTAAATATTAGTATCCTATTTTGATGGGGGCATTAAAAGCATAACATTTTTAGGACTGAATTACCCTCCCCTTTAACATCTCATTCTCAGACGCCTCTCTTCCATCTCCTCCCTCAATCTCTATACGCCTGTGTGTGTGTGTGTGTGTAAACAACTGTCTGCCAAAATATATATAAATACTCCTATATATTTATATCTGTCACAGACTCATGATGTGATTTGACAAAATCTCTTGTTCAAATTAAAAGAAAAGAAAATAATCTTTAATTTATTAGATCCAAATGCCTCGGTACCACAAACCAGTGCATCCTCTTGCATTCTTATTCTTCTTCCAGTGAAGAGAAAACCTGACGTTCATGAAACAACTATGCATTTCAATGTAAAAGAATTATAATATAATCCAGTAAAGTTTTTAACCATACGTTTGTGTATGTCTATATAATATATATATATATATATATAAACACTAATCTTCAGTTACGTGTATATATATAATTATATATACGTGTGTGTGGCTGTTTATATATACAAACATATATATGGATTGAGGAGAAGAGAGAAGAAAGACGAATGAGAATGAAATGTTAAAGGGGAGGGTAATTTAGTCCTAAAAATGCTATGCTTTCAGTGCCTGATGAAAATAGGATATTAATAATTAATGTTTAAAATTAGCCAATGAAAAGCGCGAGTGTGGATGGACAGTTAGCCATTCCTCATAGTAAAAAAGTTGTTTTATCCTTTAAGAAGCTAGCTTTTTTTTTTTTTTTTTTTTTTACCCCCCACCGGGTGGTAAAGCAAACGCGCACACCCTTTTACCCACGCCGGGGCTCAAAGCCTTAAACACCTCCCCTCCGCTTTAAGGATAGGGAGGTTATACTGCTATGCCAAAGGCCCTTTGGTAAGCTAGCTTGATATACTTGTAGAATTATAGTATTTATAATTTATATTAGCTATTAAATATTACACCTGGTTTTTGATATAAAATGTGATTTTGAATAAATTTATAAAAAAAAAAAAAAAAAATCCTGAAAATACTGGAAATTAAAGGGTTACATGAGTTGGTTTCCAACTGATGAATTGTTAATGGATCAGGCTAGAGTTTTATTTTCAAAATCCATGCAACGGACAGGTTGTTTATGGGTTGAAGTCATGTGTCACCATAGGCACCCAACTTGACTGGATCTTGTAATTTAGTAAGTCTTTGTTATTGATCCTGATATTTTAAGATAAGTAGATCCCCCAATGATCCAAAGCTAATTTATATTTTTAACTGGTGCAGGTATGTTAGGAGTATACCAGCTAATCAAAGTGAAAGCTTTGCGCCTTTCGATATGCAGAATTGTCAGCCTCCCTTTGTGCAGTATGATGCCGTTTTTCCTCAGATGGGTCCGATGCCAAGGACTCATGGTTCTATCAGCTACAGTACCCCTGTCATGAGCCCTTTTTGCACAATGGGGCATCAGACATCTAGGAATCCTGTTTATATGCAGTTGCCAAACCCTGCTGTGATGTATGCACAATCATATGATCAATTGAGATATGCTTTTTTCCAGGTATCCTTCGATACTGTATCTATTAGGGCTTTTTTTCCAACCCCAATTTTTTTAATAAAAAAATTAGTATGGTTTAAAATTTTTGCAACACAACGGAAAAATTATAGTTAAAATACACTGAACAATATATGTAGGATACTAGACATACTGGGATATTTGTAGTTTATAAGATACATGTGTGGGCGGATCATGGTATGAAAGCTGTAATTTTGTTTATTTTTTGAAGAACACTTGACTTGAGAGTTGGGTTTTGAGCATTTTGTGTTAAATCTTCAAGCTTGAAATTTTTGGACAAGTCAGTCTTGAAATGGGAATTTGATCATACTGGTTTACGTTCTCCAGTGGGCAGATTGAAATGTTATCGTTGTTGACACTGATTCTATGCCTTTGAGATGGTTTGACCTTCAATTGCAATGGAATACGAGGATATTAAATCTTACTGTCAACCCTTCTTGTTGAACCATTTTTATTTTTTTTTGCTTTTCTCTTTGTCTATGTGCCTATGTATGTATTGCTTGCTTATGTAATTAATTGACGCAATTTTACTGTTTTTTCAGGCCCACTACTGTCAGCAGTCTCTGAGTTTTGATTACTCCCAAACCATTGATTGAGTTAGATATGGAAGATCTATACGATGCAATTTTTTTTTTTTACCTCCCATTCAGGATATTGTCATAAGACAACTTTATAAAATTGTTGTTCTCAAGTAGTTTATCATTTTTATTTTTGGTGACTTGATTTTTGGGCAAGAATACCATATTTACTTTTTATTATTTGATTGTAGTTGAATCTTATATGTGTGTGTGAGTCTGTGTTACATGGCCTTCTCCCCTATTTTTTAGACTCGCTGTTTATTTAGATATGTATGATACTCGATCTATATAGCGTGTTGTGTTTTAGTGTGAATTGTTATACTATTGAAAAAACCGAAATGTTCTGAAAACATTAAGGGCATGTTTGATTTTCCAATTTAGCGGGGCATGTTTGATTTTTCAATTTAGCGAGACGGTTAGTGATTTTAAAAATAAGCGGTGTTTGATAAAATTTAAGACACCGCTTAATATGGTAATTATAACTTAAAAGAGGCCAAAATTTTAAGCGTTGGAAAGGTTATTTATTGCTTATTGCAGAGAACACGGTAATTGGTTGGATTTAAAAAATAAATTTCTAATGACTACTCTACCCTCATATAATGACATTATTTCTTTTAGGGTTTCTGTCTACGATTTCTCTAGGGTCTCTCTACAATTTCTTTAGACTCCTTTCTGTTATTTCTCTCTGCGTCTGAAAATAAGATGAGTTCTCTCCTTTAAAAAACTCTTCTATTTATATTTCTGAAAAATATTTTACCTATAATATTTTAAATACGACAAATAGCTTTTTGGTTATATTTAAATTGATATTTAGTTACTTGTTGCTGCTAATGAAAATGAATTACATGGAACAAATTCCAAAAAAATAAAAAACATAATTCTACCTAATATATTTTAAACTA
>JAOTQH010000063.1:1014367-1027726 GCA_025631255.1 Cornus kousa | reverse complement strand
CAACAGACAAAACATGATGAATTGATGACCATGATTGAAGCTTTGAGAATAGAGAATGCAGAATTGAGAGCTGGAATACAGTGCCAAGAAGCTCCAGTAATTCCACGGCCACCTCCGGCAGGTAAGTGAGGTATGCAACCCGATGTTGCACAATAAGGTGAGTAAGAAGGGAATAATCACACAGATCTTCGCCGAGAGGAGGTTAGGCCAGAAGACTTGCAGTCAAATGCTTACCGCGTTGAAGATTGAGAAGGATCAATTCATTTGGATCCATGGCACGAAAACACCAGGTGGAATGAAGCCATGACTTTCGATTCCGTATCAAGAAAGGCACAGTCGAGAGGAAACTATGGAGTTTGGTCATCACAGACCTACACTGCTTTGGCAAAAGGAATTGACAGAAGAAAGGTCGTTCAATCCGCCTTACCGGTCTTCAATGGCCACGTACGACTATGGAAGTTCAGAGCGAAGATCTGCAGATCAAAGAATTGTTACAAGGTTCCAAAGGGAGAATGAGGCCCTCCGATCAGTAGTGCGAATGGTTGATTCGCCATTCACTGATGAAATCCCGAATGCTTTGAGTCCAAGGAAATTCTCCATGCCTGATTTCATTCTGTTCAATGGAACAACTGATCCGATTGATCATGTGTACCACATTCAGTTGAAGATGGCTCTAAACACAGAGAACGATCCCCTAATGTGCAAGTGTTTCCCTACAAGCTTAGCTGGACCAGCACTCAACTGGTTCAAGAACCTACCGAGAGGCTCAGTTAATAGTTTCCAAAGCCTATGCAATCGGTTCATAAGCCAATACTATAGGAATAAGCTCTCAACCATGGATATCTCGAGTCTTTTCACAATAAAGCAGCATGAAGACGAGCGTCTCCAAACTTTTCTTACTAGGTTCAACCTTACTAAGAGCATGGTGATTAAGTACCATCCTTCCATAGAGGTCCAAGCATTCAAGCTAGCAATGAATCATGGTACACCGTTTCACACGAGCCTGGTGGTAAACACATTGAAGACCATGAATGAGTTAAACGAAAGAGCTGATGGATTTGTGCGTTTGGAAGAAATAGAAGAAGAAGCAGCTAACGCTCGAAAAACCTCCATAATATCAATGGAGGAGAAGACCAAAGCCAAGATCCGTCAAAAATAGGCTCCGCTACAATGACAGACCTCCTGAAAGGCAGAGAAGAGGCCTAGAGAAGAAGAGCTGATTACTCCACTTAAAGTTACTCTCGCAAGGCTGTATCAGAAAATAAAGATAAGTTTCGCCCTCCCCTGCCAATTAGACAACCCCTCGAGCAGAGGGATCAGTTTAAACATTGTGTCTTTCATAGTGACTTTGGTCATCAAACTAACGATTGTAGGAATTTGAGGTGGTAGGTAGAGATGCTGATAGCAAGAGGGGAGTTTGCGGGATATATTTAAGGGTCGGCGATGGAACAGAATCGACCGGTGGAATAAGTGAAGAGGAATCAAAAGCCAAGCTCCCATAACACACAACTAGTTCAGATAATAAATGTAATTCATGGTTGACCTAAGCCGAAAGAAGAGTCAGATGAACCACTCCAAACGTACCTCCGCCAAGCACAAATGAAGATGAGGATAGGCAGTGTAAACGCTCTGCACCAGCAGAACGCAATAACATAGATAAAATTTGACAGAATGGACCTACTGCCCATTCAGACCCCTCACGAGGATCCATTAGTCATCAGTCTGACAGTGGCGGAGTGATTGGTTCAAAGGGTTCTGATTGATCCTGGGAGTAGTGCGAATGTCATGCCTAGAGTAACGTTCGATCGGCTGGAGATTAAGCCAGAAAAGCTTAAGCCCAACGGCAATCCATTATTGGGGTTTGATGGAAACGAGTGGAGCCCATTGGTATGGTGGAAGTAACAGTGTAAGCCACAGAAAGAGTTCTGACAGAAAGCTTTGTTGTCGTCGAAATCCATCCGTCTTATAATCTCTTGATGGGAAGAGGGTGGATTCACCGAGTCCAAGGTGTTCCCTTAACTTTGCACCAAGTGATGAGTTGTTTAGGACCAAACGGGACCAAGTTAATTGATATTCATGGAGACCAGGTTGCAGCCAAAGAGTGCTATTCTGTAACATTGCAATCTGCTGGAAAGGGAAAAGCTCCCATCCGTTCTGCAAGCCCACGATAGCAATTACAGGAGCCTCCACCCAATAAGAATGGGGAGGAGGAGCCTTTAGTCTTGACCGAAGAACCTCTTGTTGATGTGCAGATTGACCATGACAAGCCAGAGCGAACCACAATAATAAGAATAAAACTCACCGAGGGGGAGAAACAGGAATTGATTAATTTCTTATCTCAGAATGCAGATGTATTTTCATGGAGCCATTCAGACATGCAAGGAATCAGCCCTTCTGTGTCTTGTCATTCCCTAAATGTGAATCCAAACGCAAAACCCTTAAGGCAAAAACAGAGAAGGTTCGCTCCAAAGCGATCAAATCATAGCTAAAGAGATTGATCGGTTGCTTAATGCAGGATTCATTAGAGAGGTTTAGTACCCGGATTAGTTCTTGAATGTCGTTGTTGTGCAAAAGAAGAGTAGAAAATGGAGAGTATGCATTGACTTTACCAATATGAACAAAGCTTGCTCAAAGGATAGCTTCCCATTGCCAAAGATTGATCAAATGGTGGATGCCACTACTAGATATGAATGGTTAACCTTCTTGGATGCTTATTCAGGCTACAATCAAATCCCCATGGATCCAACTGATGAAGAGAAAACTTTTTTCGTTACTGAACGCGAAACCTACAGCTATAAAGTTATGCCGTTCGGACTAAAGAATGCTAGAGCTACTTATGAAAGGTTGGTCAACAAGATTTTCAAAGATCATATAGGGAAGACTGTAAAAACTTACATTGATGGCATGGTAGTAAAAAGTAAGAAGAAATTTGACCATCTGGACCATTTGCGGGACGTATTTGGTGTGTTAAGGAGGTATGGAATGAAGCTTAATCCAATAAAATGCTCGTTCGGCGTAAGCTCTGGTCAATTATTGGGACACGTGGTTAACCATAGAGGAATCAAAGCTAGCCCAGCCCAGGAAGAAGCTCTGATCAAGAATGTAGAACCGAAGACAGTCAATGAAGTACAAGCACTTACAGGTCGGATAGCCGGCTTAAGTCGGTTCATTTCTAAACTGTCAGATCGCTGTAAGCTATTCTTCGAAATAATATGAAGCCATTAAAGGCAGACCTGGGTGGAAGAGCAGCAACAGGTGCTGAGTAGTCTAAAGGAATATATGCGGAACCCACCGGTCCTAATAACTCCCGAGCCAGGTGAGAAGCTTTTTGTGTAGCTTGGGGTGTCCAGCATAGCGACAAGTGCCATTCTGATCTGCTGCAAAGAAGGAAAACAATTCCCAATGTTTTATGTTAGCAAAATGATAACCGAGCCTGAACGAAGATATTCAAAGGCCGAAAGAGCAATCTTTCGCTAGTAAATGCAAAAAGAAAGCTCAGGCATTACTTTGAATCCCATCATATCGTCGTTCTGACCACATTTCCTATAAGGGTAATCTTGTATAAGCCAGACCTATCAGGGAGGATGACAAAGTGGGCTATAGAGCTAAGCTTATTTGACATAACGTACTAGCCCAGAACGGCAATTAAAGGGCAGGCAGTGGCTGATTTTTTGCTGGAATACGATGCAAAAGATATAGAAGAAGACCTGGAGGGTTATTCGTGGAAGCTCTTTGTAGATGGTTCCTCGAATCAGATGGGGGAAGGCATTAGGATCAAGCTGTAAACCCCAGAAGGCACATCCCTGAGTAAAGCGCTCAGACTTGAATTCAGAGCCATAAATAATGAAGCAGAATATGAAGCATTGTTGACTGGACTAAAGCTAGCTAAAGAACTGAAGGTCAGAAACTTAGTCGCTTTTAGCAATTCGCAGCTGATTATTCGGTAAGTGAACGGGGAATTTGGAACAAAAGATAAAACAATGGAAGCATACCGTTCTGCCATCACGCGCAAAGCTAAAGACTTTGATAAAATTGAGTTCATCTAGTTACCAAGAAAGCATAACGAGGATGCCGATCGGTTAGCATGGAGCGCATCAAGTTCTGGAGAAACACTGACGAGGGTGATTCCAGTGGGTATGCTATGCCAGCCATCCATCTTTGAAGAACCATCAGGCTCAGACCCTTGGCAAGTGAATGTCATACCATACGAGCCAAGCTGGATAGATTCGATCATAACTTATATACGGGATGGTGTTCTGCCCGAATAAAGAGATGAAGCAAGGAAAATCATATCTAATGCTGCAAAGTACGCCATAGTGCATAACCAGTTGTACAAAAGATCTTTTTTCGGACCATACTTGAAGTGTGTCACACCCACTGAAGCTTGGTAGATACTGCGAACTATTCATGAAGGTGTATGTGAAAATCATTTAGGGGGAGATCTTTGGCGCATAAAGCAATGACGCAAGGGTATTTTTGGCCGAACATGTCACGGGATGTAGAAGAATTTTCTAGAAGGTGCGATAAATGCCAAAGGTTCAGACCAGTGATCCACTAACCACCTGAAGACTTGCACATAATGGCCACACCATGGCCTTTCGCGCAGTAGGGGATGGATGTGGTTGGTCCTCTGCTGACCGCAAGGTCTCAGAACAAATATGTTCTGCTAGCAACAGATTACTTTACCAAGTGGGTAGAAGCAGAGGCGTATCCTAGTGTGACCCAAACTTATGTGAGATGCTTTATCTGGAGCAATATTATTTACTGCTTAGATGTTCCAAGGTCGATCTTCATGGACAATGGGACTAATCTTGATAGCAAGTAAGTAAGAGAATTGTTAGAAGAGTATGGAATCAACCAAAAGTTGGTAGTAGTTAGCCATCCGCAAGTAAATGGTCAGGCTGAGATCACAAATAGAATAATCTTTGCTTGCATTAAGAAGAAGCTAGATGATCAGAAAGGAAAATAGTTAGACGAACTTCCGAACATCTTGTGGGCTTACAGAATAACCCCGAGACGGCCGACCGGGGAGAGACCATTCGCCATGGCATACGGCACTGAAGCAGTTATACTGGTTGAACACTTAGTTCCAACTATCTGAAGCTTAGCGTGGAATCAAAAACAGAACGATAGTATGCTGAGGTTTAACCTTGATATGTTGGAAAAGAAAAGAGATGCCACAACAGTAAGGCTCGCGTCCTATCAACAGACCCATGCTAATAGCCACAATAAAAAGGTGAAGCATAAAGACTTCGCTCCTGGCGATCTGGTTCTGAAAAAGAAGGTGGGGATGGTCAAAAAGATGATGTCACTATGGGAAGTTCCGTACAGAATTGCAGAAGTCATAGGAAATGGGGCATATGTATTAGAAACCATGGCTGGTAGGCTGGTCGACAAGCCATGGAACGCCACATCTCTAAAAAAGTACTACCAGTGAGAGTAAAATTCCATTTTTAATGATGTTCATTCTGAGCTACATGTTTATAAATGTATAGAATATCCAAAGTTTATAAAAGCATTCATTTTGTTCCAAAAATTGACTGAGCAAAGAGCAAAAATAAGAGCAAGTGGCAGTTAGCACTATGAGCTGAACATAAAAAACTTGCACAAAAATAAAAAAGTGAAGTGTCAAGTGACATTCTAGCCGAGCGCCAAGCACTTAGCAAGGTAAGTGGTAGCTGGCACTATGAGCCGAACGCCAAAAATTGGTACAAGAATAAAAAGTGAAGTGACAAATGTCATTCTAGCCGAGCGCTAAACATCTAGTAAAGTAAGTGGTAGCTAACATTATGAGCCGAACGCCAAAAAACATAAATAATAAAATTTATTATATGAAATAAATAAATAAATAAATAAATATATATATATATATATATATTCAATAATGTATTGAAAATGATAAATAAATATTGAGATAATCTCATGTTAGTAAATTCTATTTGGAAAATGAGAATTGAGATAATCTCAACATTAATATGATGGTGGTGATGATTTAAAAATGAATATCCAAAGGAAGAATAAAATATAGCCTTTCTCCTTTTGCTAAGATAACATTAGATAAAGTAAAAAGCGAAAATTTAATAAAATGACTACTAGTTTAGAGTCTATAATTACAAATTAGGATGTATATGGTAAAATAATTACCTATAAAAATTACTAAACAAAATTAATTACAAATATGATAATTTGTACTATATTTGACTAATAATTATACATTTAGGACCAAATTATCTAAATAAAAATTCCTAATAATTAGTTTTTTTGGTTTAGGTAATTTGGTCCTAAATGTGTATTCGTCAAATACAATATAAATTACCGTATTTATAATTACTTTTATTTAGTAGCTCTTATATGTATTTTTTTAATTGTATACGTGTATTTGTAATTATGGACACGCTCCGGCGTGAAGGAAACTCAAAAGGAAAAAAGGGTAGCGGCATGAAGTTTCTCAAGTATACACGCGGCGTCAAAGCATTAACACTACCAATGTGTCCAAAGCAGTTGAAATAATATATACACCCAGTTTCATTACTTTACCTACACGCGTACATCATTGCCTTGAATCGATTGACACGCACACAACTACATTTCGTAGTAAACGTATGGGGTGAGTGTGATACACGCTCTCTATTGAAGCGTGAACTTGGAGGACTCACTATTAGTTACATTACAACCAGTAGAACGAATCCGAGAGAAAAAGTCTCGTATTCTCTCTCTCGTAATCGTATTGACTCGTCTCCTCTTCATATTATTATACTAGTAACTTGGAAATTTTCTCTCTGACCAGAGCAGTCTCAGAAAAACCCTAGCATCACAATGGCAGACCCGTCGTCGGTCGCCGGTACGATCTCTCCAAACCACAACACCACCACCTCCACCTCCACCTCCGACTTTAACGCGCTACCAATTCCACCTCTCGATCCAACCATTTTCTCCGAAGACCTCATTTTACCCGACGATCACTTCCTCCAAGACTTCGACATCGATTACGACCTTGACTTCACCTTCGACGATCATCTTTACCAAGACTTTCTAACCACTTTACCCTCTTCAGTTGAACCGTCCGCCTCCCCCGATATCTCCACCCTTCCCAGCCACGCCTTTCCTAGGGTTTCCAATAATCACTCCGCTACCCTCAATCCTGGCCATCCAATTTCTGCGGATCCCACCTTCAATCTTTCTAATTCTCCGTCGTCAGGATTTTCTCAGGATCACTGCTCCGATGTTTCTAGGTTCTTGAACGTTCCATCGCCTGAATCCGGTGGATTCAATCTCGAATCTTCGCATGAATCCGACAGTAAGTGCTTGAATGCCTCCGCCGCCGCTGCTAGGGTTTTGGATTACCCCTCACCCGACTCTGAAATTCGCAACGACCAAATTTCTGGGCCTGCATCATCTCAGGGTTCAGGCAATTGCGGTTCTGCTGTTTTGGATACTCATAATTACCCGTCGCCTGACTCGGGTAACTCTTCTCGATCTCTACCTTCTTCTCTCGATTGCGCAAATAATTCTCTCGATGGTGATGGCGCTGAGGATCAGAAGATTAAATTGGAGGAGTTGGGCAACAATTTCTTGTTAAAAAGAAAGAAAGAGAATGAAGATGTGAATTCTGTACCAAGGACGAGTAAGTATAGGAGGTCGAATGGTGTAGACAATGCCAATCCTCCGCCCTTGTGTGGTTTCGATGATACCACAAACGAAGAGGAGGAGAAGAAGAAGGCGAGGTTGATGAGGAACAGGGAAAGCGCACAACTCTCTAGGCAGAGAAAGAAGCATTATGTTGAGGAGCTTGAGGATAAGGTGAGAACAATGCATTCCACAATTCAAGATTTGAATTCCAAGATTTCATATATAATGGCTGAAAATGCGAGTTTGCGGCAACAATTGAGTGGTGGTGCCATGTGCCCTCCTCCCACAGTGCCGCTTCCAGGCATGTACCCTCACCCTCCGCCCATGGGTTATCCATGGATGCCCTGTCCTCCTTATGTCGTCAAATCACAAGGGTCTCAGGTGCCTTTGGTTCCAATTCCTAGATTGAAACCGCAGCAACCTGCCCAAGCACCCAAGGCTAGGAAGGCCGAGACTAAAAGGACCACTGAGGGCAAAACCAAGAAGGTCGCAAGTGTGAGTTTTCTAGGTTTGTTGTTTTTTATAATGCTTTTTGGTGGGCTAGTTCCAATGGTAAATGTTAAATATGGAGGAATGAGGGATGATGTTAGCGGTGAAAGAAATCATATTGGTAATAAATTTAATGACCAGCACCCTGGGAGGGTTTTGACGGTTAATGCCCATCTGAATGGAACTGACCAGAACATAGGAATAGGTTTATCTAATGGGAAATTTGGTGCTGGAAAAGATTTAACTAATACTATCCACCATGGTGGAAGCCACATTGGAGGAGCCGAGTCAAATATTGAGCCAAAAGGACGAGGATCACACCCTTTGTCTGGTTCAGATGAATTTGGTCATATGCACAATGCAAGTGAGCCTCTTATTGCTTCTTTGTATGTCCCGAGAAATGATAAGCTTGTGAAAATTGATGGCAACTTGATTATTCATTCTGTTCTGGCGAGTGAGAAAGCCATGGCATCTCGTGAAACTCCTGAGACGAAGAGCAAAGAGACTGGTTTGGCAGTTCCAAGGAATTTGTCTCCGGTTATCCCTCTCTCTGGAAGGAATAATGGAAGACATCCCCGCCTATACAGAAATCCAACAGAGCGTCAAAGGGCTATTGCTTCCGGTGCTGCAGAAAAGGACAATTTGAAGTCAAAATCTGCGGATGGTAAATTGCAGCAGTGGTTCCGTGAAGGCCTTGCTGGTAATGATTGAACTATCACATTGTCATTTATGTACTTCTTACCATTTATTTTTTGATTTTTCATCATTATGAACACCACCACCATCATGTTGGCTGCATGAATTCTGTGTCTTCATTCTTTTCAATTCCATGCTATTTCACCTACCATGTTTAACACTTTAAAGTCGTTTCTAATAACTGCATCCCATGTTTCTTTGGGTCGCTCTCCCTATCCCTTCTTTTCTATGAAACTAATCTTCCTCTTCTTGCTGGTGCATCCATAGGTCTCCGTTGTATGTGGCCAAACCATCTAAATCTACTATCTCTTATTTTCTCGCTGATGGGTGCCACTCCTAATTTTTCTTTCACTTTCATCTTAGCATTATTCTTATTTCTCTTTTAAATCCCAACACTATGCTCTATCTTAGCATTCTCTCTTATTTAGATTTTCTTAGTGGGATAATTGTGGGCAGTTGATATGTTAGTAATCAAGTACCACTTTGGGTTCAAGTCATTCACCTTTTTTTTTTCTATTTAGCTCAATCTAGGGCCATATCCTTTGTTAAAATAGTAGGTCATAATGTCTTTTCTACTTTTGCCAACCCACATATTTTTGGTTTTGTGTCCTTGCAGCGCCATAAAATTGAGCTAAATCACTTCTAGAGTGTTATTTTCATTTCTCGGTGTGGTTTAGAATCAAATTTGCTACCACCTCAGTTGCACTACACTCTTGCCACTTTCCAAATGTATCATTGGAAATAGTAGAAAATCTATATTTATCCTGACACCTTCACCACAGCTTTTTTCCCCCAGTCATGTTTCTATGTTAAGCCCCAGCAAGAGTAGGGATCAGGCTGAGTATCATGTGATACTGGTTGGGGGATTTGTTGGAAGATTCTCTAACTCATATAAGATTAATTATTTTGTGGATGAAAATCGCCCCGTTTCTTCTACTTAAAAGCACGTATACGGGGTTTGCAAAACTTGAATTTCCTTCACATGAACCTCTATGTTGCTTGAAAGTTGAAACCCCGGTGCATAACTTATATGTGTCTTTATTAGGTATAAATATTTTGGCCAGTTAAGTTTGTTATTGTAACATTTTCTTTTTATATATTTGTGTTGTCACCTTTGTATGTCATCATAACTGCCTCTACTGAGTCATTTAGTAAATAAATAAAAATAAAGATATGTATACATAACATACATATGTGGTGGATGTTCATTTAATAATTTTTTTTCTTATTTTGTGTTCTTCAACAATAAAGTTAATTTTATCGTTATCTATTACAGAAACAAAATGATCATCTCTTGACTCAATTGAAAGGCAAATCAATTTGAATTCCATGATATTAGCAGAGAAAAATCACTAGTATAGTAGCATGCAAGCTCCAAATAATTTTGGGTTTTTTGTGTGGGTTCCTTAGTTGTTGAGGGTGGTGCAGAAGGGACTTTTATAGACACATTTTTCGGGTTAAGTATTATAACCGTTTACCTGGTCCAAATTAGTAGGAAATTAGTACAAAAGTTTTAATCTGTTGAACACTCAAAGTAGCTGTGGGACCTTTAGTTTGATACACATTCGTCTCCACCCAAGTGGCCTCTTATGTGAGAATGGAAGAATATGCCCTGTCAACCATGTGTGTTAGGGTAAGGTGACTTGCTTGAATGTCACATATAGCTGAGAAGTTGTGCACCTGATAAAAAATTGGGCTTATAGTAGGATTTATGTGTCTATTTGGTAATTAGCGACTTGGTCAAACTCCCGACTGTAGCAGTCCTATATTAAGAATTCATTGTCAAAGTTTCTCTGTGCTATTCTTTCTGAAGAGAACAACATATTACTGTTTCACATGTACGTAGATGAAGCTATACCTTGAACTTAAAAGTACTTTGGAAACCCTTTTTTTGTTGTTTTTGTGCAATGACATTTTAATTCTAGGTTGATGTTATTTCAGAGTAAGGTTTTAGATCCGTGAATTCTCACTTATTTATAATGTCAATAAAGAATCGTGACCTAAAATAACAACAGAATGTGGCATTTCTGCCGTGTTATCAATGGAACTTCAATGTTGTATACTTTCTGTAGCATATATCTGAAGGCTGGGTTGATGGTGAATTTTTTTCTACAGTAATTAATTATCAATTTTCAGTACTGTGCAATTTCTTTCCAAGTATGCAATATGGTACTTGTTGAACTAAGATATTTGACTTTTGGTGGCAATGGTTGTGATGGATTCAGTTCAATTGAGCACTTCTTACATACGTTATGGTTGTTTGCCCTCTTTTATGCAGGTCCAATGTTACGATCTGGCATGTGCACTGAAGTTTTCCAGTTTGATGTCTCACCAGCGTCTGCTCCGGGGGCCATAATTCCAGCGACCTCAGTTAGGAATATTTCTATGGATCTCCGTCGGAATTCAACGCTACTTAACAAAGGGAGGAATAGGAGGATTCTCCATGGTCTTCCAATTCCACTTCCTGGATCGGTCAATATTACTAAAGAACACGTGGGAAGGAATTCAGAGAAAGACAACTTTCAGGGAAATGATTCTCTCTCTTCAATGGTTGTGTCAGTGCTTGTTGATCCGAGGGAGGCTGGTGACAGTGATGGTGATGGGATGATGGGACCAAAGTCCCTCTCTCGGATTTTTGTTGTT
The DNA here is from genome assembly GCA_025631255.1 of Cornus kousa. NCBI lineage: Eukaryota > Viridiplantae > Streptophyta > Magnoliopsida > Cornales > Cornaceae > Cornus > Cornus kousa. The sequence goes on along the minus strand of JAOTQH010000063.1, from coordinate 1,016,269 downwards.
GTGCTTCTAGACAGTGTTAAGTATGTCACTTATTCATGCATGCTTCCGCTAAAGGGAACTGGTCCTCATCTAGTTACTACTTGAGGATATGGGAGAAGGGTCAAGGATTGATGGAGAAGTAAGAACAATATCCATCTGCAGATCCAGTTTTGTAAATAGCAAAAATCTGTGGGGCTCTTACAGCTTCAGCACCATCTTCATGCACTAAATTCAGTGAGCCTTTATTTAACGAACGTTTGCATATGGATGAATTATATTTTTATGTAGTACTTCTAATCTTTGGTGACAATGCAGAAGCATAGACCTTCAGTCAGTCCTTCCACTTTAATGTGTTTTAACTTTTGACATAATAGGGAGTGCGTGTTGAATTCTCCACATGGATTCTGATTAGAGTATTAGTAAGTAGCCCAAATATCTGTATATGGCTTCTTGTTGATCATGAAATTCCAATGTTGTGAGAGAGACGATTTATGAAAAAATCAAAGTGTAGACTAGGCAAGTTTTGTGCTGAAAAGATGTTCATACCTTGATTACCAGTAGTAGTAGTAGGTGGTGTATTGATTGTTGCAAAAAAATGAGTTCTACCAAAGGAACTTTGGCCTAATGGTATAGCCTCCTCATCTTCAAAGAAGAGAGGAGGGGTTCGAGCCCAGGCGTGAGTAAAAAAGTGTGTGTTTACTTTATCATCCAAAAAATAATAATAATAAAAAATAAAAAATAAAAAATAAAAAATAATGAATTCTTCCCGCTCTACGTGTCTGTCTAATGAAGACAGCTTGGGTAGAAGTGAGTGGATGTGGAGGACGAATGGATTACAGGCGTAATGTAATGGTTTAGGTTTACTCACACTGCATAGCCTCTTCCATTCCAATCTACACACTCTCCCTCGCTATGGGCTTCAAAATGGGCACACATCCAAAATTTTGCAGGGAACTTAGTTAAGAGGATGATTGGGATGACCCCCCCAGCCCTAGAGAGGAGAGGAGAGGAGTGGACAGCATACAGGGAGCATACTGCAGAGCAAATGAATTGGAATTGGCGAGATTTTCAATTTCAAATCCAGTTGAGTTATACACGTAAATTAGGCCTGTTTGAGATCCACATAAATTATGTTCTGCAGTGTTGTGTTGTTCCAAAAGTGCTACAGCAGCACTACTTTGGCCCAAAACATGTTTGGGTTGGGCTGTGCTAGTTTCAACAGTAGCAGAACTTTCCAAGAATTCGGGCCCAAAGTTGGAACACCATTTTCGTGTTCCAACTTGTTCCAACAAATATTTGGGCTACACATTCACTGTAGCGGAGAGAACAAGTTGGCTCAACCCAGCATAGGTGGATAAACAAAGTTGGAACAAATTCTAGGGTTTTGTGCGCTCTGGTCTGCCGATTCTGGAGGCGATTCCAAAAAACCCCACCTGTGCGTTGCTGAAAACGATCTCTATCTCACCTCTGCGTTTTCCGGCGAACCCCACCTCTACGTTTTCCGGCGAACCCAAAGCTTCGGTGTGTAGATGTCACTCCGACGAGCTCTTGTGCGCTTTGTTTGCCAATTCCGGAGGCGATTCCAAACTATCCGTGCTTTGTTGCTAAAAACAATCCTAAATCTGAATATCTGAAGTTTGAAAGTTATTTTCAACCTTCGTTATTTTTTTAACTGAATTTTTGTTTGATTCAAATTCTCAAATTTCTTGCAATTTCTTCACCTGCATATATATATATATATATATATATCAAAATAGTTTACACTCTTATATTTGAATTCTCATTTTTTATATTTGTCAATCTAAAATTTAAAAAATAAAAAATAAAATGGAGAAAGAAAAGAACAAAGAAACAAATTGTGACTTCACTTCACTTTACTTAAAGATTAAATTTGATCATATATTATATTAGATAATATAATAT
>JAOTQH010000063.1:1004071-1014267 GCA_025631255.1 Cornus kousa | reverse complement strand
TACATGACAATCCTCAATTTGTTGCTAATTTGTGATTTTACATTGGCATTGTTCTATGTAGAGCCCATTACAAACACTTATGTAATTTACAAACACTCATTTTAATATAAATGTTGATATCCTTTATTGTGTTTAAGATAATACGATTTCTGTTTAATAGATAATGATGGATCCTTAATATGTCGATTGGCTAGGGCTAAATATCAGATTTGTTAAATCTGTAATGTGGTTGGCCTGTGATATGTATATCCATCTACTTGAACAATTTGCTCAAAACAAATGAAAAATAAATTGAGTTGTTTATGAATTGAAGTAGTTCATGTTAACAAATTGCATTTCTGTTCGGGTTTGAGAGAGTTCTCGCTTTAGGTTTATTTCCACAGGTCAGTGTTTGAAACATGCTCATTAATTTATTTCTTTTTCTTGCAACAGGTGAATATTTTGTGCTGTTCATTATTTCTTTCATGTGTTTTAGTAGTTGGAGTTCTTTTCTATTCTTATCTTCTTTTCTTCCCGCGCTTGACTATTCTAATTATCTCTTCTTTTCTCTTTTCCCCCTCTGTTGGGTCCCGCATTCTATTCTTCATAGATGGACTATCTGGAGCAGTTCTTTAAGGAACAACTTAGAGTCATTCAGGACGCTCGGGTTGCAAAGGAGGACAGTTTTGAGAGGATGCAACAACAGGAGCGGGAGAAAGTGAAACAGACAAACACCTCTAATACATCTGATCACAGGCAGAGGTAATATGCTCTTTTTATACGTTCTCTGTTATATATATATATATATATATATATATTTTGTATCTTCTTTTCCAATCCTTGGATATAGAGCTGAAAAAAATTCATTGGTGGTCTACAATTTAATATGAAGTTGTGATGTTTGGATATAGGGTGGAGGAAATTGCAAAATTCATAGAATTTCAGGACAAGGAGATGGATGAATTTGTTGCAGTGAGGGAGAAACTGCTAAAAGATCACGAGCTAAAGAAGATTTCAATGAAGAAAAAGCATGGGGAGGAAGAGCTTGGATTGGAAAGGGAGTTTGATGCTGAACTTAACCGGCTGATGGAGAAGTACAGCCCAAAGCACATGGAGGCAAAAACAGTGGCAGCGGTGGCTACCGATGATGGTAAGTAAGATCTGAGAGATAGAGCTAGTACTATTAAACAAGAGAAACACAGCGAGAAACTTGAGATATTTTGAACGGTTTTTATCATTCCCTTAACAACAGCATTCTAAAGAAGTTAGTAAGGTAGAAAACAACAGGTGATGAGACACAGTCCTTTCAGAGATTGTGATGGGTTTGTTACTTGTATGTAACGGAATGGTGGCTTACTTTTTAGGTTAAATGTGGTTGGTTGGTTGGTTTATACCAATGTTTATCTGTTGTATATCTAGTCAGTCCTCTCCTCGGTTGGGGTTGGGCAGGCACAGGTACAGGTACAGGTACACTCCTATTTGGAGGATTGGATTAAGATGAAGAATGATATCCGACTTAAGGATGTTATGGTGCCAATCTGGTTTCCATCATCCATCTCAGATGCCTGCTCTACTAGACCCATTCAATGAATGGTACTGGTATTGACAGGCTGCTCGCTGCTCGTATAAACTAGATTACTAGAACTCGTATTTTGCACAGATAGATAATTGGGGCCTTGTCCACCGTATGCCACTCTAAATGGTCCTCTTTTCTGTTTTAGCAGTAATAATTACCGTATGCCACAATTTTTAGTGTTGTGGGATCCCAAGTCCGCCCTACAAAAATGTTTATTCCAGTTGCATTTGCATTTTACTATTGTACTAGTGATGGTGTTCCTTATAAGTGTTGTCTACCTAAAGATTAACTCAAGACGTTGTGTATATAATATATGTAGGTTTATCTATAGTTCTATATCTGTGTCTCTAGTGAAATATATAATTAAAATACTTGCTTTGGATCTAACCCTAAAAAGGAGGGTGAAAAGAAATCGGTGAATCAATGCCCTTTTTTAGAAGGTATTGGATGCGCTCAGTGCATTGGGATCATTTGAGCTGTATGTGTTGTGAACGGGTGCTGTGCGCCTAGAACACCGAATATCCATCCCTTTTGTAGGTGGTTTAGTGAGATTGGATATGAGGTCAAGCATTTGGCTTGGTAGTCAGACAGATTGGGGCTATTGTGTTTTTCATGTCTTTTATGTTTGAAAATATTCAGTTTGTTCAAAATAATGGTAACTAGCTGGGTGGGTGAGCTAGTTGATTAATGCCTCTGTTGTATTAGTCTGATCGATCCATGTGATTGCAACTTGAGCGCTTTATTTATTTGAAATATTTCATCATTTCAAACTTTGATTGACGTGATTGATGGGTATAATTTTTTAAAAAACCCATACTAGAATCTTGCCTTTTAGTCATGTCATGTGTCTCTCAATTGTAGTTGGTTAAAGGGCACTTTTACTTAGAGTCGACCTCATTTCACTCGGTTTGTCAAAAAAAATAAAAATAAAAAATAGTCATCTTATATCTTGTATGCATGATACTCTCTCTGGCATTTTAAATGTCCTTTTTGAAAACGGTGGCTCTCAACCTTCCTCACAGTTTTTTATTGCAATTTGTAAATATATGGATACAGTACAATATGGATACATTAAATTTTATTAAAATAGGATTTGGACTTTTATATTAAGACATGATTTGAAAAAATAAAATTATGCCATTATTGTAATAGTTTTTATATTATATACTAATTATTCTACAGTTTTGTTATAACAATGTTTTTGTTTTAAATAAACAAGTATTATTTTTTGTTTTACTTGTTATAATGCTTTTTTTTTTTTAAAAAAAAAAAACAGTTAGAACGCTTTAGAATATGATCACTTTAACCTCAAATCTCTTTGTTTGTATGGGAACGTACATCTAATGTGGAGGAGGCTCTTGTTTTGACGGTTTCATTTTTCCTTGGCATTCTTCGCCCGCTAATGACAAGATAAATTCATTTTTTAGATCGAGACTAACTAAATTGGACCAAAGTTTAAGTTTATCTAAAACTAAGGTACTATTAGGTTCTCGCATACACAAATGAATGTATGTACAAAGTCTAATATTATCTGACCCACAATCCCTTACTAATATAAATTTATACCGGAATGTGGTTCGGATTTTATTTTGTATTTTATTTTATTTATTTATATTTTATTTTCTCCTAATAACTTCAACAATCCTCTAGAGGAAACTTGAATCCATTACCTCTGGCTTTGGAAAAAGAAGACATGTTATTATATTTTTTTTGTGCATCAAATTATGTCATTGTTGAAGTTCAACACCACTACTTTAAAAATGTGACACCCATTATTTTTGAGAACGTAACATTTTTATTTTGAAAATGTAACAACAATTTTAAAAGAAAAAGAAGATTAAACAGAAGGTGGTTCATATGCTTCCCTCTCGACCATTGCCATTCTAAATTTCTAATGCAAAAAATTCCTTGGACGATGTGTAAATATCAAATAGCAAATAAATAAATAAATCAATAAATAAAGGATAAACTACATTTAATCCTGGGTATACACTAACTCACATCTAAACATAATCCATCAACTCATATATTACCTTTAAAGTATGGATACTTCTCCAAAAGAATTGTACCCATGTCGTTCCATGTAAGATACCGATACTCCTCGGACAGGTGTTCAACACTTCACATACGTGTCCTTAAATAACAATTAAATTTTATTATCTTGGGCCCTTAGTCGACAATTCACAGACACTTGAGCCAACACATTCTAACATTTATAATATAAGTCTACCGGGTAATTTTGAAAATAATATAAACACATTCTAAAGTATTCATTTTTTTTATTTAATAATAATTTTCATTATACATATGATCACAAATGAAGCATAAAATTATATTTATTAATTTAAAATAAAAACACTATTACGATGACAATTTATTTTTTAAATCATTTCAAAGCAACTCTTAATATCATGTTCTACTTTTTACTTCTTAAAAAATTTAACGTGTTAACGCATCTGTGTCATATTGTGTTCCGTGTCCGCCTTAATGCTACATTTCACCTTCTTGTGTATTCAAGTTATATGGCCCATACATGTTCAGTTGTTCACACTTTACTCAAATGGATGAAATCATTAGATTGATTCAATTCAATTAAACTTTAATTCTCTCTCTCTCTCTCTCTCTCTATATATATATATATATATCAAAAGCCATTGGCCCATTACATATGCAGGCTTGCTCATCCCCTATCTGTAAGTTTAATGTTTTAAAACTCCATTCCTTTCAGCTCTGATTCCAGCAGTAAACGAGATCTAATTCTCTCCTTCCATCTCATTCAGTGCACCTAAAGAATGCCACAACGTGATTCTCCATAATTTTTTACTTGTCACCACCATGTTTTAATTTCCCAAAAAGTTAAAAAAAAAAATAAAAATAAAAAAGGTTAAAAGAACTTCCACCTAGGACAGTATCTGAAATTCAAATTTTCAAAGCTTCCATACACTTAAAATTAATACAGTAACTAACAATGTACACTAGAAATTTCTTCTTGTGAAGTTACACCTGCATTTCAAGAAAAAAATTTAAAAATAAAAATAATAAATAAGATACTGCAGATCTATGATACCTCACGGAACTAGATTTTTATTTTTTTTAATATTGAAGATCAGGACATACACACAATGCGAAAAATCTTAACCACCCACACTGAAAGGAATCTAACTCCTGAACCATGTTGCTCTATGAAAACTGTGGTCCTCTATTAAAATTTCATGGTCACCAGATCAGTAGGTTTTCGTTATTTATATTTTCCCTTTTCCCCCCTCATATGAATCCTGCACCATTTCTATACACATTACTATTTCTAGTAAACACGTGCTATGATAATCGAGATTACATACATAATTAAACAGGCTTACCAACCCTCTTACGAATCCCTTTCAAATACACTTCTTCCTCCTATCGAGAAGTCTGTGTTGCACGGTTTTCCTGCCGAGGGGAGTCTGCATAAACTTGACCTCGGTCCCTCACATCTCTAAATATAGAAAGAAACGAGTTGAGGCTTTCGGAAGAAGCCCCCCCTAATATCCACAATAACAAGGAACTAAATGAATTCATAGTCCCAGGATTGGCAGCAGTTTCTGCTTGGTGGAGGTCTGCTTGCCCCGTAATCTGGAGAGGGTTGTCTACTCTATCTGAGTTGTTATTCTCTGATGGTTCCAGTATTCCAGAAAATTGTGCTTCATCACCAGTTGGTGGCACTGCCAGATTAGGTCCGGCTCTCACCCCACTTTCAGATGTCGGGTCTGCATTAACTGGACCTGGGTTCCTTGTGTTTAATCTGGTGATATGCAATGTTGAGGCAAGAATTGTAGAGGAGGTAATGTGGAAGTCTGGGTGTTGCTGAAACTGCAACCGCCGATTTTGCATAAACCTTAGTAGAGCCGGAACCTGAGATGATATTAGCACAGAAATCGGTGAAGTCAGTCAGTTATCAGAAAAATGGAGACGTCCACTCACAGAAAAAGACCAGCAACATCAGAAATATTCTGGTGCAGCCATGTACCTTTTCAGAATAGACCTAACCACCATAAATGAATAGTAACATATCCACATGGATCCCCCGTATCAAGAGAAATTGTATGCACAAAAAATCCTCTCTAGGGGGAGAATCTTCACATGCTGACAAATTACGCTAAAATTTAAGATTTTCCTGAAGTTACTATAGACTAGAGTGAATATCCATGAAGAAATTAGAGCCTTGAGGACTTTCTTCCCAGAGAACATTAAAATGAATTATTTTCTGTGAAACACAGATTGCAATGGGTAAACAGATGTCCCATTTTTCTGAAGCCAGTGGACTATTTCTCTTTCTAATTAACAAGATAAAAGTAAGTGGAGTTTAGACGAAAAAAAATATTACCAATAAAAACATATTGCCAATCAACATAAAGTATGGTTCATGTCTAAGTAACGCGAAGCATGTTATGGCCACTACTAACATAGTACCATCCAACACCATCAAATAAACTACATCAGAAGCCACACCTCACACTAGTGGTAATCAAAGCAGTGGTAGCCTAGTACTATTTTACATGGACTCGAGTATTCGTGTAGGGCTGAAAGCCAAGGACACGAATTTGCAGCTAAATATTCATATTATTAAAATTTATAAAATTTATTTTTAGGTGACACTGTCCAACATGGGCACTTCCTTCATTTTGAAGTACAAATTGAAAAGGAATATATGAAGGTATATGAATCATCAAATAGCTTGTTAGGTGCATACCTACATGTTGTATATCCAACAGGGGTACTTTTTATGCATTAGAAGACTCCATGTAACAGGTTGCCTATAACAAGTACATAAGTAACCAAATCCTAAGACCCTTAAACATCTGGTCTCACTTCATCTACAGCAGGTATGCAAAAATTTGAGATATATTATATCCTTTCTCCTGCAGCAAGTCAATATAACTTCCTTTTCTGCTGTAAAAGTACGTTAACGATTGGTAATCCAATACATATACTAGAAAATTATGCGAACTAGGGACATACAGTGATGCTCTACAATTATTGCCAGAAAGCTTACTCAAAACAGTTGCCTCAAAACGATTCCAGAAAAATCGAATGCATATACTAGAAAATAATGTCAAACAAGAAACATATAGTAATGCCTACAATTACTGCCAGAAAGCTTACTCAAAAAGAGGTTACCTCAAAACGGTTCCAGAAATAAAGGATGAGGTGCTGCATAAATGCTGCAGTAGTAGAGAGAGCCAGATACGAAAAACCTAGGAAAATTATTGAAGCCCAATTTAAGATGATGATAAATGCACCCAATTCAAAATCAAGAAAAATAGGTAATAGGTCCATACCATAAGTATATGAAAAGAAATAGATATGGAACACCAGAAAATAGAGTAAAAAGAAGCGAGGAAAGAACTTCATCGATATTGGTGTGCGGACACTGCAGGCCAGTAACAAACACAATTATATAAGAAAGATATGCAAATATGTAAACACAGGATAGCAAAATCTTGACGAAATGGATCTTTTCCTATGAGTGATATCGTTGAACAATACATGGTGTATTTCAAGGATCGATCTACTAAAATAGGGTAGTCCTTACTTTGGTCATTACTGAAGCCTAAAAACCATACCAATCCAAACATCACACCCATCAATCCAACCATCTTTGTGACTGGATCAAGGCATTGGTTCAGTAACACTGCTACTATCGACTAGAAATTCAGTGGATAAAAACATGCTGGCATAAAAACACTGCTACTATCCACTCGAAATTTGGTGGATAAAAACATAATGGCATAATTGTGCAGATATTGAGGATCCAATCTGGGCAAACTGACCAGAGCTGAAACCTTAGGCACTCGGCTACCCAACTGGTACATTGATTCTGTGACAAATATACCCAAATCAATGCCAATGATGCTGTATGTGTGATGTGCAAATAGCCAAGGGATTGGCAACCTTGTTCTAGAAGATGGTCATAATTATAAACCAAAAGTCATTTAAAGACAGCTTCTCCTTTGGGTCAACCATATACCAGTCCCCGTGTCTGCGTGTCCATAAATATATATATATATATATATATATAGAGAGAGAGAGAGAGAGAGAGACCTGATCAGCGTAAATAGTTCACACAACCAGACAAGAATTAAGACCATGAAAGCCAACAGCTGATCGTCATAAAACTCAAAAAGAAAAAATAGGATTCCAATCATAATCTGCAGACCCAAAAGCACAATCATGTCAGCCAAGATAAAACAACAAGAGCAATAAAAAATTAATAATTGAAAAAGAGAGAAAAAAAATATGAAAGAAAACAACATGAACTACATATAATTTCTATCATTCTATGATTTCTAGATATTATTGTGGATCACTTATACATTAATCGAGATAAGACATAAGGTTTACCGGTACAAAGACGAGGGATTCAATTACATGCACAAAGATCAACTGGAATGTTGGAAGTCGATGACGAGCATGGTGTTGAAGTTGCACTGCATTTGATAAAAAGAGAGAAACCATTATATATGAGAGAGGAGGAAGGAGGAAGCATGACGCATCAGTGTCCCCCAAGGATCAATGATCAATCAGGACCAACCAATGATGGAGGAAAATTTAGACAAACAATAAGCACACAAGACACATTTTGGACGCCGTTGTCAAATTTATCTAATCAATACTTCCTATAACATGTGAGCTTACATATCATTCAATTACTATATCAAAACATTAACCACTGACATGGGTCATTTAACCAGGTCATGAATACAACACTATTAGACAAATGCAAATACTGTGTGGGCTGTGCCTCATCATGCCAGAACTGCCAGATAGAAGATAATTTTTCTTGGGTCAGGCCAAACAAAAAATGAAACAAAACAAACCTGTGAACTTCAGCATTCGAGTTTGCGTCTCTCTCAATGTAAATGAAACTGACATTGTAGTTGTGAAGAAAACAAATAGTGACATCATAAGTACTCCACACTTGGTCACGAGGTAATCTGTAAGAAATCAGAAGCAGTGTGTAATAATGACATTTAATACCCATAACATTTTTTTTGTGCAGAAGATATCTTGCTAATCATGCATAAAATTAGCCAAAAAGAAGTTACAGTATGACCATGAACGTAGCCAAATTCCAGCATATAAAAAGCAATGCACTAAGAAAGTGCTTCTCATACACCTTAAATATTGTAAGTATTTATTATATTTATACACTACTCTTTGGAAATACATGCACCATGGATCCACTTTGTTATGGTTGCCAAAAGTTACAAGCTATGGTGTTGTGGCCCGAATTTTGTTTCGGCTCGGATCACGTTGTGACCCGGTTGACCAGAAAAGTAAAAAAAATTGACCCGTTTTCCACCTGCGGATCGTACACCCTGCTTAGTACTCTTTTGTAGCCCAATATATAAGGGTGTTTAGGGTTTGGAGTGGGATAGAGTGAGACGCTGAAAATCAAAGGAAGGAGAGTGAGGGCGAGAGCTAGGTTTTGGGTCTGAAATTTGTAATCTCCTGATTTTCGCAAATTGAAATCTTTTGCCGGATCTTCACCGTGGACGTAGGCACAAATTGTGTCAAACCACGTAAATCTGTGTTCTTTGTGTGTGGCGTGTTTACTTTTTTGTCGTGATTCCTAATTTGTTCTTGGTTCGCTGTGTTTGTCGTATCACAATCAGATATCCTTGCAAATAAATCAATGGGCTATTTTCTAAGTAGCTTCAATGAAGTAAAGGCATAATAATAATAATAGGTTTAGTATGAATTAGGTAACCTTAATTTGAGATGGAGTTTCTCAAGTCAGGTTTTTGCAGCTTCAATAGATAGGAGCATTATAGTAGTTGTTTTGGTAAGAGGAGCATAACAGTAGTTAATTCAACACAGATCTCAACTCCAAGTAACCAAAGATTTAAGTTCTAGTTCGCAGCTTGATAGCTCAAGAAGTAACTTCTGTTCTGAAACTCGATCTTGATTACAAGAAAATAATCTTTCAAAAAATAAATGACTAGAGATTTCAATTAGGTCAGGGTAAGCTAGATCAGGGTAAGCAAATGTGTGGTATCCATTTTCTTGTCATAAAATGAGTAAATGCTTCATATTCATAATTGCTAACAATTAAACGTATATTTTTCCTATACCAACATAGATTGGTGGTGCTTCCCAATCTATTTATGGTTTAGAAAAAGAATAATTCAAATCCAAGAGTACCTCGTCCATTTACTTGACTCACAAGATATTTAAAAATACTAGCATTTTTTATCTTTCCTTTGTCTTTCACTTATGTGACGCCATTTTGTTTACAAATGTAATAAATGAGTACTTTGGTAGGACTGATTAGAGCTCTGTCATGGCAGGCTGGATCCACACACAAAAAAAAAAGAAGGATTAATCTCTTGTGGGATTCCCACCCGAAGAAGCACGGATACGGACATGGGACACGGACACAGACACGATACGACAAGGATACGCTGACACGTCAAATTCTAAAAAAGTAGAATACGGATATGGCGTGGGCATGTGGCTAATATAAACATAAATTTTCATTTTTATATATGTAGTCTAAGAAGCACGGACACGGATACGAGACACGGATACGACACGACACCGACACGGCGACACGGCAAATCCAAAAAAATTAGGACACGGATACGGCGGGGACACGGCG
>JAOTQH010000063.1:983172-994347 GCA_025631255.1 Cornus kousa | reverse complement strand
GGTGGGAGCTGGTTGATGCGCGGGTGAAAGGGAAGAAAGGGTTGGCGTGGTCTGGTTCGAAGAACAAGCTTTAGGAGGTTCCATTCTTCAGCAATCTTCTCGGCAAAAGGAAATCCACGCTTCTTGATCGAGAACATCTTCAATCTCACAATATTGATACTTGACAAAGCAGAATGGAATGATCTAATGTTTAGTGCCCACAGATCTAATAAGTTGTGATTACTCAGAAACTATTGATGGGGATCTGCATCTTATGAATATTGTGAAGACATTTCCAATGAAAGTTCAGATAGATATTTCAGACCATGGCTTCAAATTGGCAGTAACTAACATTGCAATGAGGCAAACATGCACAAATACAAAGAGTATCTAATGTGTTCACCATCATAACCAAATGCTTATAAGAACCGATATTAAGACTTAAAATGGGATCATCAAATAGTGAAAAAGCCTCAAAAACATCACCTCCATATGTCCAGTCAGACAAGAATAAGTAATCAATACAATTTACCAGAACAAGATTGCAAAATTTTTAAAGAGCTCCAGGAACATATCTGTAGGTCTCCAACAAACTCAAATTCCGACTACTGAATTATTGAAATGCATCAATCTACAATGAATTGAGTACTCTGTTTTTTCTTTCTTCTTATTGAGTTCTTGCTTTCCTATGCATGAATCTAGTATTATTGTGTAAAGCAACAAAATGGGAAGCTCACACATTCATCTTCAACAGTCTTTCTTATCGAATTTATAATTCAACACCTTGATATGCATTTAATGAGCATTACATTAAAAATGGCATACTAGTTCCAACATTGCAAGATTCCCATTTTAAAATAGCATACTATTCCCCAACCACACGCACACACACAAAAAGACCACAAATCAAGGGCTTGAGGGCTTCGCCCAAGTAATACCCACTCCTCCTTCCAAAGGAAGTGTGAGGATTCAAGTCTCCATTCCGATAATAATGGGTGTGTGTGAGACTTATCTACCAAAGGAAAAAAAACAGTGTCACCCGCATTAAAAATTGCATACCCGTTTAAAGTACATTGCAAGATTCTTAGAAGAAAATACTGAAGCCACAAACAAAAAAAAAAAAAACCTAATTACAATGCAGACTTCATTAGGAAATCCTTGGTGGAGATGAAAAACTTCAGCAATAGAGCATCCTGTCGCTTTTACTTCCAAAAAGAGAGCAGATAGAATAATATTAAAAATCATACAAGGTGTAGCCATACAATTTCAAAGGTAAAATAATTTGTTTGATATGTAAAAATATCTAAACACTAAATCCTCATAAATTAGCAGCAGATAAAACAAGATTTCCAACCATTATAATACATCAAACACAACTAAATATGAAAAGACCATCCCAAATCTCCTTCAAGATGCTTCTTTAAACCCAACCATCCAAGTAAATCAGTTATTCTGATTCCCTACATCCTAACTCCTCCCAACAGGCCAAGCATTTTGAACACAAGATAGGGAAGGTAAACTACTTACTTAAAGTAGTCTTCTTCATTGGCATCTAGATCCCATTCCCTATAAACTATGGCCATTCAAGTTTCCAGATATTAATCCCACTCCTAAAAGGTATAAATAATGTTTTCTGGATTGAAAGGTCCAGCCGACCCCACCTCAAATGCATCCAAGGGCCTTAAATCACTCCGCACAGTGTCCAAATATCACTAGAATTTTTTTATTTTTTTATTTTTTTATTTTTTATTTTTACATGGCTTGCATATTAGTGAAGCATAGAATTATGGGGTCCTTAATTGTGCAAGATTTTCAAAAAATTATATTAAATAAAAATGAATTTGTATTTCCCAACTATATGATTAGAAACTCACCCTAACTAAAATACTAAGGAAAGAAACTAATAATTCTAAATATTTACTACAGTATATGTCATTGTAACTAAATATCAAGTGTCCATCCCAATTTCAACAGCATCACAAAAATTCACAAAACTATTAAGTTTTCGCATACATGACCTAAAAGGATAAAGCAATCATTTGACATAAAAATCAATTATCACACAAATTCAAAGGCAATCATAATTCATAAAAACTAACACCGAAATTACTTAAAATGCACCATCTAAAATCTTCATCAAAAGATACCAAATATTAACAAAAACATCCCAAACCTTTCACATTCACAAAACCCCATGTCCCAGTCACGCAAATCACAAGTTAAAACCATTCATCATAACATATTTAGTATCAACAAAATTATCATCCCAAACCTTCACCAAAAACCATCTACTAAAACCCAGGTCCCAATTCACACATACTTCTACTCCATCCAACAACTTAAAACCCTGCTGCATTCAAACACCTCCCAATCTCAAAAGACAGAAAAGCATCAAGACAAGCATACTGTACCTGATCAGCTGTTAACCACTCATTGTCCCACCTACTCATCGTGATCCTCCTCGGCTTCTCAATCTCCTTCCCAAGCACCCGTCTCGCCAATTCCTTCAACCCCGAATTCCTAAGTTCCCTCAAACCGTACTCCGCCGCTGCCAGTCCGCGTAGATCCACCGTCGTGGCCACCACCAAACCATGGTCACCCGTCAACTTCTCCACATCGCTGTCGATCCCAACTCCGACGAATGTGTAATTAGGGTTACCCAGAAAGTCAATTAGGGATTGTGGAATGCCGCCAGCGTAGAGTAGTTGGTAGATGAGGCATCGACGGCCAACGCAGAGCTGCAATGTCGCGACGGGGTTTTCGATGTAGCGGTTGAAGCTGGGCCTCCACTCGACGTCGAGGCCGACGATAAGGCGGTGGAGGCGGCGACTGTGGATGTGTTCGATGTCGGAGATCCAACCGTCGACAAAGGACGAGGTGTGAGTGACTATGGTGTGGATTTGGGAGTCGAAGAAGGTAACGTCGTAGAGGTTGTGGGTGTCATCGGGTAGTTCGTAGTCCACAATGTCGACATCCATGGCTGATTACTGGTTTTGAGAGAAGGGTAGAGAGAGAGAGAGAGAGAGAGAGAGAGAGAGTAGAGAAGGGTAGAAACGATGTTTGATTTCCAAAGAGGAAAGCAGGGGAAAAAGGAATCTGAAAAATAGTACATTCCGTACAGGACTCCACTAAGCCCAATCGCATTCCAGCGCGTGCACATCAAGACCAAATAGCATATATCTCGCCATTGTGAAGATAAAAAAATAAATAATAAATAATAAAATGTACAAATCTAATAAATCCCAACTCTCAATGCACCAATTTTGTAATACGGATTTTTTTTTTTAACATAAACAATACATTAAACACCACCAATAATAATCAATATTAACACTTTGAAATTTCCAACAGAAAGCTTACAAGATCATGTGCAAGAAGACACTCCTCTACACTTGTGTACAACTTTTGTTAATAAAGTAAATATAAAAAAAAAAAAAAAAAAAAAAAAAAAAATGAAAAAGAAAAAGAAACTTGAAGGTGAGATGGAAAGGATCGCAGCTAGCAATCCCTTTTCCATTCATTCCCTAAAGTATTTATATATTTACATTCTACAACATTTCTTTGGCCATTAATGTACAGTTTCACCACATTTGATACAAACCAACACTTTCTCATTCTCCAAACATAAATATTCTTCAAAACTTACAAGAAGTTCCCAACCTTTGCTTCAACAGGCCCATGCTCTTTATGCTTTCAAAGGCCTCAGGCAGAAGTAGTTCAAAACTCTCCAAGAACAATTCCCATTCTTCTTCACTCATTTCCCCGAAAGAAATGCTCTCACTTTCATGGTTAGAATTTGGTACAGAAAAACTCATGCTCTTCATCAAGCACCTCAACTTATGATCATCTTCACTTCCGTCGCCGTCATCATCATCATCATCATCATCGTTCTTGCCATCATTCGCAATATAAATGCTACCTGCATCGCGATCATCTTCCTCATTTAACGGAGTCAATAGTACTGTTGAATCAAGCAATCCACTCATGGATTTTGAAGAAGAAAATTTTGGTGGCTTACCTATCATGACAGGGCTCTGCAAGAGTTTAGGAAGTTCAATGACTTGATTAAAGCTATCCTCACATTCATAGTCAAATTGAAACATTTCAAGTTCTTCTTTGCCTTGATCATCACTGCCACTGCCATTGTTTGACATGCTACTCATGCAATTCTTTGCAAGCAAACAAAGATTCTCTAATACACTGAATTTTTCTTCTCCCCCACAGAACTCTCGACTCATCATCTCACCCATATCTGCAAGACAAAGCCCAGCAACAACAGCTCTCTTCAAAAGGATTGTGCACAGCACAAGAATCCGAATAGAAGACTCCCTCAGAGATGGAATTTCAGTTCTTAGCAGCTCTGCATCTTTGAATGGATCAAGACTGGATATGTATTCAATTTCAGAATCCGAAAAGGGAACTCCTGCTTGAGGCCAATGCAGCCATTCGAAATAGGGATCGTCAAGTGACTCGGGTAAGCAAAGCCCATGGTCTATTGGCACAAGCTCTGCAGCCCCAACAGCATAACTCTCATGCCCGTGCTTCACGAGTATGTTCCCAGCATGTCTATCGAGATTAAGTAGTCTCACATCGAGTATCCCAATCCGATGGATTGAAGCAACTGAGAAGCCAGAGGGACCCAAGTCCCCTGCATCAGAATCATGATCCACGAAGCATTGAAGTGAGGCAATCTTGTAAGGTGGAGCCGAAATTGCTTCTGAATTATTTACATGGAATGCAACATGAGAAATTTTCACCAATGCTGTTGGAGGAACACCAGCAAAGCCACCATGGTCAAGGAGATAAGCTGCCAATTCGCGAAGGCCTGTCTCACCCACTCGGATGGAGCGTTTCATGCCAGGTTGCCCCAGCATAGGGCCAGCAAAGCCTTTTGGGTTATTAAGTGCTAGAGGTTCTTCATCCATTGGCTTTGCCACAGCAATAGCTTCACCATTTCGACCATGCAAAATGTAGGCACCGCCTAGCCCACTTGTGGCCGGCACAGGACTGACACCAGAAGCCATTGCTATGGCAACCTCAACTACAAGAGCATATACTTTTGGGGCCCCATGGCCACATATAATTTCAATCCTTGGATTAGCATCAAAGGAGCACTCTTCCTCCAGTCTAGTGCCAAGGGACAGACATGGTGTAGAAAAGCTTCTGTGGATGTTAGTGACTTCGACGGCTTGTTTCAAGGAGTGGGCAAGACTGTTTTGGGTGAATTCGAGCATGGTGTGGTCAAGTTGAGAGTAGGATTGGAGTCTGCATCTTGGAGGTCGGACAAACGGCTTGAAACCATGATTTTGATCAACAACTACAGCCATCTCCAGGTATGTCACGTAGGTGAGAGTGGCTGCAGTGCAAGCCAATGATTGACAGCTTTTTATAGGATTTTGAAAGAATAAGTCTTCCCTTGAAGATTAGCCATCTCAGGTCTACAAATTCAATATAAAGCAAACTCCTTTAGAACTTAGTTTATCACAACATTATGCATTTACACAATATTCTACAAGTTTCATCAAGTTGAATTGGCTAAGTATATATTAGCAGTCAAAAGAGTTTAAACAAACACTGTTGATCAGGTTTACATTACAAACAGAGTTATACAATTGTTGATCTGGTTTTTATGCTTTAAAAGGAATAAAAATATTATTAATTGAACAACCAAACGAACAAACAAACAAACAAACAAACAAAAGTTACCGGAAATGGGCATAAACAATGTCTAATATGTCAAGTGCTGCACCCATTTTGTTACATCTCCGACGACCTACAAAAATAAACAAATATATTTTTGTGCATAGATATCAAATTCTCTACCCTCCATAAAATGAATTAATTAACAAATAGGAACAAGTGCATGAAGATAGTTATATTTTCAAAACCAAAAACAAAAAGTGTATATAACATACCGACCTATTAGCCCCTCGCTCCTCCGCTTGAAGATCGTCACAATGTGCTGCGAAATGCAGAAAAACATCACCCATGTTAATTTAGTATTAATTTCCTTTTCCCCCAAACATAAAAAATGAGCTCCAAATTCATGAAATATTGCTCTATATTTGTACAGTCATTGCCAGATACAGCCAATTTGTTATCTATGAAACAATGAAAACTCTTGAAAATAATAATAATAATAATGTGTGCATTAAAGATATATTGTGTAGAAAATGCAATGAACCCATAATGGTCATGTGACAATGACCACATTTGTAGCTTGAATATAGAAAGTGAGTTCAATATATTGTTATTTGGGTTCATTATCAACATCCAAATTTATCAAAACACATACAGAGTATATATATTTTTATTTTTATTTGTTTATTTATTTTATTGTATTCCGTTCACAATGGTACTATCCAACTTCTTAAAAAGAATAGGGGCATATGAAAAAAAAAAAAATATATATATATATATATATAAAATAAATGTACCAATTAGAGAGAGAAAGATAGAGACCCTGAACACTGGTGAGGCATTCAGGGGACGAACGGCAACGGGGCAGAGCGCGAGAGAGAGAGAGAATGAATCCGTCACCGGGAAGAAGTTTTTACAAAGAGAAAGCGTCCTCTATCCTGTCCTCCTCCTCCCCCTCCCTACCCTTCTAATCCCTTCCTTAATACCCAACCCTTTCCCCACAATTCTCTCTCTCTACCACTCTCATCTAAAAACTCTCTCTCTCTCTCTCTAGAATCAGTTGGTGTTCATCCCAATGTTTCCGCCAACGCACTTCCTATTTTCAGAGAAGCTTCCATACTTTATGACAAGCCTGTCACTGGACATTTCTCACAACCAAATGGAGGAGTGCCATTTAAGTTTCAAAAGTCAAGATTACACGTGTCAAAATTTGGATGGGCAGTTCTTTATCGTGAATGGTGGTGAATCGGAGTACCTCGCAATTGTCAACCGATTTTGTAGGTTACTCCCTCGTTTTTATTTGTTAGAAAAGTAACCATTGTACTAAATAACCGGCTTATCTCAATTATAACCTCCTCATTACCGGTTTCACCGGTTAAGATCCGGTCATGATGGTAATAGATACGAGTGAGTACTACTAAATTGACATCATGTACGATGGCACGTACTTACAAGCTAAAAATTAATAATTTTGTTTATTAAAAAAATGCAATAAAATTTACTTTACTACTTTAGAAGGTACCATTATCCATTTATCCCTAAAGTGGTAAATAAGATAATCAAAACTTTATCTGGCAAATGATGCGCACACATTAATTAAACATTTTATAGTTATTGAGATATTGTCACTTTATCTTTTTAAATTTAGGCTGGCTTGTTTTCTTCGAAAAATAATATTTTTCTTTTTCATTTCAGGTAAAATATTTCTAAATTTAGTAATTGAAATGAATGTTGTCCTTTTTTTTTTAACAAGCTTTCCAAATAAATTTTGTAAGCTTCATTTAGGAGATGTAGGATAAAGTAATAAACTTGTGATATCAATTATTAAAATTAGAAGATGGAGTGCCAACATAAACATAAACATAAAAAGTTTTCATCGACACCTTCACCGTTATGTTTTCAAAAAATTACAGTCCTTGCGATACCATTTCTTATAAAATTACTTTAAGACCTTCACCATTTAATATAATTTTTAATGTATGTTTATATTTGATCTACACAAATTTATAAAGGCCAAACTTCCCAATTTTAAGAAAAAACACTCTCTAACTCTTCCATTTATGTTCATGGTTTCTCTGGCTTATTCAAGCATTTTTATGCATAATACAAATAAGTTGAGAGTTTCATTCTTTTATTTGTTGCATAGAAATAAAATAAAAAATAAATCTAACAATTCACCGTAACAAGTCCGTGGAAGTATTTTTTTTATTCGATGAGAAGTACACACTCATTTATCCTTATAGATTTAGACCCTCAATTTTCAACTTTATAAGGCTAAAAAATGTAATGCGCTAAGCTACACAGCCAAATACATTTTAGCATGCACTTTGTCATGTAGTGGTCATAGTGATTATGATAGAATAAAGGCAACAATTATGATGTACTAAAAGAAGCTCAACAAAGTGTGAGAGAACTCACTTTATTCGGTACACATATGCTCGTGGTTTGGAACAAAATAATACACTTCAGAGCATGAACAGGGACATTAGAGAAAACCAATGTACTGTTATGCCGTGATACAATTATTTAACTCTATATAGCTTTAGCTGTTATATAACGGATGATAGAAGCATAGAAGTTGTTAAGATACTGCTAGAGTTTCATTAGTAATTCCCTTTAGGTGGACTGGTAGAGAGAACATTTCCTGGCCACTGGCAACCTTCAGCTTGTCCGGAATTACACCGGTTTTTTCTTGATCCACTTGGACTTCTCCGGAAGGGGGATACGATCTTCCACTCCCGCGAACAAGATCTTTGATGGCGGTTTTAAGTTCTGCATCCTTCAGCAAAGACTCCAAAGTCACGTGTGCACCTGAGTACAAGAAAAGTTATATTGCACGTAAAGGAATTAACAAGAACACAACTCACTTCCTTCTGATCTTCACAGGGGAATAAAATGCAAATCTAAATCTTCGAAAAGCAGACCTGAAATCTTCAATGCAGATGCAGTGCCATGCAAGACCTACCTATTTAAAGCAATACATTTTATTTTCTTTTCCTTTATGCTGATGGACTCCTTTAGATTAATCTATGTTTCAAATTTGAATTGTTCAATGAAGGTTAGACATCCAGAATAATAGCAGCACGCAGAAAGTCTAAAGGCTTCTCCACTGTTGTCATAAAATCTGACTAGTGAATGGGCACAGACCTTGCCGTAGTTGTTAAAAGATACTGTTTAGGGAAGAGAATGAAAAACTACTCCCTTAGTATCAGATATGTGTATATCGATTTAGATTGTCGAGACATGAGCAAAGAAGACAGCTGATGCACTAGTTGGGAAGAGTGACACGGTCCTCATTAAGGATAATACTAGAGGAAGGGAAAGACCGAACATGGGTAGAGTAAGTGGAAAGATATGTAACATGCGATTTGACTGAGGATATGGAGTTTGAGTTAAAGCTATAAATTTAACATTTCAATTACAACAATAGAATATTTATTTGACATACATAAAAAACTTCAATATAAATATATATTTTTCACATTTTCTTGTGCTTGTATGTCTCGCACTCTTTTAAAGATCTGTTGTGTCAACCTATTAGTGTCTTCTTTTGTCGTATCCATTTCCTATATTCGTATTTGTACTTTTTAAGCTGAAATCCTATTTCCCTCAAGATAACAATGGATGCTCAAGTGCATTTCAATATTAAAAAAACACATCATTCATGAAAGGTCTAGATGTAAATAGAAAATTTGTACTTTATTAGAAAACATTGATTTCAACTTGTAGGAAATTCACATAAACATTAGGGAGAAATTAGTGTGGCACCTATTAGGGAGAAAATAGGATAGTAGACTTAGGTGGTATGGGCATATTCAACACCGACCTATAGATGCATCCATGAGGAGACGGAGATTGATTCGCGTAGAAGGTAAGTGACATAGAGGTGGACCAGAACTACCATGGAATGAAGTGATAAGAAATTGTTTAAAAAAATTAAATCTAGTAGGAGATTTGGTTTATAATAGAAAAGAGTGAAAAAAGAGAATTCATGTGGCCAACCCCATTCATAAGGGATGCAGACAAGGATGGTGATCAGGAAATTCACATAACCAATAAGGGAGAACCTGGCAAATTTTTAGCACTTTTGTACAAATTTTTAGCAATTTTTAGCACTGAACCTGAAAAGAAACAAAAGAAAACGAAAGCAAATTGTACTTACGGTATCGCCAATAGTGCCTTGGATTTGTAGGATCATTGATTATCTCCTCCGCTGCAGGCCGTGCCGTGTATTCTTCTTTCAATGCTATCAAATCCTGACATTATATAAAACCGCGGTTTATATACAAGTATGCTAAAGATGCATACTGATTGGATCATATATAGAAAGAATTCAACTAGGAAGGGTGCAAATTCCATCTTCTCAACAATTCAACTCGATTTAAATATGGAGAATATAACTGAATTTGGAATAGTTAGTTACAACCCAATCAGTTGACTCATTCTGATAATAAATTATAAATTCCAAATCTTTCAAAGATTTATTTGTAAATTATCATAACAAAGTCAAATCGGACGCTTGATAGAATCAATTCAGCCTATGTTTATTCAAGTTGTAAAAGTGTTAGAATTGCGTTCGCTAGCACAATATTAGGTCATTTGCAATACCTGGAGGGGGAAAATTGCCCACATTGATGGAGCTTCAACATGCTGGCGTAGGATGAAATTTACAATTTCAGGAACACACTGGCTAGGTGGCAACTGGTCAGACCCGACAACAGTTTTGAAAAATCGACGTCTTCTTTCTTCATCTTCTTCCCACCAAGCACGCAAGGTTGAACTGTCATGGCATGATGGAGCACATACCTGAAATGGGTTCAGGCAATCAACTATGCATGATTATATTTTATTTTCATACAAAAAAGTATTCCAGAAAATTTACTTGTAGCATTTACTATGCAAAAAATGCAGAACTATAAAAATCCACCAAGTTTTGGCTTGTAAAAGAAGGAAGAAAAGGCTTGAAAAAGTATTCTCAGTGCCCCATCTTGTTTCTCTGAAATCATTTCCCAAAAGAAGAACCAACAGAAAATAATTTAACCATTTGACAATATTTGATTCGGACAGCAACAAAAATGATCTCATTTCAGTCTTAGTAGAGAAGGGTGTAAACTTCTCCATTATGTTGCAACAAAAATGATCTAATTTTTTATTTTTATTTTTATTTTTCGGACACGGCACGGACATGCGTCCGACACGCAAGGGGTGTGTGTCCGAAACATGTCTTATTTTCGGAGGTCTAAAAGATAATTTTTGAAAGAAAATTGGGTTAAAGTATAAATATGTGAAGTTATTTAACAACTTTTACTCACTTACATGGTCAGTACATAATAATTTAAAACTTGTAAGGTTAATATGCAATTTTAGACAAAACAAATAGATATTTAAGGGCTAGTCATTACACTAGTACAGTAGCTGAGTTATGATTTGTGCATTTTTTTCATTATGAGGTTGATGAAAAATAATAACACTCAGTAATTTTTAAAGTACTACATCATATATATATACTATTCGCCGTGTCCGTGTCTTAATTTTTTTAGATTTGCAGTGTCGCCG
>JAOTQH010000063.1:951757-963797 GCA_025631255.1 Cornus kousa | reverse complement strand
ACGAACCATCTCCCCCCCTTTCTCTGAGTATATATATATACACACACACACACATCTATTTCTATATATATACTAGTATATCTCTCTCTATATAACGCTACCCCTTTCTCTTTCTTTCCTCAGTCATAAATCTCTAAGCCTGGTTAGGGTTTCGCGGAGGATCACATTCACTACGGTTCTAGGTAATGGCTGGAAAAACTGTAGTTTCAGACGACGAAGGTAAAAACCCTATATCTCTCCTCTACGTCTACTTTCTCTCTCTAGGAATAGGTTTTTTTCACAGCTTTTTGTCGCAACATTCACTGTATGTTAAAGCAATCTATTGTAGATGAGGTTGAAGTCGAGGAGGATGAGAGAGAACCTGAAGACGCAATTGATGTCGAGGATCGGGGCGACGAGGAGGACGACGAGGAAGACGGTACAAGCTTCGATTGTGCTTTAATTTAGTCTTTTGTAGTTTTGACATATGCGGCTGTGGCAAATTAGGTTTATGTTTGTAGGGGTAGTAAGATTCAATTAGGGTTTTTTTATTTATTTTTATTTTTTGCTCGCACGGTGTTTGTTTCAAGAGTAGACAAAAATTATAACAATTTATTTCGGAGTTGAATGAATGATTTCTTATTGAAAGAAACTGACACATTTCGATATATCTGGGTTGGTTTTACGGATGAGTTTCTCAAGATGTTCTTGGGGCTTATTTCTGGATAGAGATTAATTTGTTTTTCCTGTGATTGTCTTCTCAATTGATGTTTTAGCTTACGTGCTTATTGTCTGATTTACGGTCTGGTTATCAGAAGATGGTCAGGATGAATATGAGAAAGATGGATTTATAGTAGACGATGTTGATGAAGATCAGGATGAGGAAGAAGAAGAGGAGAGAGCGGACAGTGATGAGGAGAGGCAAAAGAAGAAGAAAAGGAAGAAAAGGTAAATTTCCCTTTATGGTCCCTTATGTTTTCATACTTGCCAAAAAAAAATATGGTTCCTTATCTTTTCATGCAACTTCCTGCCCTTGGTTACTCATCTTCCACCATTTTTGCAGAGAATCTGAGAAGAATTATGTTCTTGATGAGGATGACTATGAGCTTCTTCAGGATAACAACATAACAGGCTTTCATCGCCCTAAATTTGTGAGCTTATTGTTCTCTCTCTATGTGTGTGTGTGTTTGTTTTTTTTCTCTCAAGCGGCATTGTTTTGTTGCTCTTTTGTTCCCCTTTTTTATATCTTAAGTTTTTCTCTCCTTGAAAATTGGTAGGAGAGCAAAAAGTTCAAGCGGCTGAAAAAAGCTCAGAGGGACACAGAGGAAGAGCGCTCTAGGTTCTCTGATGATGAGGAGTTCGATGGAAGTGGAAAGAGTGGACGAACTGCTGAGGAGAAGCTCAAGCGCAGCTTATTTGGTGATGATGAGGGTATATTTCATCAAACTTATTTTATACCCTTGTTATTTTACCGATTCTTGTTATTATATGCTATTGGAAAACCCTTCGATGTTTCAGGTGCTCCGCTTGAGGATATTGCTGAAGAGGAGGAGCAACCAGAAGAGGAGGATGGGGACATTGGTGAAGAGGATGAAATGGCCGATTTTATTGTGGACGAAGAAGAAGTTGATGAACATGGGGCTCCTGTGAGGTAGTTTTGCATCTTGAATATGTTCTAATAATATATGGGGCTTCTTTTTGTTCAATTTTTGTTTTTTTTTTTGTTTGTAATTTATCTATTTATAAATTTGTCATGCAGACGGAGGAAACTGAACAAAAAGAAGTCTAGGCAGGCACCAGGAGTATCATCATCTGCGCTACAAGAAGCTCATGACATATTTGGTGATGTTGATGAACTTCTTAGACTCCGCAAGCAAGGGTTAGCAAAGATGAGCAGGCACAATGATTCAGGTGAATTTAGGGAAAGAAGGATTGAAGATGAGTTTGAACCAATCATTCTTTCTGAGAAGTACATGACAGAGAAGGATGACACAATTCGGGAGATAGATATTCCAGAAAGAATGCAGGTTGTGTCATGGGGCTTGAAATATTATGCTTTTATACTAGCATATAAGTTAGGAGCCCTGATTTTATTATCTCATCTTTCTTTGTAGATATCCGAAGAAAGTACTGGTTCTCCGCCAACGGATGAACTGAGTATAGAAGAGGAAAGTAACTGGATATATAATCAGCTTGTAAGTGGCATAGTACCTCTTTTTGGCAAGAGAGATATGGGGACAACTGAAGGAGAGCGTGAGCTGTCAATAAACAAGGATGACATTATGAGATTTTTGGACTTCATGCATGTTCAGAAGTTGGATGTAAGGGGGTCTTTAACTTTACTAAACTTCAATTTTTTAGATCATATCTCCATGTTAGTATCACCACACTTTTTTTTTTAGGTCCCCTTTATTGCCATGTATCGGAAGGAGGAATGCCTGAGCCTATTTAAGGACCCAGAGGAACTTGAGCCTGATGTTGAGAGTCAGAACAAATCTGACCAAAAACCTGCCATACGGTGGCATAAGGTAATCAGGCTTGTTACTGAACTTTTGTACTTCATGCCTAGATTGAATTACTTGCATCCTGAAGGTATGTATAGCGATAATTAAGGGGGAGTGTGCTTTTTGTAGGTTCTTTGGGCAATCCAAGACTTGGACAGAAAGTGGTTGCTGCTGCAAAAGCGAAAGAGTGCTCTTCAGTCATATTACAATAAGCGATTTGAAGAAGAGTCACGTAGAGTATATGATGAAACACGTCTATCTTTGAATCAACAACTTTTTGAATCAATAACCAAGTCACTCAAGGCTGCTGAGTCAGAAAGAGAGGTTGATGATGTTGACTCGAAGTTCAACCTGCATTTCCCACCGGGTGAGGTTGGTGCGGATGAAGGACAATATAAGAGGCCCAAGAGGAAATCACAGTATAGTATTTGCAGTAAGGCTGGGCTATGGGAAGTTGCAAGCAAGTTTGGTTATAGTTCTGAGCAATTTGGATTGTTGATATCCCTCGAAAAGATGGTACATTTGTTTTGACACGTGACGGCTTTTGCTTTGAAAAAAATGAGATTGCTCATACTTCTATTTTTTATTTTATTTTTTAATCACAGAGAATGGATGAACTGGAGGATGCCAAGGAGACACCAGAAGAGATGGCTTCAAATTTTACATGTGCAATGTTTGAAACACCTCAAGCTGTGCTTAAAGGTGCCAGGCACATGGTATGCTAATATTCCTTTGTAGTGAATGCTAATGTGAGCATGATGTTTGCTATATCATGCTTGGTTATGGGGTCATTTTTCATGTCAATTTCTTACAAATTTTTTCAGGCAGCGGTTGAGATTAGTTGTGAACCTTGCGTTAGGAAGCATGTTCGAAGCATCTTTATGGACAATGCTGTTGTGTCAACAAGTCCTACATCTGATGGAAACGTGGGTATAGATTCTTTTCATCAGTTTGCAGCGGTGAAGTGGTTAAAGGACAAGCCACTGACAAGATTTGAGGATGCACAGTGGCTTCTTATCCAAAAGGCTGAAGAAGAGAAGCTCCTTCAAGTTACTATTAAGCTGCCAGAGAGTGTTCTAGATAAATTAATAACTGACTCTAATGATTATTATCTCAGTGACGGCGTGAGTAAATCTGCTCAATTGTGGAATGAGCAGAGGAAGCTGATACTGCAGGATGCTTTTTTTGGTTTTCTTCTACCTTCAATGGAGAAGGAAGCCAGATCCTTGTTGACCAGTAGAGCGAAAAATTGGCTACTTCTGGAATACGGGAAGCTCTTGTATGACAAAGTATCTGTTGCGCCATACCAGAGGAAGGAAACTGATATTAGCTCTGATGATGAAGCTGCACCAAGGGTAATGGCTTGCTGCTGGGGACCCGGGAAGCCTGCAACTACTTTTGTGATGTTGGATTCATCTGGAGAAGTGCTGGATGTGTTGTATGCTGGGTCCCTTAGTCTTCGATCTCAAAATGTTAATGACCAGCAACGCAAGAAACGTGATCAGCAAAGCGTTCTTAAGTTCATGACTGAATTCCAACCGCAAGTTGTTGTTCTAGGAGCTGTGAATTTGTCTTGTACTCGACTGAAGGAGGATATTTATGAGGTGAATTTCCATGATATCCAGAGTAGACACAGAAAATTTTAAACTAGGTGCAACTCTTATATAGTGCACACTTACACACACGTATATAGCTTCTGTCTTGGTGTAGTTGGGCCTTAGTTGCAGGTTAGCAAACTTAGCCTGTGCTTTAGATCCATCATCTTGTACTTATAATTTGAAATTTTGTTAGTCTTTGATATCTTGCAAAAGACTTGAAAGTCTTTCACAATAGCATCTTGATCTAACACCATACAGGTTTGAGTCATCAAGAAACCCAGATACTATAGTGTTTTGTGATTTAATAATAGAATAAATGGCATTCAACTTGCAAAGCATGTAAGCTTTGGGGAAATAAATGGTAATTGCCTTCCTGCACAAAAATTTAAATTTAAATAAGTGATATTCTTTTTAAAACTATTCTCTATACAAAACTAACTTGTCTTATAATAATAATTTTGATTGCCAATATTCAAGTCATATTGTAATATCGTGGGTGACAGTGGCATGTGATAGTGGCCCTTGTAACATGATAGGTTTCTCAGACATTGGTTAGCCCACAAGATTCTGCCAACCTGGATCTGTATGGGGTGCCAAGTGCCTCAATTATTTAAAGGGTAGATTAGACTGGCCTCCCTATCACACACTCCCTTGGAGGGAGTTCTTTACGATTGACTGGTTGTCTTTCATATTGCTGTCTACCTTACTTAACTCACCCAATTTCTTTTGAGCTCAACTAATATATAGGGAGCCAATCGCTTACCCTCTTTGCTTCTTGTCCTCTTACTATCTATAGATCCTACTTGCCCTATATATGAGCCATATAAATAGGGTAGATTAGACTGTTCTCCCTATCACACCCTCCTGTCCAGTGCTGTTAACAAATTCTGTAATTTTACTATTTTTCTCTGAAGCCTGGATGTAAATCCACATTACTTACCAATGATAATAATGTATTAACTTGCATTACAAGGGAAAAATTGGCAATCATACATTTCAAATTGCTGACATCAGGAAAAGTAGTTGTTGACCATTAGTGGAGGGGAAAATCTTTTACAATACTGTGTCAAAATAATGTTTTGGACATGACTTCTGTGTAATTATAATAGACCTCATGGGAGCTCAATGTGATTTACCTTTGTGTTGAAAACCTAAATTAAGATCGCAATTTTACGGAAGGGGCACTTTAAGAATGAGGTCTCTGTCCTTGCTAGTTGAAAACTGAGAGACTGAATTATAGATGTTTGCTCAGTTGGTAGATCTCAACCATATGTTATTGTTGATCATGGGACGAAATTACATATTGTACTTTTGGTTTTAATTTATTTTTTAAAATTAATTTTTTGTGGTTCTTTCTTTTGCCCTTATCAGATAATTTTCAAGATGGTGGAGGACAATCCTAGAGATGTTGGTCATGAAATGGATGGTTTGAGCATTTTATACGGTGATGAATCTCTCCCTCATCTGTATGAGAATTCTCGCATTTCATCTGACCAGCTGCCCGGGCAGTCAGGTAAATGAAAGTGTCCTCGATCTCTCAATGCTTGATAAACTCGTTATAGTTGTTTTTATATTCACCTGTGTGTTTAGGTATTGTTAAGCGGGCTGTGGCTCTTGGGCGCCATCTTCAAAATCCATTGGCTATGGTTGCAACACTATGTGGACCAGGGAGGGAGATATTATCTTGGAAACTTAGTTCTTTGGAGAGCTTTCTTACTACTGATGAGAAGTACGGGATGGTTGAACAGGTTATGGTGGATGTTACTAACCAAGTGGGTCTTGACATCAATTTGGCTGCGAGCCATGAATGGTTGTTTGGTCCTTTACAGTTTATTTCTGGGCTTGGACCAAGAAAGGCAGCATCTCTACAGAGGTCCCTAGTAAGAGCTGGAGCAATCTATACTCGTAAAGATTTGTTGACAGCACACGGGCTTGGTAAAAAGGTGTTTGTTAATGCAGTTGGATTCTTGCGTGTGCGGCGGAGTGGCTTGGCTGCTAGCAGCAGTCAATTCATCGATTTATTGGATGATACAAGGATACATCCAGAATCTTATGGTCTTGCACAGGAATTAGCCAAAGATTTATATAATGCAGACGTTCAGGATGATGCAAATGATGACGACGATGTGTTGGAGATGGCAATAGAACATGTCAGAGAGAAACCTAATTTATTAAAAACTCTTGAGGTTCACGAATATGCTAAAACTAAGCATAGGGAGAATAAAATAGAAACACTCGACAATATAAGATTGGAGTTGATTCAGGGCTTTCAGGATTGGCGTAGACAATATGCAGAACCTAGTCAGGATGAGGAATTTTATATGATTTCTGGGGAGACAGAGGATACCCTTGCTGAAGGAAGAATTGTGCAAGCAACGGTTCGCAGGGTGCAACCTCAAAGAGCAATTTGTGGGCTTGAATCTGGGTTGACTGGTATGCTTAGTAGGGAAGACTATACCGATGATTGGCGGGATATTTCTGATTTGACTGAGAAGTTGCACGAAGGTGATATTTTAACTTGCAGGATCAAATCGATTCAAAAGAATAGGTACCAGGCCTTTCTAACTTGTAGAGAAACTGAGATGAGGAACAATCGTTTGAGTAATCGAGACACAGATCCCTATTACTTTGAAGACCGGAGCAGTTTACAGAGTGAGCAAGAAAAAGCTCGTAAAGGGAAGGAGCTTGCGAAGAAGCATTTCAAGCCAAGGATGATTGTTCATCCTCGCTTTCAAAATATAACAGCAGATGAAGCAATGGAGGTATTTTTTCTATAAATAATTGATTCTATATTTGTAATCATTGTGCAGGTGTCAAATGAATAACTGAAACGTAATATTGTAATTATCTGCAAAAAATAGTCTGATACAATCATCTTTTACATGAAATGAACTTCACTAATATAAAAACACAACTTGGAGGAACCCTACACAAACAAAGGATTGATTGAAAGCACGACTGTCATACAGGACATTGACAATTGTTTTCAACTTAAAGCTACGAGGACTTTCGAGATTTCAGTTTATATTGTAAATCAAAAGATTCATCATTTTCATCATCATCATAAGATTGATTGCTATAAAGTTTTTATTTGATTTAGACTTCAGATCTAGATAATTAGGCCTGCTACATGATATTTCTTTTGGATTGGGGGATGTAGTGTAAGATTTTAAAGGTATGTCCGGTTTCTTGGTTTTTCACAAATGTCTTGCCTGATGCTTTGTTTTCTTTGTGTTGAATAGTTCCTGTCTGACAAGGATCCAGGTGAAAGTATTGTCCGTCCTAGTTCTCGTGGCCCCTCTTTTTTGACTTTAACTCTTAAAGTTTATGATGGGGTATATGCGCACAAAGACATAGTCGAAGGTGGAAAGGAACACAAGGACATCACAAGCTTGCTTCGTATTGGGAAAACACTGAAAATAGGAGAGGACACATTTGAGGATTTGGATGAGGTTAGTGTCTTTAATCATCTATTTTTGGAGGATTGTTCTTTTTTCTTGGTTGTTCTAGATTTAAACTTCACATTCTCTGAAGATCACTTGAAGTTTTGAACTGCATCATGTAGGACCTCAATATATTGGGATTAGATATCATTTCTAATTGTCAATTTGCGTTGTATTTCTATATTAATTGGTACTGGATGAATTTTCTGAATTATTATAGCTAATGACTACTACAGTTTTTCATTGTTTCGCAGAAATGTGAAACATGTTGAGGTTATGTTCGGTTTGGATCAAACTATGTGAATATAACAGGAAGTATACCTTGTGGTGAATAATAGCCATTTTCTAATAACGCACAATGAAAAGTTGTTCCTTTCAAACCTCTTTATTCCTTTTCTCATGTCAGAAGACTGAGGGTTTATAATGAAAGCTAAGACATGTACGATGATTTTATTTATTTATTTAATTTTTTTCCCTGTTTATATATATATATATATAAACATGTATGTATGTATGTATGTATGTATATGTATAAGAGACATGCTCATATTGCAATTGAACTATGTGCCTTTACCTTGGTGGGTGGGAGGATATGCAGTGCAAGTTGGTGGCTATTGGTGTTATTCTGATATAAGTAGTTATGTGGCCAAGGGAAATGAGTGAGGTTTACTTACTTTCGGCTATCATGCTGAGTGGAAGTCAGAATATGTTCCAGTGGAATCTCAGTTACATGTTTGAGTCTGATAATCATGTTGCCTGTAAAAAGTAGTAAAATTGACCTTTCCATTTGTTGAGATTTATTATTGCGGCAAAGGGAAATGAGAGCTTTAATTACTTTCTGTTGTCCTGCTAATCATGTTGCGTGTAACTAGTATTTTCGAAAGGGGCACTATATGGTGATTTATTAGCTTCAATTCACTTACAAAATTTAGTGTCTTCATGTCTGATAACATTTTTTCTTTTTCTCAGACGATAATGGAAAGAATGTTTTCATTTAACTTGACCATAATTTGCAAAGTTGATATAACCACTTAGTTTCTTTTATCAAAAGATAATGGAAAGAATGTTTTCATTGAACTTGACTGTACTTCACAAAGTTGATATTACAACTTATTAGTTGAGAGAGAGAGAGGGCAGAACTTGATCTTACTGACTATAATTTTCTGAGAGAGATTCCTGATTATCATGTTTTGAGGTCAGTTCTCAGTTCCTGTACACCTACAAATGTTACTATTGTCGTGCTTGATTACTTTTTTCGTCACATTTTTTTTCAAGAGGTCATGTAAAAAACTGTTCCCATTCTCTTACACCAAAGAGAAGACACAAAGACAACAACCAAGCCTTTTCCCAATTACTTGGGGTCAGCTACATGAATCCTGTGTTTCCATTCTGCTCTATTTAAGGCCACAAAATAAAATAAAATAAATAAAAAGGAGGAAGAAGAAGAAGGAGAAGCTGTCCTCATTCAACTTGACCATACTTTCAGAAGTCAGTTTAACAACTTCGTAGTTGGTCAAAATAATCTAATTAAGCACGTCTTGAATGTCTTCTGAAGGTACAGTGGTACAATATTGTGTTTTTTTCGAGGGGTTTTATGCTTGCTGAATGAAGGATATTTCATTGTTTTAGAAGTGCCAACCATTTTATTGAATTTTTTGTAAAGTACAAATTATGAATGGGTAACTTTGCCTCGTACTTGCATATGGCTACTGCATTAGTCTAGCAACTGTTGTTTTGGGGGTGAGCATTGTGCCCTTTGATTTCATTCCATGACTTCAATTCAGCACATATGGATGTGAAACTGATAGATCATTATTTTCTGCCTTCACAACAGGTCATTGACAGGTATGTTGATCCGTTAGTAGCTCATTTGAAGGTAATGTTGAGCTACCGAAAGTTCAAAAAAGGAACTAAAGCAGAAGTTGATGAGCTTCTAAAAATCGAGAAATCAGAGAATCCAATGAGGATTGTCTATTGTTTTGGTATATCCCACGAACATCCTGGAACATTCATTTTGACTTATATACGGAGTACGAATCCACATCACGAGTATGTTGGTCTATACCCCAAAGGATTCAAGTTCAGAAAAAGGATGTTTGAGGACATCGATAGGCTTGTTGCTTATTTCCAGAGACATATTGATGATCCACAACATGACACAGCGCCATCAATCCGGTCAGTTGCTGCTATGGTTCCTATGCGAAGCCCTGCAATGGGGGGCTCTTCTGGCAGCTGGGGTGGTTCAGCCACAAACGACAGTGGTGGGTGGAGGGGTCAATCTATGGACCGAGAAAGAACTTCTACGCCAGGTTCTAGAACAGGTACTTCTGAACAATTTTTATGTCCCGAGTGTTGATGCACTTCTGGATATGAAAAACAAAGTGTTTCCCATCTAATAACTCTGGGCTAGTGTTTAAATTTCTGGATTTGATTCAAGATGTGGGATGATTTGAGATGGCCTAGGTTAGGATAATTCGAGTTTGCACAATTTTTACTATGAATTAGATGCTCGATATCAACTGTAGACTCTCTCCCTCTCTAAGGGCAAATTGCCAAAAACCCCTGGACGATGTATTTGTAAATAACACCCTTAAACTTAATGGGACTATTATAGAAGTTTTAAATTACAATACTTTCCTAGATTATACAATTTTAAATTACAATACTATCCTCTATAAATTACAATATTATAGATAGTGATGGGAATAATGATAAAAACAATTTAAAACTCTCTCTTCCCTTTTCTCCTAACTAGCACAATAAATTGTGAGCTTATTCTCTTATCTTTCCATCCAACAGAACAAAAAGAGGGAAGGACACAATCTCTTCACTAGCTGAAAGTCTACAATACCCCTGAGGTTTTCAGCAGTTGGATGTCGTGGTGGGACCCACTTGATGGATGATCCAACGGCTGAGCCCCGGGGGTACTGTAGACTTTCTCCTTCTCTAGGGATGTCTCATCCATCCCTTCTTTTCTCCCTTCCATCCGAATTTTTTCTCCCCTATGAAACGAAGCATAAAAGATTGCAAATAACACCTTCTTGTTACTTGGCCATTATTGGTGTGATAAAATTACATATCTGCCTTGCTAAATATAAAATAAGAAAATTGACTTAAAAATTAAATTTGAAATTACAGGTTTCTTTAGACTGGATAAAATATAAATTCGGTGATTGAAAAAAACCAATGAAATGGTAAATTATAATAAACGTCGGCAGGAAGGTAGCATCCATACCTGGAAGTAGGAAACTTGCTGTTTATTCATGGGTTTATTTTCTCATTTATTTATTGGTAAAATTTGGTTCAACAAGGTCTATATATTGGTTTTTAATTCCTCACTTATTTTTTGCTACTCATGGCATACTTCATTCCAAAATCCAGTAGGAGGGCTGAACTGATTTGTAGGTGATTGGAAGTTGTGGTCGCCATGTTGTGAGAAAATTACATGTGCATTTGATTCATTTGGGGCCTTTGAGCTCACTTGGTCTTTTGTATATGCTTCTGTACAGGCTAAACTCGGAGTTCTTTGGAGTAGTTTGGTGACATGTGGTATTTGACCTTTATTCTTTTTGGGTTTACAGGAAGAGGCGATTACAGAAATGGTGGTGGTCGGGATGGACAACCACCTAGGCCGTATGGTGGGCGTGGACGTGGCAGAGGCTCATACAACAGTGGCAGAGGAAATAGTAGTAATGACAGGAATGATTCAGACTATGGTTCTCAGAAGTGGGGTGCCAAAGATGGTGATGACGGGTGGGGCAGTTTTCCGGGTGCCAAAGTTCAAAATTCACCAGGCAGGGAAGCATTTCCTGGTGGTTGGGGTGGCAGTGGAAGTGGCAGTGGTGGTGCAGGTTGGGGTGGTGATAGCAATGATGGTGGTGGCAGTGGTTGGAGCAAGAGCGGCGGTGGCGGTGGCGGTGGCGGTGGCGGTGGCTGGGGTGGTGGGGGGCAGGGAAATGGTGGTGCTGGTTCGGGTGATGCTGGTACGGACATTGGAAGTTCTGGGTGGGGTGGTAACAAGAGAAGCTCACAGCCCCAAGCTGGTGGTAATGGTGGAAGTGGGGGTGGTGGATGGTGATTCTGGGTAATTTCGCTTTGCAAAGAGCCCATGTTTGATATGATTTTTGGAATTGTGGGTTGACGAGAGCATGAACGTTTCCCTATATTGCCTTGGTTCAATTTTAGTGTAGTTTTAGTTGGGCTAATGTATGTAGTCTACATATCCATAATATGTAACGGAACAAATATGAGACGCATTAATCTGTATCTTCCTTCAAAAGTATGCCTCTCTCGTCTCTTATGTCACTAACTCAACTGGGTGGACCAAGTGGTGAATGAATTTATTTAGATTCAATTATTTAAGAAACTACACTTGCATATATATATATATATATATATATAGTTTTAACAACATTCATAAATTTGAATTTAATTTTCTGTTATTGTCTTGTTGGATAAAACGAAAGAAAGAGAACAATAGGGAGTTACAACCGTCACTTGCGTTGCTACCTTACAC
>JAOTQH010000063.1:933625-949268 GCA_025631255.1 Cornus kousa | reverse complement strand
ATTTAATTTTATTTATTTGTTACTAAGAGGGATATTTTGGAGAATTCAATTAGAAATTTATTCCATTCTAAATTTTATATTGGTCCAACCAAATACTAGAATTATTATTATGATTTCATTCCTATACATTTCATATTTACAACCAAATAATAGAATAAGAATGACCATTTCATTCCATTCTTATTATTATTTCATCCCCACTTCCATTCCTGCACACCAAATCGTAACATAGGGTTTCACTGTACATATTTACTCATTATATATTTATACTTGCTTGAATTTTCAAAAAAAGGAAAAAAAAAAAAATCATGCAGAGATAATTCTAATTCGTAAATTTAAGGCTTGTTCGGAAGAAGAAACTGATATTGGTTTGGATGTTTTGGTTTTGTATTTTGGGCCAAATATTACGTTTGGAGTAGGCTGATATGATATTGAATACTGGCAAAACTCATATCACCGAATTGGTGATAGTGGGTGATTTATATACTGTAGCGGGGATATAACACAAGTTACATCAAACACCGTAGCATTTTTTTTTTTTTTTTAGTTAAAGCAAACACCGTAGCATTGATATCTAAGTAATATCAAACACTGTAGCGTTGATATCAGGCATATAAACAAATTTTTTTTTTTTATTATTATTTTTTTTTTCATTTTAGGGCATCTGTGCCTCTCGTTTGTCTCTCTTCTCCCGCATGTATCTGAGATACGATTTAGGGCGATTCACTTCAACCCTTGATATACAAACGTTGTGCGAGCTGTTCTTCGAGAGTTTTTAGCTGTAAAATCAATTGTTGCTCTCGTACCTCTCTGTTGTCTCATTTCTCTCTGTTTTCGCGCATCTCTCTGACGCAATTTTGGGGTTTCAACTTCAACCCTTCAGTTCAATCGTCGTGTGAGGTAGTTCGAGGGTTTTGTGCAAGAAGGTCTTTGAAGTCGCTGCAGGTAACACCATTACCAAACCCTAATCCTAATTAGGACTCTTTTTTTTTGCACAGAAGTATACGTATTCTCAATTCTCAGATTTATGTGGGATTCTTTTAATTATGTTATTGGTATTTCATTTACAATTATTTTCTTTGCCGGTTTAAATGCAATCCCATCAACAATGCCATTGAAAGAAAAAATCAAAAATAAATTTCTTTAAATTATAAATTTAATTTAATGTAATTAATTTTCAGAGATATGAAAATCAAAAATCAGAAAAATTAGTTTAATTAATTTTTTCTTTCAGAGATGTGAAAATCAGAAATCAGAAAATTTTTAAAAGTAAGATTGACAGAGATGTGCAGATTTTAGTATAATGATAAATCAGAACATCAGAAAAATTGGTGTGAACCAATCAATTGGCAGATTCATTACTCTGGTTGATTCCTCCGCTTCTATTGTGCCTCTTTTGTTTGCAATCAAAGATACAAAGGTTTCGAACCCTGTTACTCTTTCCCGTAAAGCTCTACCCTTGTTCAGGGTTTTGGGATTCTCTCGCACACCCTTTTCACATTTTGCTAACCAGACCAAAATCCCCACAAATCCACTTCAGATAAGTGGTTTTAGGAGTTCTTCAACAAATTCTCACCTGTTTTCCTCGAATTTCATTTGTGGGCATGTGAGCAAAGATTTGGGTCGTTTTGGAATTGGGTTTAGACGATTGGGTTTTGATCATCTTCGGTTCTCGGCTGTTTCAAGTGGTGGCTCTGGCGGAAGTGGAGGGTACGGGGGTTCAACTGGTGGAAATTCAGGTGGGAAAGGTGAAGGAGGTGGTGGTGGTGGGAGTGACTGGTCCTTGCTTTCATGGTAAAGTGTGAATTGTATTTCTAATGGTTTTTGTTGGGTTCATACCTTTCTCTTTTTTCTTCCATTGTCCATTTAGATTAGTTATGAATTTTGGCTTTACACATATTGAAATAGTGTTATTGGCATTGCCATATGATTCTCTAAAGTCCAATTATTATAACTTCAATGGATAATCTGAACATGAACTGGAAATGTAGCCAATAGAGTTCTGAAGTTCATTCCCGACCTTGAGTTCCTTGAAGTTGTCAAATTTTCTTCTTCTCTGGGTTCCAGAATATTTTGGTCCCTTAATGTTGACAATTTGCTTACATTACATGTCATTTCTTCTTTAGGTTCTTATCTTGTTGAGTGTCACTTTTCACCATGATTCTTTTGTCTCTTACAAGCATTGATAGAGTTAAAGACCATGCTATTTAATAGCTCTCGGAAACGTAAATACTGGTTATATGCCTAAATAAAGAAAAGTTACATGACCATCTGTTCGAACTCCTGTATCCTGTGCATAAGGGCAACACAATCTGTTGACACCAAATTCTACATGGTGAGATGGTTTTGTCCATATAGTTGTACAGTCTTAACCTTTCATCATGACATACATCAATTTGCCTCGCTGGCAAAATTACGTGTTTAACTGGATCCTCTTTCTGGGATTTATGTGTTCTCAACACAAGTGATTAGAAATTTGCTTTGACTAGAGCTGGCAATCTTGTTGTGCTGTGTTGTGTTATTGATGTATTGTTCTCTAGGCTTCTTGTACTAAGCACACACTCCCTTATTATGGTGAATGACATTTATCTGAAAATAATTTAAAATCCAACTAATGAAGTAACATTGTTTGTTCTGCTACATTTCTCTTTGTGATGGGACTTTTCATTTTTGTTCTCTCATTTTTCAATGAAATGTTTCTGCCTTTTGCTGAAAAATAAATTACAATATGGTGCAAATAGGAAACTTTTATTACGTTAATCATGATACATTCTCTGCCATTTTAACTCGAGTTTACTTTATTTCAGGTATCTGACTCTTCTTGAGAAGTATCCTGTGTTAACAAAAGCAGTGACATCTGCATTTTTGACACTTATTGGAGATGTGATCTGCCAGGTAGACTTTTTCCGGTCCCTATACCTACAACTGTCTAAATATATATATATTTTTTCCTTCTTGTTTGGACAGGACATTTTCTAATTGTTATATACCATTCTTCACTTTTCTGTGATTTATATATTGAAATAGTGAAAAGAAATCTTTTAGTATTAATAGTTATTTGTTTGTTTTCCTTTTTGTTTATCCTGATTTTAGGAGATTTCCTGTGTTGAGAAGAATATAGGTTGAGTTAGAGTTTCAGGACGATGATGTCTCAAGATTTCTTCAGATTGGAATTTCTTAAAAAAATTTGCGGCTTCTTTTCTGCCTTTAACAACATTGGCATCTTCCCATCTTTATTTTTGTTATTTTAACTTTGTAGGCAACTATAGTAATCTTTGTGTGGGTATCTGAAACCCACCCATTGCGAGATAGGCATCATGGGAAACAAGAAGGCGCCATGATTTGGATTCATTTTCTTCACGGGAGAGCCTGCAGGAAGACCTGGAGACCTTTACCTTGAGGACCATCACCTTGCGATCTCTACCTTGAGATTTCTAAACTATTCCTTTCTGAGCTCTAGACTTCTATATTAGGGTGTTAGACTTAGTTTGACTTTGGGTAAGGCCTTAGTCTGTGGAATCCATGATGACCTCTATACTGCCACTCTATCCTTGACTTCTACCCTACTCCACTGTGCGATCTCTGATAATTATAATAGATGACCTCTATACTACCACTCTCTCTCTCTCTCAATGAACCTTGACTTCCGCCTTACTCCACTCTACTCGGATCTCTATGATATATTCTCTCTCCTAATCCTGTACAAATCCACATTATGGCGCCTCCTTTAAACGCGCGTCTGGGAGTCCCAATGGGGAGGTACTGCTCAAACCCACGTCATTTATTTTGTTTGGCAGACCTCTTTCCTTGAAACCAATTTGCATGATGATATAGTTTTCTATTTTATTAAAATCTTATGTTACAAACATATGGGTAAATATCAGCATGGTATCAATGGTCTACATCGCGTGGTCCACATATTATTTTTTTTTCCCAGTTGGGAAAACTCACACACACATGCCTCCACTGAGGTTCGAACCCCTAACCTTCCTTTGGAATGTAGGGGCCTGGTACCGCTAGGCCACAGGCCTGTTGGTACATATTATTCATCGCTATATGTGATTGTGGTTTAGTCAATTTGAGAAGTCGGCCTATTTAGTGGTCTCACTATATTTTTTTCCATATACATTTAGATGTTTATAATAAAGTAATAACTTAAGATAGAATTTGAAAACAATTGGTAAAACAGCAATATTGGAAGTTTCAAGCAATAACCACAAAGAAAGTCCATAAATCTTACACCAAACACTTCTTTTTATGTTAATCCAAGTGAAAAGTTCAGATAATGCCCAAAAAAAAAGAGGGGGTGGGGGAGTAAAACTTGCCAATTGTTTGAAGTTTTGAAAGTCCTTGATCCAAAATAGAGGATTGAATATTGAGTTTTTAAGCTTATCTCGACTGTTGTGGTCCAAAAAGAAATAACAACATTTATGAAAGTTCTAGATAATTCCCCAACAACCAGGTGTTATGGAAAGTTGTGGACATGAAATACAAATCCGACTGCTATAATGGATCGTAATGAGAATACACTGGTTGGTCTTGTTACGTAA
Source organism: Cornus kousa (assembly GCA_025631255.1). Taxonomy (NCBI): domain Eukaryota; kingdom Viridiplantae; phylum Streptophyta; class Magnoliopsida; order Cornales; family Cornaceae; genus Cornus; species Cornus kousa. Next base: position 944,718 of record JAOTQH010000063.1, on the reverse strand, counting down.
CGGCTATTATGTCCCGTATAATCCGTTATTTGAAATTGTGTTCGGATCATACATTTTAGCTTGGTTCTTTTACATAAGTTGTCTCTGTAATTGGATATGATTGATGTGCTAATCATTTCACCATATCTATATTGCATCTCAGGTTCTCTCTATTTTGCTTTATTGGACGACAAGTATTTATAATTGGAACAATCTATGTGTGTTTCTTGTGCTGCTTATTTAAATTGACTTGAAATCCGGTCTGTTTTCAGTTTTCAATTTACAAAGTCAATCTGTTTTGGAAGCGTCGAGCTATTCATGATGCTATTGCTGTTTTTTGCTTCCTTTTTATATGCAAGGGAACGGAAATAGCAACCTGCCTGAGTTTGAAAAAACTAGTAGCTAAAATAAGATGTGAACATTTTGTGTATGGAATTCTCCATATTTAATGTTATGGAATTCTCCAGAGCTCCCTGCTAACAAGGTTTTCCAAAGATGATTAAGTAAATAAGGAAAATGATGGAAAGACAAGATGTAATTTAAAAGAAGCAAAGGAACGCGAAAGGAAGTGCTTCTAGAACGGAAAACATTAAGACTAAATCCAAGGAAATATGTGAACAAAGGGAAGATAAAGAGAAATTGCTACTCGAGAGGAAAAACAAACAAAATCTTAGGCTTAAGAAGTGGAGAAAGCAATCACAAATCTATCTTGTATTCTAGGAGGTCATGTCTTCAACCAGGAAACAGGCTGCCTTAGCTTCTGAGATTGGCGCGTGCTCTTGTCCTGATTCGGGTTGTTTTTAGCTTATTTTCTTTGATTACCTATTCTTCTTGGGCTGTGACAAGTGGTTGGGTTTTTCTCACTAGAGTAGGTGCGACGATTCCTTGGTTGTGAGAGGTTTGATCTCTTTGTTCCATACAGTCTTGTTTCTAGCTTCTTGTATATCCCTTTCGGTTAGTAAAATCTAATCTTGCTTGCCAAACAAATGGTTGTGCTTAATTTTTATGTGAATCTCGAGGCGTACTTGGGATTTATTCATCTTTGGTGAAATTATTCTGTACTTGAAAGAAAGTAGAGAGGAAAGTAACAGCTATTCTCAAGCAAGGGTTGAAGAACATTAATTTCAATCAATTTGAATGTTCAAACAAAAATTCAAATTTCCAAATTTCTGACACAGGTCGAAGTTTTGCAGCCCAGATGTGTTCTTTTAACAATATCGTTGTAGTTCATGAATTCTGATCTTCGGAGAAAAAAATTGTTACATTCAAGTTGAGGAAATCCCCATGAAGTGTTTACTTGCTCAATTGATCAAGTGAGCCAGTAAAGATAAAGGCACTGCTGGTCAGCAGCACCTATCAACCCCAAATTTATCATAACTGAAGACCAGAAGGTTTCTGAAATTTAAATTTTCCCATATAGATTCTAACAATTGGACGAGTATCTGATGATCTTATAGCTAATTTTAGAAGTACAAATGCAAGCTAGGATTGCACCAATTCCAAATAATATTCTCAAAGTATCCAATGAAGTCTGGTACTGCTTTCCCTTTGTGTTATTTTTAGTTTTTTTAATGTCGTAGTCTTGAACCAACCAAAAGGAGAAAATGAAAAAGAAAAACTGAAGTGACTTGATGACGCAAGTTATTGCTACTGAATTTTCAAAACAACTGTGTTGTAGCATGTAGTTATCAATTAATATGTTAATGTTTCTATGCATGGACAAATAGGGTTAGATTGCGTACGCCGCTTCTCTGTCATGATGTTCTTCTAGATTAAAATTGCTGAATTCTAGTAGTTATGTGTCTCAGGTTGCAATCGATCAAGCATCGTCACTCGACCTGAAGAGAACATTTCTATTCACTCTGTTGGGGCTGGTTTTGGTGGGCCCCACATTACACTTCTGGTAAAAGCTACAGAATCCAAGTTCTCCCTGAGTGTTGCATATCCATGATTATAGCAACTTTGTCGTTGTCTTTGCTCATGTATGTGCTAGATGTATGCTTGTCATTTGTTAGTGTTGTTGTGTCTGTTTCACTCCATAACTATAGTACAATTAAAAGCTTCATATTTTCAATGCTGTGGTAACTTATAGCCTCATAATATCCTATTATTCAATAACTATGCTGTCAACAGTTGTGCCAGTACTGAAATTGAGATTTTTTTTCTTTTCTTGGAAAGGCCCTTCTAAAATGACATGTTTCTAAGATGGCTATGGTAATCTTGAAAATAATAAGAAATGTAATTATCATTTGGTTTTGAAATGAAATTTGAATAGTGTACATCAGATGCATGATTCTTTTTTTGAAGGGTTTAATAAATTAAAATATAATTACTATGCAAATATTTATGCTTACTGATTGGATTCTTTTGCTGTTTCCCTTGGATTAGCATGATCTAGTTAGGTATACATCGTCATTGTTGTCGGTGAGTGCTTTTAAATTTCTGATGACACCATGGGCAATGTTGATCCTTTGACATTCAAAATTTGGCTACTTTTTCTTTAGTTTGTATGAGCTTTCAAAATCCAAACCTTAAAGGTGTGCAAATGATTTGAGTGGTTTGTGTTAATGAAGATGACGCCAAATGCACTAAAACCTAACAAAAAATTTGTTGACAAAATATCAAAGTATCTGCTTTTTACTTGAGTTTTTGTTGACAGTTTTTTGAAGTGCACTTCATACAAGTTGATTTATTTCTAGGTATTTATATCTGAGTAAATTGGTCACTCTGTCGGGAGCATCAGGTGCTTTCTTGCGCCTTCTACTTGACCAGGTGACTTCTTTTCCAGTTTGTTTTTATTGTCTGCTCTAAGTTGATTAAGCAACTTGGCATGTTTTCACTTTATTAGAAGAAGCATCTCTGAATGTAACCTGAATTTGATTTGCAGTTCCTTTTCTCACCGATATTCATCGGAGTTTTCTTATCTACATTGGTGACACTTGAGGGGAGGCCCTCGCAAGTGGTGCCAAAGCTTCAGCAGGTATTTCACAGTGTTCTTTTTCTTCCTTCTATTTTTAGTTGTCCTTTAACCGACAACATGTCACTGAAAGGAACTAATCCTTTGTTTCAAAAGTCGATATTTTTTCATATCAATGTTGAACTCTGTTTTGTAGGAGTGGTTCTCTTCTGTTCTTGCAAACTGGCAACTTTGGATACCATTCCAATTTCTCAACTTCCGATTCGTACCACAGCAATTTCAGGTTTGAATGGCACAATCTAATTTACTTGGAGAGTTTTGTGCTTATGTGAGATAACCTCCCTCCCCGCTTCTGACATTTAAAGAAACATCTGAGGTGCTGAGACCCATGTAATGTGGATTGGTGTGGCAACATTTAGAAAGTTCCATATTTGTATTATGAGTATATTAGCTAAGAAAAATAAAATAAGTGTCAAGTAAAATACTCAAGTGACATTTTAATGTTCAAAGTGATTGCAGTAATTCTTAAATGGACAAATTTTCAATATATTATATAGTATGTATATATATGTACACTTCTACATATGGAAGGAAGCACTTGCAGATCCAAGTGTAAGGAGGTCATGGTAGATTTCATGAAAGCTCTCGGGAAGAATGAGATTTGGGAGTTAGTACCTCTTCCAAATAGAAAGAAGCCGGTGGGATGTAAGTGGGTGTTAACTGTCAGATTAAAACTAGATGGAGCGATTGACTGATATAAAGCAAGGTTGGCTGCCAAAGGATTCACTTCTACATATGGCATAGATTACATTTACACCAGTTGCCAAGATGAACTCCCACATAGTCCTTTCTTATGTTTCCAACTTGGTCTGACTGAAGTCTTCAGCAGTTGGATGTGAAGAATGCAATTCTTCTTCATGGGGATCTAGAGGAGGAAGTGTATATGGAGATTCCTCAAGGTTTTTCTTCAAGACTGGAACTGAAGGGAAGGTATGTAAATTGAAAGGTCACTTTATTGGTTAAAGTGACTCTGCAAAGTCATGATCAGATTTGGGTACAAATAGTCACAAATATCACACCATGTTCATCATGAGCAAGAGACGAGATCAAAGTTCATATTGTTTATGTTGATGACATCGTAGTGACTGGTGATGATACTCATGAAGTTTTCAGATTAAAGGCTCTTCTAGATGGAGAATTTGAAATCAAAGACTTGGGATGATTTACAATACTTCCTGGGAGTTGAAGTTGCTAGACTTAACAAGGGCGTTTTCATCTCCCAAGGGAAGTACATCATTCACCTAAGGTGACTGGTATGTTGGGTTGCAAGCCTACAAATTCTCCTATACAAGGCAATCATTAACTTAAAGGTGGTGTAGACTACCAATTAGGCAAGGGGAGATATCATAGACTTTTGGGGAGACTTAAATGTGTCTCATACACGTCTAAATATAGCTTATGCAGCTCATATTGCTAGCCAATTTATGCATGACCCTTCTACCATTCACTTATATATTGTCTATCATATCCTGAGGTACCTGAAGTACGCTCAGGGCAAAGGAACATTTTTTTCTAATCATGGTCATCTAAAGCTAGGAGTTTTTATAGATGTAGATTGGGCAGGATCAGTTGATAGGGGATCTAACTGAGGCTTTTGAATCTTCTGTTTTTTTTTTTTTATTTTGATAAATATTGAGCTATGGCACATAGAGTATGCGAGCTCATTTGATTTCAGACTTTGATGGGTGATTGGATTTTAGCTATAATGGACCTTAACACCATACGGTAATAAAAAGGCATCCATCAACATTGTTCAATAACTTGGTTCAAGATGACAAGACAAAACATATTGAGATTTGTTTGGGCAGCAGAAACGCGCGAATACAAAGATCTAACGAAAGCCAACAAAGCAATCACACACAAACACAAGATATAACGTGGTTCAACCAAAACCGGTTTACATCCACGGATGAGAAGGTATATTCCACTATGATTCATAGCGATATTACAATACCAGAATACGAACTTTGTTTACATGCCTTTTCACCGTGTATCACTCCACAATAGAAACCTAATTAGAATAGGCATTTGAAACACAATTCCCAACAATCTCCACCTTGATTCAAATCCCATCCTGCCAATCATCGCTTCCCACGACATTGATCAAGGCAATTCATTGCAGCTTCAATCTTGACGATCCTTCTGCAAAACTACCGTTGTCCCTAGTGTATCCTGCTCAACCTGTCAAACGTAGGTTCCACCTTGAATGCTCGAGCTCCATCAATGTAACCCATCACAATTTTCTGACCATCGTGACCCACCAAGCCAATTGACTCTACCTACAACTGAAACCTGTTGTAGCACGTGTTGAAACTTCTTGTGTTTCCTGGATCTCTTCACCTTCAGCTCTGATACCAATTTGTTGGGGCAACGGAAGCGCCCAAATAACAAATCCAAAGAAAGCCAACAAAATAATCACACACAAACACAAGATATAACGTGGTTCAGCCAAAATCGGCCTACATCCACAGATGAGAAGAGATTCACTATGATTCGTAGAGATATTACAACAATTGAGTACCAACACCGCATACATGTCTTTTCATAGATTGATAACAATTTCATTAAGGAGAAGCTAAAGGAGTGAGTGATTTGTATACCTTTTGTGCAGTCGGAAAATCATTTAGCTGATGTTTTTACCAGGGGTCTTAGTATTTTCTTTCAACCGTATGCAAGTTGGGCATGTGAGATATCCGTGTACCAAATTGAGGGAGAGTGGTAGAATAGAATAATGCAAGAGAAGGGGCTTTATGAAATTAGCGGTAATTTGAGTAATATAAATACGGCATAGAATAAGAAATAATCAACTCATTGTCCAAACCCTTTTTTCATCATCTCTCACATTCTTCTTTCCTCTCTTCTCCCAGAAAAATCTCAGCCGTTATTGAGTTCCAACTGTTCTGATATGCTTCAACACCCACCCATTTGTATCTACAGGAGACGTTGATTTTATTTAGCCACAGACAAAAGCAACAGACCATATCTCATCAAGTTTCTGTTAATATTTACCTTCATTCTTGTCAATAACTCAATACTGCTGCTAAACCATGTAACAGTAGTTATCTCAGTGGTGGACACTTCGGTTAGTGTCGGAACAAGTTTTGGACATAATGTGGTGCGTTGTATTGGCAACTGTCTAACATCTATATACTCAAAAAAGGAAAAAAGAAAAGAAAAAATAAAGGGTCTAAAAAAAATACTCCTATAAATAAAGAAAGAAACAAAAATCAAAAGGAAATGTCTAACACCGTCTCTGGGAGAAAAAAATATCATAAATGATATTAAATAATGAACCAGTATCTTCAATGGTGCTTCCTGTTTATATCAGTCATCCAATAGTGATGTTTTGATAGATATTTCATAATCTAGGACAAGAGAACGACAAAATCCTACTATCTCTTCTCTATGATGTTGCATGATGCTGTCAACTATTAACCATTTCTAGAATGCATATGATTTACTCCTTGCTTGTCTGTTTGAAAATGAATGGCCACCATAATTGTGCTTTGTATTGTCATTTAGTATAACTCTGCTTCTATTATATGATTTTACTTTTCAATATTAAAGTGTCAACTTTTTCTTCATGATTACAATTGCAGGTCCTTGCTGCTAATTTTATTGCTTTGATATGGAATGTAATTCTCTCGTACAAAGCTCACAAAGAGATCCTGCCAAAATAGGTGTGTTTTCTAAGAAAGATCTGAAAGTTCTGTCCCAATTACTTGTAATTGGTTGTAATATTATAGTGAAATGATATAAATCTGGAAACTAGATAGTCAATGGATTGATAAGAATAAAGGAAAATTGCAAACATTGAACTTCCAAAACTTCAATTAAATAACCAAACTTTATGCATCTTGTCTTTTTAGTATGTAACTTCTTTCCCCTGGATTCCATCCTTAGTTTAAAATCATTATCTTGATAATTTTACTTTTTATTTTCTGTCCAAAACCACAGGTTGAAAAACAAGAACAAACCTTAAAAATAGGTAACAAAAATAATCATATTAATTTCTTTTAAATGATCATATTATTCTTTTATGCTTTATATTGTTATTGTTGGAAAAAATTACCAGTTTGATAACGGATAAATGAGGAATCAGACTGTAACCCTAGGCCCAAATAGTCAGAGTACGAAACGGCCGAAACTGAGCCTAGGGGGGTGAATAGTACGCAAAGGCCCAAATGAAACCTAGGGGGGTGAATAGGTCTTCAAATCTGATTAACTACTTTTACAAATAAATTTGATCCAACTTTACCAAATTTCAAATACCGAGTAACAATTAAGCACGTAAAAGTAGGCTGAATACAAAAATATAAAGCATAAAACAACACCATAAAGATGAACACCGATTTTTAAGTAGAAAATCTAATAGGGAAAGAACCATGGGATCGACATAAAGGAGTTGCGAAGCCGAAATTTAGAGAAAGATCGTCAATTTCCGTACTATATGGTGGCAGTTTGTCCTGCAAATTCCATTAGGTCTAACGGTATAGTGGTCTGAAGTGAGGGTTAAAACTTGAAACAGTCAGTCTATTTTTCAAATCTCTTTGAAAGCCTGATAGGATTTGAGTGGTATTGGCAAATTCCAGAGCATCCAAACAAAATGTTTGAGTCATCACAATATTCTAGAACAAGTTGGAAAATATTGGAGGTGTACTAATGGAGAATTTATACAATGACATCATGTGTATGGTCATGCTGGGACTAAATTGACATAGGACTGATTTGCATTCAAAGACTTGTGGTAATCTGTATAAAAAATTTGAAGCTATTTGATAACACTTTTTTTTTTTTTTTTTTAATTATTTATATATTTGGGGCTGTTTCCTTGAATATCTATATATATATATATATATTCCTTTTTGGAGTGCTTGGGCTGAAACTTTTGGTTCAATTCAGTCTGCTTGGTCCTCTTGGCCTGAATAGTAGTTTGGAAGGTTTTTGTGTTAAATACATGGTTTGGCTGTTCTCGGAAGGCAACTTTAGGGGTTTTTTCTTGCTGGATTATTCGATACAATCATGCTTATGATCTTTGGATGTGATTCGATGAGTTGTTGGTATGCCTATTAATGAATAATTAAAAAGTTGTTACAATTGTGGATTTTGGGGTTATACATAGCTTCAGGCTATTGAACTCTGTAGGTAATGTTTTTTTGTTTACTATTTTGCATATCAGAAATTAGTGCAGGTTCTACAGAGAGGGACTCTTGGAGTTATCCCCTCCCAATGGAAAAGGAATATTGGATGGAAGTAGTTTTTTTTGGGTTGGTCAAAGTTGGACTACTATTATGAGTTCAGCTTTGTGGCTTGTATAGATTCTTGACTGGGGCAAGTAAGAAGTCAAAGTCATCTAGTCCTTTCTGTAAATGATGGGTCAGGAAATTCGTTGATAATGTCCTAGTATTACAATGCCATGCTACCATACATAAGCTGTGGTTATCTCTTTGACACAAACACATTCAATTTGAATTACTATAGTTCAGAATTATTTGCATATAGATAATGATGCCTAAATATATGAATTGCAGGAAAAAAAAAAGTTTTATAAAATAGAGGGATATGACTCTTATCAGTGCTATCCCGAGCTTAATGGTCTGTGGTTGGTGCTAGATTATTATTAAGATTTCAAGACAGATTGGGAAAGTGAAAAATATGCATAAATTCATGGATTTGCATTCATTTATTTACCTTGCCCTTTCTTATGTTAACATGGCGATCATGCCGGAGCGAACTCAATTTTATTTGACGGAATCAATATTTTTATGCAGTTTGGACGATTGGTGTTGCTTAGAAGTCCGCCAACATGGTGATCATGCAGGAGTGAAGATAACTCAATTTTGTTTTGACATAATCAATGTTTTTATATGCAGATTGGACAATTCATGTTTGCCTAGAAGTCTGCCACAACCCAAAAGGGTTGGGGACAAAGACAATGTCAATTACTTTGCATAAATGTTTGTGTTATAGGATTTTCTCAAGAGTTTGGCTGTGTTGCAAAAGTCAAGATGAAAAAATCTATATGACGAATTGAGGATGTTTGACTATGTATGTTCTTTTACTGTTTTTGAGCTGTTATAGTTTCTTCATCTCTTGGTGCTTTTTTTATTTTTTATTATTTTTATGGTAACTTGTTTAATTGTTATTTAGATTTTTGCCACTAATACTCATTGCAATCATAAAATTTTTAAGACATATTTGATGGTATATTAGCAACCTTTCCCAGATGAGGGTTTTTTTTAACATACAAGTAACCCATCACCATATATTTGCAACAAGATTTAGGAACACTACTTGATATTTTTTTATTTATTATATGTTCTCTATGATATGTTCACCATATCCAATTTATAAGTTCATAAAATATTGAGAAAAAATTGAGAATATGTGAAAGAAAGTGAGAGGAACTCGTTATTTTGGTTTTGATTACAAAATTGTGGGGAATCACATAAACAAATGACATGGATTGAAAGGGATCACGATCAGGATCGCCTATGACTTTGAGATATTAAAGTCATTTGGTATAAATAATATAGAATAATTTGTATATTTAATTTATTGAAAGGAACAAAAGGAAGACCCAAGTCAACCTTTGCTGTCACCTAACATGTTATATACTGCTATTTCTTTTAATAATCATTTCTTGACTCGGGTAAACACTTATACTAGTATCGAAGAATAACATCGGGTTTATAGTTATATTTTAATGACAGTTGCGTTAATATTTTAAAAAACAATTTGTTAAAAGTCATAAATTCTTTAGAAGAAGAAGTACAAATAAAGTTCTTTTAATTTTCTTACTAAATAGGTGTTTTTTTTAAAATAAATAAATAAATTCTATTTTTCAGTACTAAAAATTATTTATTTGTGCATACTTTTAAAATTGGTTAATAAATTGTCTTCATCTCGAATATTAGATACATGATCTTCGAGTATATATCATGATAGCCTAAATTTGATTTTGAGTTTCGGAGGCAATGGACAATAACATTACTTTCAAGACCACATCTTTTTTTAACAAATTTTTTTTGTGTAAAAAATATGACTTGGAGCACACTTTTTGGGGAAACTGAAGGATCTAAAATGCTAATCCGATATGTACTAAAATTTTAATATATTTTTTTACTTATCTAAATTTATAGTAGTCCACAATGCCAAATTAGCAAGTGTCCTAAGTTTTAATCAACCTGTAAAGTTAACCTATAGACAATGGTAGCTTATCCATTTTTTGTTAGCAGCTGAGTTGTTATCAAGTTCTAGGTCATTAATCCCAACTTTTCATGTAATAAAGTTATATTGGATCATCATAATATTTGATTATATATATATATACTTTTTTAATCAAGTACATCTCAAAATCATAAAATGCTAATGCTTTAGAAACCAAAACTCACAACCAAACCACAAATCTGTCTGCAAGGTGTAGCAAGTAAAAAAAATATATATATATATATTGCAAATGGTGAAGATAACAAACCACGCTCGGTCGGTCATGCAAGTGACAAAAAAAGATAATAGATAGATACATACATACATACATACATATAACCATAGTTCATAGCCATAGCCAACATCGCTACTAATAGACAAAAAGAGTTCTAACCAAACACGCCTTCACAACTATATTAACATATCCCACCCTACATCAGACACCCCCACATAGTCCATCCACCACATCAGTACAAAGATCTTTTTTATAAATATAAAACAATAATTTAATTAAAAAAACGAAAGTCTCACAACACCTTCCACGACTCAAGGGTGGGAAAGCCTGAAAATGAGTCAAAGTTTAAACCGGCGCCACCGTCAGCCACCACAGACGGCGGTGGAATATTTAGAGTCGGCTCCATGTGACCCACCACCTGCTGCTGACGATCCAGCAGAGGAATTGAAGTGTCGAGAGTGGGCAGCCAACCCTGCATCCGGTTCACCGGTCGCTGTGGCTCCGGCTTCAACACGGGTACAACCGGCATCTGTCCGTTCCCGAACCTAACACCGGTCACCTGCTGCACCATCTGTCGGAAATTCGCCGGATCGGCCGCTATAAACGTCGTTGTCGTCCTCTTCGACGCACGTGACTTCCGCTTGGTCCTCTTCGTCACGAGATGAATCGTGTTCGTGTCTCGGCGTTTCGAAC
>JAOTQH010000063.1:911301-927428 GCA_025631255.1 Cornus kousa | reverse complement strand
AAATTAATTTATATTTTTTTTTTTTCAAATTTTATTTTTTTTTTTTTTGTTTTTTTTTGTTTTTTTTTCCCCAATTTTAAGACTAACCAAACAAAAATTTATGGGTTCACTCTTGAAACATGTCCCATTCTCTTGCAAAAAACTGAGATATATTGTTTAATATGATACATCTTAAGGTGAAATACCATGACTCCTTATGAGGTTTGTCCAAATATCTTTCAGCTGAAATTATTGTTAAAATTACTTCTAAACTTTTATGAGATTTGTCCAAATATCGCTAAGCTGAAACTATTGTCAAAATAACCCCTGACTCCCCTGAGGTTTGTTCAAATAACCCCTGACACCCCTTGAGTTTATTCAAATTTCTCTTGCCACTCGTAACATTAATTAATGAAATATTTTTTAAATGTCCAAACCACCCTTAAGTGAGAGAAAATGAATAAAATGACCTTATTAGAATACCAAATGACCATTTCAATGAAATTTAATTGAACAAACCTACCCTTTCTTATATCTACCTTTTGGATTTTTTTGCAAAGTTGAAAATAATTTTTTTGGGGACAGTTGAGGACAATTTTTTTTTAACATACAAGTGGTTTGTTGATGAATTAAAGGATGAATTATTATTAGCCAATGTCTATTTTGTTGAATATTTTGTTCTGACAGGAAATATGTTCAATTATATGCTGAAATAGTTTTTTGGTATACTACTAAGGTCAATTGAGTCATTTTTTTCTCTCTTAGTGATAGTTTGAGCATTTACAAAATATTTCATTGAAAAATTTAACTCTGATATGAGTGATCAGAGAAATTTGAACAAATCGTAAAGGGCAAGTGACAAGGACTATTTCAATAATAGTTTCAATTGAAAGATATTTGAACAAATCTTAAACAAGGCCGGGATATTGAGGTATTTCACCCTACGCCTTAACTAGGGTTTTGGGTTTTATGTGGAACCACCTTATCATATCAACTCACCAACAATTGTATCCATCGAACCGTGGCCTTTAATAATCACCAGATAAGGATTACATATTCTTCCAATAACAATTTTCATGCATGACTCATAAATACAATCAGTGGGCCAAGTCCTAGTTTCTTGATGTGTGTGTGTGTATGCGTATGTGTGTAGACAGTTGTGATTGCAAGTCTTGGAGAACTATTCACAGCACAACATTGTGTCACCACCTCTGCGTTAAATTGGTGGTTGACATAGCTAGCTGCCTCTAGCTAGTTTGACATATATATGATGTGCAGAGAGAGTTGAAGAGGAGGCCCACCAGAGTGCATTTGATTCATATCTATCAATGCATGTGTAGATATATGTTACATATATGTAGTTTGAATAGCACCACCACAGGCCTCAATGGTTCCCAGCTCCTACCACCAGACAAGCTAGGTCGATTGTCATAATGCTGTGCCAATGGCCCCTTTATTTATGGAATTTGAGTCATATCTTCTTCACATCTCACCAGAATCCGTACCAGCGAACTCAAATATTCTCACTATGTATTCATCCACAAAAGATCTATGCCAGTTGTTCTGTAAGGCTGTATCTAATTAATGTGACCTTCTTTGTAAAACAAGACACTAGAGTACACTACTAATGTGACTTCATAATTAAGAGTATATATATATTTGTTTATAAAATATTTTGAGGCTTGAATTACTGACTTTTTACTTTTTAATAATTAAAAAATATCTCTGAACTACTGCGGTTGATAATGTTAATTTTTTTTTTTTTTTTTTGGTAAATTTGACAATGTTAAATTACTATTGATTACCTACAAATTTACACAAATAGAATGAAAAAATAAATATAAATTAAGATGAAGGCTTTAATTTATAATGTCTTTGAGCCGGATATCTCATACTTTATTGTATTTATGATGAATATAACATGATCGTTCTTGAATGAATACCCAACAAATAGCTGCTAAAGTTAACAATACGTGGGGCTAATTTAAATTATTTAATTAATAGCATTGGAAAAATAATGTTCATGATCTTTGTGTTCGGATCCCAAGTTGGACTATGGAGAAAGAATTTAGAGCTGAAATTAAATAAAAAACAAATAAATATTGAAGCACAAAAAAAGGTAAATTAAATAGCATTGAAAAAGTAATCCAAATGCTAGAAAAAGTAAAAGTTTAAGACCACTCAAACATTGGTAAATTAAATAGCATTGAAATAAAAAAATATATATATATATCAAGAATACCAAGAAAGATTATACACATTAAAAATTGTTGCTTCAATTTGGTGAAAACCACAACAGGTTTTGTCGGTGTAGTTTTTCGGGAGGGGGAATTTCATGATGGAGACACTATCAATGGTTGCCGCCGTCGGTGGTTTCGGAGCATAGGCAGCGGAGGTGGCGGCATTAATCATTTCAACCCTTACCCTCCTTCACATTTTACCTATTTTAAAATTTACTTACCTATTCAATAATCATTTGTTTATTCTTCAAGAAAGCTTCGAACTTACACTACAGTACAATATATAGATATATACACACATACAGACACGCACACCCCTGAGCCATTTGTTAAGTATAATACAATGAACGTTATGCTTTTGTCACATGGTATTTAAAGCATTATATATAGGGATTACGTTTGGTTAGGGACACGTCATAATAGTTTTTTTTTTTTTTTTGGAAGGTAAGCAAGATATATATTCCACATCATAATAGTTCTGTCAATAATTATTGATATTAAAAGCTAATAGTAATTAGTACAAGTTAGTTAATTTGCTACACTGATCAGTCTAATCTTGAATAGGAGTTCATCTTTTTGTTGGGTGGCTTAGTGTGAAATCATGTCCTAGAAAACCTCCCAACCCCACTAATCACAATAGATTCTAAAGAGAGGAAAAAGCAGAGGGAAGTAGCATATATAATATATATATATATACACTGTAAAGGAAGGAAGACCCTACCTCATAGCTTTTGCCTTTATTTTTTTTACTTATCCAAGAGGCCATCATATGATGATTTGTTCTACTGATAAACCTTGGTAGCTTTTCAAGAGGATATGGATGCCCACAATTTTCACCTTTTTCATTCCACTTAGCACTACAATCTTTCTAATCCTACTTCTTGTTCCATGTTGTATAGTCATGATTTCACCACTTAATACAATTGATTTATACCAAACAAAGCCTCCCATGTGTTTTGCCAATCGTCATGCTGACATCTATATATACATACACACACACACACACACACATATATATATACTAGGATTTTATAGAAATATATGGTGGAGCTAGGTATATACTTTTTTGTACTGGCATTCACATGGGTTGATATACATGAGGGATTTTGGACCTACCACGGATGGGTTGCCTTGGATTAAAGTGGCTTCTTCTTTAATTTCAAAGCATATAATCTGCGGTAATAATATATATATGTCATTCCTATTATTAACTACATTACATTCTCCAATTTCTCCTTCAGAAATATTGTAAGATGAAAACTTTACTATAATGTTCATATATAATTTCGATTGTATGCTTCGATTCTACATGGCAATAACGTGGTTATAATGGTAGGAGTAAAGGTTTTCTAATGATATATTTTTGTGTATAGTTGTATCAAAAATATTTGCTGTTTGTGGGAAGTTGGACCACCAGCACTATTAGAGCACCAATAAACGTTCTTAAGTCTATTAGCGTTTAAACTTGCCATTGCCGACCCTTTAAGACAAATGACACCAGTGTTTATTTACTAAAAACAACAATCATAATTTCATTGTTGATTCTAATTAAATTGATAATAAGTGTTAATAACATGATGATGATGAATTGTCCATTAACGAAGGATCTAGGGTTGAGATTTGAGCCAGTAGCAAATTTTATATTGATAGGAATTTAATTAATTAAACTGAATAAGGCGGCACACATGAATCCAAAATGGGGAAAATTAAAGGACACTAAACATTAAAACCACGCTTTTTAGTAGCTCAATGTCTCAATCAAACACCACCAAAGGGTTATGCTCTGAAATTAATTTAGTGCAGCTAGCAGCAACTTTGTATGCAAATTTAGAGGTTGATGGTACAAGTCCAAGAAGTGGGGACTGTGAATTGACGGTTTGGTACAAATAATATTCGGAACGAATTTCACGGGGTCCATTTCCCACTCATTCGTCTCCTATCCAAATTCCTTTTTTAAGTGTCTGCTCATTTTTCGCCAATGAGTCAATAACTAAAGACTGCTAGTGCTCCTGAGTTGTAAAATAAGGCTAGGGCATACCAAGATAGATGAAACGAAAGAACACTTCTTTTGGTACACTTTTTTATTTTTTATTTTTTTGGGTTAATTCTTTTGGTACACTTGTTTGCCCTGTTAAATCAACATTAATCATATGATTCATATTAGTGACTAAAATTACAAGTATATATACATAATATTGAAATTTCTAAATCTAGAAAACTAGAAATTCATGTTAAAATAATTAAACTTCGTGTTCTCCGAAGGCACCTCAAAGTAAGTTCACCCATACTAAGTTTGATTGATAATTTTCTAGCTCTAAGTCCGACACAAACTGTAAGAAAACTTATGAGTTATGAATGAAATGTGGACCCCACTTAATTGAGCATCCTTCTTGCAGTGAATTTCATATTTAATCCTTGGGTTTTGCTTGAAATTAAATTGGGATTGTAATTTTATGGTTTTACAATTTCACGGATTTAATTTTAAATTCACTGTTTGAATAAACTTTAGAATTCAAGTGTAATTTCACTCTGTATCACCCATAGCGTTTATCTCAAATAATATTTTTTGACATTTTTTATATTTTGTGTGATATCTCTAGTAAAAAGAAACTTGCATGGAAATTTTGAGATATATATATATCTAAGAAATGAAATCAAATAAACAAATACTAAATTTATTCAAGATACTCATATTTTTAATAATCAGCCACTTTTTGTCTTACTGATTTCTTTTCAAAAAAATTATTTTCTTTGTTCGGCAACATAATTAAAATTAAAGGATGATCACTTTCGTCCAGATATATGAGCTATATAATAGAAATTTCAATCATAAGGCAAGTTTTATTTAATAAATAAGATTGAATAGTCCATACTTCAAAATATGCATTTGAAATTATCATCACCTAAATAGTATGTATTTTTTTTTTTTTTTTTTTTTTTTTGTATATTGGCTCCCAAATTTTAAGGAACTTTTCTTTTATATTTTTTTCTTTTAGAAATTAATTAATTAAGTATCTTAATTGGTGTTTGAATGATTGGAGCTTATTTATTTATTAAGCCACAAGATAAACTTCAAATATATGTTACCCGTGCTGACACAATACAAAAACAACATATTAAATGCTACAATTGAATTACCCTTCTTTTATCTCTTTTCTCATCATTTTTTAATATCAAATAATCCTATACATGTGTCTATACACACACGCGCGCGAACGAAACAATTTCCAGTTGAATTTTTCATTTACACAATTCTGATATTGCATGAGTGATGGGGTAGAGTGAGCATGGGAGAGAGAAATGTGGTGTGTTGGGTTTGTTTTGGTAATGAAAATCTTTGATTGAATTATAGGATTCAAATTGCCCATTTAGGATGTTTGGAATTATAATGCAATCATAATCCTAAATTGGTTTGTACTATCTAAACAGTGGATTTGGAATTGGGCCTTCCAAATCCAATTTCAAACCTCCAATACAATGCTGCCAAACATAATCTTAAGAATTTTTTTGTGAATTTCATATTGAACCATTTAAATCTCTATAAATAGACATATATAAATATATGTAATTTTTAAACTTCATTTTTGTTGTTGAAAAAATTAAAAATATTATCTTGAAAAATAGATATTATTTGACTCGCAAAAAATCTTCTTGGTCTAGTGGAAATGCAAGCATGCCAAGAACTTAAGAAGTTAGGAATGAAAGTACAAACTATATTCCAGATGGAAATGGAATGTATCTGGACACTCAAATGAGGTCTCACCTCCAAATATTTTTTTTGTCTTTAGTGACAGGATTTCCATATTTTCTTATGGCTGGAAAGGAAATGAATTGAAGTAATGAACTCAAAGTAAGGAATTGAAATGCATGACTTGGAAATGTAAATTGTTAAAAGATAAATTGCATTAATGAAGATAATTATAAGTACATTGTTGAAATGTAAAATATAAGTGTTGTTGTTGTATGTATTGAACAACCCTTAAAGTTACAACATAGTGCCATATTTATAGAATGTAGCCAGTTTCATTGATTTGACCAGATTTTGCCAAGTGTTCCATATACTCTTTGGCCTTCTTATAGTGCTAACACGTGTGGGACCATGTTTTTCCAAGTTTATGCTATTTTCTGCACGACTTTTCACTTGCCGAGAACAACCGCTCTTTCACTCGTTCCTCGTTTCCAAGTTTTGCGCTCAACTTGCACCCATGTCTTGCCATTTCTACAACCGTTCTTTTGTTGAAAATTCTGTCACATGTCCTACATGGAAATCATGTCTTCCAACTATAATTAACTCCTTATCTTTTAGTTGTCACGTGTCTCATGACTTTCTACTTACATATTACTTATTTTCTTGACAGCCACCTATCCCAAAGTAGTTACTTTATCAAATAATTTTCTCCCATTAATCCGCATGTTGCTTTATATCACCCTTCCATTGGAATTGACCCCAACAACATTCCATCGAACAATGACCTAAATAACTATACGTGTGACCATTTTAATAAGCAACATGTCCAACTTTGCTTAAAAACAAAGAAAAAAAAGTCCATGTACGATTGATTTCTTGTCGAAGTCTTTGGAAGATCGCAATTTTCACTGAAAAGTCGTACTCCATAACTTATTTTACCTTTTCATTATAATCTATCAGAGTAATGTTCATTGAAATTTGGTCAATAATTACGGTATACGCCGATATACCTTCATAATTCAAGTTAAAAAAAAAACAGAGACAAATTTCTCTGTAAAAAGAGTACAGAATACTAACAATAAATTGAGAAAATTAAGGTGTGAATGATGGAATTTCATAATTCGAAATGAGCATGAGAAAATCAGACGCAAATCAAAGTGGAAGCGCTGATCGCGGGGCCCACGTGAGGGGGATTGATTGAACATTATCCCAGTTTTGATGCAACAAGGGGCGTCAAAAGCTAAACTTAATCATTGCTTCCCCCACTAAGCACCCCAAAATTAAAAATCTAATCTATGGTTGATAAAATCTGAAACACCTTTTCTCATTGGCCGAAATAACACTTTCATTGTATTACTCCGATACGTAAGTAAATTCAAAAAAAAAAAAAAAAAAAAAAAAAGGTAGGGTAATTTCGATATTTTAAGTGGAGATATAAGAAGTGAGGTGTTGGGCCGACCCAGCCGGCAAATCCCGGTTTCAACGGGACAACTAGGGAGTTTTGTACGCAATATAATCGTAAGAGCCTAAAGAGTTTTCTTTATGTAAATTTCTTTTCTTTTTATTTAGTCAAAAGTTTCGCCGGAACTTTCCTCGTCGGCCGTGCTGCCGCCACCACAGCTGTTTTTAATTGTCACTTTCACAGTTTAACCACTATATATATATATATATATTATACACAAATATTGGTGAAGGTTTTTTTTTTTTTTGAAGTAAATGAGTCAATTGGTCATCATGATCCTAACTATTGATGCATGCGAATAGGTCACTTCAGTGACTCTTATCTTAAATTTCAGAACCCCATTCGCCATTTGTATTTTACCTAGTTTTGGTTGATTTTGAAAGGATATGAGAGGTAATAATACATAGTTTCGTTAAGAAAGTATAAAATTTGTTACTCATATAAGTTTGATTGATTTTTTAAGGCTCTATTTTTTTAAGGCTCTATTATCTTCTATGGAATTAAAGTTTTAAAATTGAAGTTCAAATTTATGAGTTACTTTTTTCTAATTTTACTAATTTTATACATCTGTGTCGGTATGAAATTGGAATTGATGGAATTAGAAAAAAAATAATTCATAAAATTGAACTAAATATTTTTTCAATTTTAGTGATTTTAATTTCAAAACTTTAATTCCGTGCAGCCATGGTAAGAATATCAAGTGATATGGTATTGGTTTGGAATTGACTAAATGAAGGTATATGATAAATTTGTTAAGCCTATTGGTAATTTCAACAAAATAATAATAATGATAATAATAAACTCAAAAAAGATTTGAAGGGTATTCAAACTCTCTACTTTTCACTTTAAAAATAATAAGAGATATCATTGATGAATTAAATTAGCTAATTTCTAGTCTGCAAATAATTGCATTCATTTTTTTCATCAAAATATTATATGGTATGTTATTTCATATTTTATATTTGTACAACTTTTTAAAAGTTTTTGCTTTGCTTAAGTTTCTACAAATTTCTAATATCATTTATATACATAAAGATTCCTACAAATGCTCACTTTTTTTAATACTTTGTGAAGATTAATTCATCGTTTTTAAAACTTACTGGATATGGGGCCATAACTTTCTCGATCATTGTTTTATGAGCATGAGCAAAAAAGAAATCAAATAAAGGGATGTGGTCGAGCCACTCAAAAATGTTTTTATTTTTTTTAAAAAATAATAATCCAAGAGTATTTGAAATCCACCAATTGCATTAAATTAAAAATATTTAAATTTCAAATTATTATTATTATTTTTTTTGGAATAAACAATTGAATAAGACCTAACAGTATATAGATTCTTTCTTTCTTTTTCTTTATTTTGAGATGGTCTTTTTCTTTCATCTTATTCTTTTCTTCCTTTATATATCTTTTAGTCAATTCCAAAATAGTTTGAAAATAAAATCACTAGTAACCAGTGGAGTATTATATTTTCTACAACTGGAAAGAAAATTGAATTTGCATAGTTAATTGGATGAGTGGGACCAAACGGCCACGTCCAGCCGTCCGATAAAAGGAATCTTTTCTCTAATGTGAGCATTCGGTGAATGGGGTTAGGGTTGATAGTGCGCGTGTTTTGCCTTTTGAAGAGTGCTAAATTGTGGCGGGTCCAGTTTGGTTCGGCTTGGGCCTAAACTTCTCCACAAATATTACTCCTATATTTACTATTTTACTGTGTCCAATTTTATTTTTTATTTTTTTATACCGTGTCGAATTGACCGACCGACTTGTAATGAAAAGACTTGGGATTATCATAATGGGCCTCCAATCTTGAGAACTGCTTGGATTGGCAGCCCACGATACACAATTTATTTATTTATTTTTTATTTTTTATTTTTTTTCCTGAAGGAAGGGAAAGTGTAATATTGATCAATTTCTTCAATTAATGTTTAAAACCTAGTCTCGTACATGTTTTATATCATATTATTGTGTAATTATAAATTTTATTTATAGTATATTCGTAAATTTTTATAAAAAGTAGATTTTAAATTTTAAAGGGAGATATATTAATCCAATATAGACAACTAATATATTGCAAAATCTATTCTTTTTCTTTAATTGCTTTTTTAAACCTTAATTATGTAAGAGCCGTTAAGAGCGTTATTCGTTCGATTGCTTCTATATAAAGGAGCTTCTCCATTGAGTCCATAGTTACAGATAGATTAGAACCAAGTCTCTGTCACAAAAACCTCTTGATTCTCTCTCTATCAGACGAAGACCCAAGAATCGATTTGGTAGTGGAAGTGGAATACAGTGAATTGGATTTTCTTTCTTCCTTAAAGCGAGTGGAATTCCAAAACCCAAATTGAAAAAGAATATATATATATACATATATTATGTTGTATGTACTTGAATAGGTGCGAAAAGGGTTCTTTTAGCTCAGTCTGTAGTCGTTAGCTTCGAACATTTATCATTGAAGCAGCTCTGAATTTTGCTGGTTTCGAGGTGTCGCCGCCTTTGCATTTCGGCTTTTTCTCTGCCAGAAAAATTGGGTATTGAGTGGTCTGGTCTAGCTAGGTGTGTGTGTGATTTTGTAGCTGAGCTCTTGCAATTATTTCTGCGTGGCATTCAATGCTCTGTTTATCTCTCTAGCCCTGCCAAATCATGGAATGAATTATTATTCCTCAAGTACTCCTTGTTTTTGCCTTGCTTCCAAAAACAAAAAAGGAAAGTTGTTCAAAAGATCAGAACCACTCTCACTCAAGGGACTATTTTCAGAGATCTGGATTCGAGAAAGAGACCTCTCAAACAAGGTAAGCTAGTGTTAGAAATTTGGAAAATAGCCAAATGGGTGGTCTTTTTTCTTTGTTTTTGACATTTTGTTTTGTTGTTTTTTAGTTTCTTTGATTCGTTCTTGGATCTGGGGTTTTCATTGGCTTTCGTTTTCTGTAGAAGGGTTTGGTTTTTATATAGATTTGTCTCATTGGGTGTCTTTTTTGTGTCTCAGATCTGACTGGAATTCGTAGTTTAGCTTTGGAGAAAATCGAAGACAATGTTGCCTCAAAAGCAAGCAGAGGAAGCTATTGTCCCCAACTTCAACGAGACAGAGCATCATGAGGGCAAGGAAGAAGAGAAGCAGCAAGAAGATCACTCCTTTTTCAGTGTCAAGAACGCCCTCTGGCATGGTGGTTCTGCTTGGGACGCTTGGTTCAGTTGTGCATCTAATCAAGTATGTGTATATATATAACAACCACAAAAATACCCATTTCAATTTATAAAAATCAAACCTTGTCTGATTCGGTAATTGATGATGTTCATTGATTTCAGGTAGCACAAGTCCTGTTAACATTGCCATACTCTTTCTCTCAACTGGGTATGTTATCAGGGATTTTGCTACAGATATTCTATGGTATTATTGGTAGCTGGACAGCATATCTCATCAGTGTTCTCTATATTGAATATCGAAGCAGAAAAGAGAAAGAGAATGTTAGCTTCAAAAATCATGTCATACAGGTAATTAATTTTACTTCTATTTAATTACCACCACCATTACTACTTATTCATTCATTAAAACCCAAACCCAAACCAAAACCATTAATTTTGCATTGTTTTTGAGTTGCAGTGGTTTGAAGTGCTTGATGGGTTACTGGGTCCTTACTGGAAGGCAGTGGGTCTTGCCTTCAACTGTACTTTCCTTCTCTTTGGATCTGTTATACAGCTAATAGCTTGTGCAAGGTAAGGTTTATATTTGACTTTTTCAGACTTAAATTGGAAAAATATGAACTGGTTTTGTGTTTTAATGAGACTCTGTTTGGTTGATTCTTAATGAGAACAGTAATATATACTATATCAATGACCGATTGGACAAGAGGACATGGACATATATATTTGGAGCTTGCTGTGCTACAACTGTGTTCATTCCTTCCTTCCACAACTACCGGATTTGGTCTTTTCTAGGCCTTGGTATGACCACTTACACTGCCTGGTACATGGCCATAGCAGCTTTCATTCACGGCCAGGTAGTCTATACAAACAACCACAATATATATATATATATATATCAACTGGTCACTTTCTTTCTTGGGTACGGTGTCTCTAAATGGAAGCCATTAGTATGAACTTTTTGTTCTGTTTTGGTAAGTACGTGTTTGGACGGAGTAAAGTTTGAGTGGTGGTTTTATTCTTTTGCAGGTTGATGGTGTGTCACACTCGGCTCCAACAAAGCTAGTTCTGTACTTCACCGGCGCCACCAATATATTATACACCTTCGGTGGTCACGCTGTCACTGTGTAAGTCTTTTCTGTATAACTATACATGTAAAAATACATGCATGATGAGTGTATATGTATGCATATATGTATATACCGTCTTATATATTCCTCTTTTCTTTCTACGCGGCTTCTTCTCTTTGCAGCTTTTGACGGCCACCTCGGGTTTGAGACTACTGACTGAATCATGGAAATCATCTCTGTTTGTTTTCCTGGAAAAACAGAACATTACCCCAACATTTCCCTTAGACAAAACCAACAGTAAAACTAGTCTTTCCTTGTAGTTTCGCTAGGACCCTACTCACTATTTCATGTTAATTCAGCTCTTGATCTTGTTACCTATTTTCTTCGGGGCCCCGAATTTACTATCAAGTACCTTGGAGCTAGCTAGGGTACGAAGAATCTGGTAGTTAATAAACTATTTTCTTATCCAAGGATATTTTGGTCATTTAATATGTACTTTGCAAGCATCCAATATCTAAGAGTATTCAGGTAATTTAAATCAAAATATAATACTACATGCTACTATTGTTGCAGTTTGGAATTGAGTAACATATTCATAATTGACCAATATAATTGTTAGTTATTTTCTATATGCAATTGATAATATGGTCTTGAAGCAACAACAAAACGTTACTACTTTTTTGTTTTTTTGACGCAGTTCGTTTGATTTATATTTATGAATTGGATTATGATGAATGAAAGCTGGTGAAAAATGTTACAGGGAAATCATGCACGCAATGTGGAAACCCCAAAAATTCAAGTACATATACTTAATTGCCACACTCTATGTCTTCACACTAACACTTCCATCAGCCTCAGCTGTCTACTGGGCGTTCGGGGATGAGCTCCTCAACCACGCCAACGCTTTCTCCCTCCTTCCCAAAACTCGTTGGCGTGACGCCGCGGTTATTCTAATGCTCATTCATCAGGTCGGTAAATATATTTTAAGTCCAATAAAATTAAAATTAAAATTAAAGTATTTATAACTTTGAAATCTCAGAAAAAGTGACATCCAAATAATTAAAGTATTTATATTTGTTGAAGTAAATAAATGGTCTTTGAAGGAATGAAATATTTACCGTGTGGGATTTTGGTGCAGTTTATAACATTTGGATTTGCGTGTACTCCTCTATACTTCGTGTGGGAGAAGGTAATAGGAATGCATGATACGAAGAGCATATGTTTGAGAGCACTTGCAAGGTTGCCAGTGGTTATACCAATTTGGTTTTTGGCCATTATCTTCCCATTCTTTGGCCCCATTAATTCGGCTGTTGGGGCTCTCTTGGTTAGCTTCACGGTCTACATCATTCCAGCTCTTGCCCATATGCTCACTTACAGAAAGGCCTCTGCCCGCCAGGTCTCTCTCTCTCTTTCTCTCTACATACATACATACATGTATATACACACACAGTCACACATATACATACAGATAAGTTTATCTAATTATTTTCCTTTCCAACATTTTTCGGGTCCATCCATTGAGACATATTTGACGACTCTGTAATGTTAGAAGTCTAGTGAATTAGTTCATAGTGACATATTGGTCATTGGGAACTCCCTTAAGTTGTTGGAGAGATTCATAATTCAACAGTGGTGATATATGGCAGAGGGTACAAACTTTAGCCTAACATTAGGGGGGGAGAGAGATTGGTAGATTGGTTGAATGTCCTTATCATTTAGTTATATGCTACTGTCAATAGTGTTATAATATGTCTGATATGAGCTGGCTACTTGTTGACTCATTTGTGTCCAAAATTGATGGGGTCTATTTACCATATTGTCTTATGATCTCTCCATCACATTTAACAACCTTAAACAGCAAAACCTATTTGACTGACTTGTGAACTCAGAGTTTCATCAAACCTAATCAAATCTGGAATTACTAAGAATTGAACAATTTGTTCAAGTGGCACTACTAATTCTACTAAACATTGCTTATTTCTTTTTGCAGAATGCGGCAGAGAAGCCTCCATTCTTCATGCCGAGCTGGACGGCCATGTACGTGTTAAACATCTTCGTGGTGGTTTGGGTGCTTGTGGTTGGGTTCGGGTTCGGTGGATGGGCTAGCATGACCAATTTTGTGAGGCAAGTTGACACATTTGGGCTCTTTGCCAAGTGCTACCAGTGCAAGCCTCCACCACCAATACATCACTGAGTTGACTCGCATAAACTCAGTCACATTTCAGCCAATAGTCACCCAACTCTCCCTCTCCGTGTCTTCTTCTTTCTTTTTTGTATCATACAAAGGGGAGGTAGCAATATTTTCCCTACATGCATGTGCTGTGTGTTTCATTTTCCCCTTTTACATTTTCAATCTTTTTTTTTTCTTCTTAATTTACTAGATATAAGTGTGTTGAATTGTGATGATTCCTTTGCTACAAAGCATAGGCTAAGTACATCCTTATATGTTTAGTTTTAATTTTTTATTTAATCCTTTTTGTTGGAATATTATAGTAGTCACATTCATGTTAGTTGTCCTTGTTGTTAAATATGTGTATATTTATTTAATATACATAGCTTTGCAATGCCATTATTACTAGCATGTTTCCAAAGTATTATCTCTTATAGAAAATGCAATGGGTGTGGGATTGCTTGGGTTATTATTTAATGCAATGTGGGCTTCATCTATAAAGTTGGATGTGGACATTTCCTAATGACACTTTTGACCTAGATTCTCTTCGAGGGAGTGGGCCGTGGACACTCCTCCATATGTTCACATGGGCTGCACGTGAGTTCACACCCTTTGCCACGTGCCACCACTCTTTCCTCACATGTTCTCTCCTTCAACTCACATGCATGAATCTGCCGTTGTATGTCAATCCAACTCTGATTTTTCATATAAATGTATATAAATCCAAAACCTTTGACCCTCGTTTTTCCTCATTAGTATTTGGTTTTTCTATGTATCACATGAACCCTTAATGGATACATAAATAAAAGTGATTTAATGTGCCTGACTAACTGACGAAAGTTGGAACAATGTGTACACGATTATGTATTTTTATATATAATTATATTTCAGTTAGTAAACTGCAGCAGAGAACGAAATGTAGAGGAAAATTTGTTTATTTAATTTGGTAATTTGATTTTCAATTAATATGGAGTAATTAAGGTTACAAGGAATTTGTGAGGAGAGACAAATTGACTATTATGGAAAAAAAGAGATCGAGAAGTTTATGAGAAGAAGAGAAAAATACGAGACAAGAATTTTTACGTGGTTCACCTTCATAAATAGGGTTACGTCCACGGGCGATAATGATTCGTATCACTATAAAAAAGAAGATTATAAACTAAAGAATATTTTGGTTATTTCTCACAATAATCTCTCTTCTCACACCACTCATTCACCAACAAAGAAGACTTACTCAACACTCAAGAAATATCCCAAATAATATATGGTTTACATAAAGAGAAAAATTCACCCAAATACAAACTTCAAGCTGCAGTCTCTCTTGAAGATTGTACACACAAAAAGATTTTCTTACACACACAAAATCAATATACTCTATTGATCCGAATATTGTCTTACTCTTTGATGCTTCTAGTATGTTTTTCATTGAATGAGTGCAAGGTTATTTATAGCCAAAAATATATTTGGTGTCCAAATATATTACAAAGCTTCATTTGGAAGCCAAATAGCACTTGTTCTGCCCAAGAATTTCAAATCTTTCTTCGAAAGCTAATTTGGAAGCTTCACCATCACATTTCTTTAACCAAAAAATTTTTGTCATGTCATAAATAAATTTTAGACAAATTTCTAACATTGACTAATTCATAGAGACAAAAATATATAGAAGAAGTGAGGTGAGGTTGTGGGTGGTGGCAACCCCACCTGAATGTAAAACAAAGAAACCTCTAGTGGAAATTCTCCCCAATTCATAAGGAAATTCACAACCAACACCCGCCAATCGCGATGGAACTTGAAACCTTAGGATCTCAAGCCCAAATATTGTGAGTGCGAAGAAGTTTTTCTCGTCCCTGTGCCCATGCTTTTTCTATTTTTAAAAGTTAATTTTTTAATTTGGTCGAGTGAGGTAAAATAATTACATATGCATAAATAATTATTATTTATGTCCAAAATATTCTCAAAACTCTTATTTCAGAATACCAAAATATCCTT
This sequence comes from Cornus kousa, assembly GCA_025631255.1. Lineage (NCBI taxonomy): Eukaryota > Viridiplantae > Streptophyta > Magnoliopsida > Cornales > Cornaceae > Cornus > Cornus kousa. The sequence goes on along the minus strand of JAOTQH010000063.1, from coordinate 911,692 downwards.
CCTAGAAAAACAAGATTTTTGAATTGATTTTCAATTTGGCATTTTTGCGTATGATGTATATATTACCAAAATAAATAAAATAAAAAATAACATATATATATTTGCGCAAAAAAATTTAACTGTATGTCCTAATCTATATTGGTTCAAACCTGCAAATGTCAATTTAGAAATATACAAAAAAAAAAAAAAAAAAATAGTGAAAATTCCATTATATATAGAATTTTTTATTTCGGTAAGTGGAAATTCATTCTATATATATATATATATATATTTATAATTTTAACCATATCTCCTAAATCATACCAATATAAACCTACAAATGTGAAACCTTTCATATGAATATATATATATATATATATCTACACATAAAGTACACATGCATGGTATAGGG
>JAOTQH010000063.1:878267-901081 GCA_025631255.1 Cornus kousa | reverse complement strand
TTTTTCTGTGATAAAAATGTATTTTTGATTTTTATTTTGGGGTTGTTCAGAAGCTCAGCCAGGGCAGTTAAAAAAACAGAAGCTCAGCCATATCCCGACGTTGGGCCCATTTTGGCTCGGACTGGGATAAGGAAAAGCCACACCCAGGCGTTCGGGTTTAGTTTGGGTTGGCACAAAATGGGACTCGGACAGGACCGGTCCTAAAGCCCACGACCCATTTTACACCAGTGGCGTGGGTTCATCTTCGTAGCTCCGTCGCTCCGACGTCTTTTCCATCATCATCGTTTCTTCTCTCTCTCGCTCTCGCTCGCGCGCTCTCTCCCTGTAAGCATCCTCCCGTTCTCTATGTAATTTTACATGTATATGTACAGTTTGTACGTTCAAAAAAATGTGAAAGATTAGGTTTATGTCTCGTAATGCAAGTAGGGCTTGTCGTTTCCTCACACACATGGACGAATATATTTATGGATTTGCTATTGAAGCGCTTGATTTTTCATATGAGGCGAAGTCTAATCCTAAAGCTATCATCATAAGTCATTGAAAGAGTTTTAGAAAAAAAAATTTATATAAACACGGTAATCTGAACCCCCTTCGAGAGTATTTAGTCTCCAATTTCATTCTGTTCTCTTTTTCTGTTGTTTTTAGTCTGTATTTCATTTAATTTTCTGTTTAATTGAAATCTTCCATTTGGAATATGTTCCGATGATAGTTACCATAGATAATATTGTTTAAAAGCTTGCGTTTTGTTTTTCAGTGGAAATGCAGATCTCTTTGTTGTCGCCATGTGTCGATGATTTGTTTGCGTTTATATATATATATATAAAATGTATTCCCCTTTTCTGAATCTTCATGCTTACAGAGTTTGAATTCTGTTACATAACCTCTTCGTGTTACTGATATACACAGTATATATGTAGGGATAAACGTTTATGTCTGTAAATTTGTAATTCAGTATATTAAATTAGTTGTTAGTACCTGATAGGATTGGTGACATAGCTGTTTATGGGGCTGGTAGGATTCCGATTTTCCTTGAAAGCTATCATCCCACTGACCTCCAGACAAAGATAGAGGCAATGGTTTGTGAGGATATATGCATTTACATTGGCTAATATGGATTACGTTTTGTTTTTAGTGGTCTTATTCTATGTCCATTGTTAGTAGATATATTGTATCATGAAAAGCATGGGTATTAATATATAACCTTGTAAGCTCATATGAACTTGTAGAATCTTGTATAACTTTATAATGAGAATGTTAATTGCAAAATGAATTGAACTGATTTGAAGAAGGTGAGCACCCAGTGTTGGTTCCGCATGTGTGCGGTGTTGGGAGGGATATACAGAAAATAGAAGAGCATTTGACATTATTTATACAAAAGTGGTTGTTATTATACTCAAATCACGTTCTCGCACTTCACTGTCCCAAGTTTTTACTGTTGCACAAATTAATGGCCCCTACTTGAAATTCTTTGATACTTCATGCAACCCCATTTTTGTGGACTTGGGTGTAGATGTTGGCTATGGGTATTTGTGTAGGTTTTACGCCTGTCTCACTCTTTTGTGCTTTGTTACACGTAATCGGTACATTTGCTATATGCAGCTATTTATCCACGTGCTAGATTTTTGTAATTCCTATATTAAGAATTTAAGACATGGACGTATGGAAATATTAACACTTTGGCCAACTTTCTTCATCATTAGCTTAAAGAGTAAAATGAAATATTTATGTGAAATTGCTTTTCTATATGTGAGTATTTACAATCATTTTGAACTGGGCAATAAAAAGAGTAAAATTTGAAAATATTTTATCCAACTTTAAGCAATCTAGGAATGTGTTGTCTTCCTATTTTGTTGGAGATTCTTGATGGGGAGGTGTTGTGAGAAACAAAATGCACTTGCACCGATGCATTATCACATAGTCCAAATTAAGGCTTTAAGAAAGTTGCCCAACTTTTTGCAAAACCATTGTTAAGCAAAAGTAAGTTTTCTAAACACTTTGGTGTTCTCTCAAACACACAATTACCCAGTTCCTAATGTGTGTGTGCAATCACTCTGATGTAGCTCGAACACATTAATAATCCAATTGTGTCTCACACTTGCACATGTTAAAAATGTTGAAGAATCCATGTTACAATAGCCCACATGTTAGAAATGATGATATGATTATATAGTTCAAGTTCTTTAGTGTTCTTATTGTATATAATGTGCAAAGGATATATGTAACACTATGAATGAGTCTTGTGTGGAAGAGTCGGTTCTTTTAAAATGTTCCTGTGAATTGGAAACATTTTAAACTGTATCTCTGGGGAATTTTCAAAACTAACATTGTGTTCATCTATGCCTATGTTGAACTAATTTATTGGGTGACGGAGATCAATGGCAGAAATATTTGAAGGTGTATAAAAGGCACAAAAAGGAGGATTCTAAGACTCGAGGTGGCATAGTCTAGATAATATGGGTCCATGAGGAGTTTTGAAAAATTGGGAGTTTTGGTCAACTTTTATTTACTTTAATTATGCTATTAGGTAAGTATTGATTACCTCAATTATGGGGCAATCTAAGGGTCAAGTATTGATTGCCTCAATTATGGGGTAATTCTAAGTCAAATATTGATTGCCTCAATTATGGGGTGATTACTTTTATTATGCTATAGAGTCAACTATTGATTAACTCAACTATGGGATATTCCAACGGTCACGAGTTGCACTCACAAAATGCTATAAAATGGCTAGAATGTAATATTGGGGTCTCAGTGAATGAATGAATAAAAAAGTGTTAGGAAATTTCTTGGTGAGTGATTCACAAGATATGAGGGTGTGAGGCCTTCTCTAGGTGTAATGCCTAAACCCTATTGGTGTGAATCAGTGTGATTCCAATAGGCAGCTCTTATTCTATTTCTTTTCTTCTTGATTTTTCCACATTTCTACTATCAAACCTCCAAATTTCAGCCTTAGTTGTTTAAACTTTCAGCCTCTGAATTCTGTAAGTTTTTACCTATTTAAGGCTGCCCTTTTGTCCTACATCATTGGGGGTGACTGACAACACATATTTTTTCTTTCTTTGGTTACACCAAGTTGTTTCTAACCCATTTTGGGTCAAGGCAATTAACTGGAATTAGGAAGTGTTGACTTGATGCATTTGGTTCCTAAGCTCACTTTTCTCCTCTGTACCTATCTGTTTGGATTGTGCAATTGATCATATGTGATTTTTTTGTTTGACACGGGTACTGTACTTTACTTTTCTTTTTTCTTTTTATTTGTTTTTTGTTGGTGTTTGTGACTTTGTGAAATGTAGATGTTGCTTCTATGGAGCAGAAATACTTATAAAAAGTGTTTTTTTTTTTTTTTTTGATAAGTATGATTTCATAAAAGGCGCTTAAGAGGGGGAGCGCTCCCAGGAGAATATGCAAAATGCCAAAGGCGACATTTAAAGCTTTAAGCGATCCACAAAATCTACAAGATCCCCCAAAGATGTACAATTCCGCCCATTAACCCAAAAAAATAAAGTGTGCAGGATACTATATTTTAGAGACCAAATAGGGGTCTCCTCACCCTCAAATGATCTCCTATTTCTCTCACGGCACAAACCCCGCCATAAACAAAGGAGAGTGACCCTCCAAACAGCGTTGGCTCGGCTTTTCACTAGACATCCTTTCCAAGCCTCGATCATATCCACAGTTGTTCTTGGGGAACACCCAAGACATGCCAAATGCGACCAAAAAGCATAGACCAAACATCCCTTGCCACCGGGCAACGAAGAAGAAGGATTCACTGTTTCCTCCGTCTTCTTGCACATACAACACCAATTGACCACAGTTTGCCTTCTCTTCCTAAGGTTGTCAAGGGTGAGGATGCTACCGAGGGCAGCACACCAAGCAAAGTAAGCCACCTTCAAAGGAGCTTTCGACCTCTAATTTACCTTACGGGGGAAAGAAGGACCTGGGGTCACCGTCAAGTTGTGGTGGAAATCCCTAACCTCAAAGACCCCTCTTGGTGTGGTGCGCCCACCCACACCATCTCATCCATCCCCAGACCCTCCATCATGGAACTCTCTACGGAACTACATGTCCCAAGTCAACCTTTCGTTACCGAGACGATAAAAGTCGGAAACCAGGGCATGAGGATGTGAGGAGATCCTAAACAGCCACAAGAATCTACGAGCTAGCACAAAATCCCCACACCAACGGTCCTCCCAAAACCTGACGTGACTCTCGCTCCGAATCTTAAATCGGATACCTTTAGCAAACTAGTCCCACCCCTTTCGGATGAGCTTCCAAACGCCCATGTCCTTTGGAAATCTTGCTTCTTTGGACAGCCACCCACCATCACCCTCCCCACACCGGCAAACAATGGCCCTCCTCCAAAGACGGGACCTCTCTCTCCCAAACTTCCAAAGCCATTTGCCCAACAGAGCCTTGTTGAACAAATCCAATCTCCGAATGCCCAGACCTCGCTTTTGGATAGGGGAGCACACCTTCTCCCAATTCACCAAGTGATACTTGAACTCATCTCCAATACCACTCCATAAAAAGTTCTTCTGAATCTCATCCAACCTTTGAATAATAGTCTTCGGTATAGGGAAAAGAGACATGAATTAGGTTGGGAGGTTTGAAAGAGTACTTTTTAAAAGGGTAATCTTTTCCCCTTTTGAGAGATACTGATTCTTCCACCCTGCGAGACGCCTCTCAAATCGTTCAATCGCGGGATCCCAAACTGAAGTCCTCCTCGACACAGCTCCCAGAGGGAGCCCCAAATAAGCAATCGAGAGGGTGCCGGCATCACACCCAATGATGTTAGCAAAATCATGGATTCCTTGAACTGCCCTAATTAGAACCAGCTCACTTTTGCCTAAGTTGATCTTCAGCCCTGAGAGTTTGAGACGACTTGGAAGCAAGCCAACACACATCTCAACAACCTCAACTGTTCCAACCTAGAATCACAAAAGACGATTGTGTCATCCGCAAAAAGCAAATGGGAGATAACTAACTGATTGGGACTGTTTCTCAAATGAATCCCAACTCATCTGCCCTCCTCATCAATTAGCTAAAAGCCTTTATGACGATAATTAACAAAAATAGAGATAGCGGGTCACCCTGACGCAGACCGCGATAACTCACGAAGAAGCGAGCTGGGAAGCCATTCACTAAAATTGAGAACCGTGCAGTGGTAAATCCACATCCTCCATCTAGGACCGAACCCCATCCTCTCTAGCATATACATCAAGAAGTTCCAACACACGCGATCATAAGCTTTTTCGATGTCCAGTTTACAAACAATCCTGGGAACACCACTTCTAACGTTGGCCTCAATGCACTCACTAGCAACCAACACCGAGTCCAGGATTTGACGTCCTCCAACAAAAGCATTCTGAGATTCTGAGATCACCTCATCCAACACTCAATCCTTAGCCTCAACAGCCCCACTCTTCTTTGGAATGACGGTAATAAAAGAAGCACTTAAACATTTCTCAAAATGCCCATTAGAATGAAATAAACACAAAGCACCCATCAACTCCGGCTTCACAACCTCTCAATTCTGCTTAAAAAAAGCCAACGAAAAATCATCCGGGCAGGGACCTTTATCTCCATCACAACTCCTCAAAGCCTCTAAAACCTCCTCCTCCCCGAACGGTCTCTCAAGCCAATCCCTATGATCAACAGAAATCCCTGAAAACTCCAACCCGTCAAGCAACGGCCTCCAAGAGGCAGTCTCGGTAAAGAGCTTCTAAAAAAAAGACACAAAACCACCCAAATATCCCCATCCTTTGTCACCAAGGTCTCATCAAAATGAATCCTCCCAATGAAATTTCGTCTTCTATGAGCATTCGCCAACCGCTGAAAAAACTTTGTATTCCGATCACCTTATTATATAACTCTAGCCCCATCTCATTTGGCCTTTAACTCTAAAACCCTAAAGTACTTTTCCAGAAGCTCCGTCATCAAATTATATCCCTCTCTCTCCGGCCTCCATAAAGCCTGCAACTGTCTTTCTACCCTTTTAAACCATGATTTCATTAGTTCTTCTGGAACCTTTGTGATACCCCCCAATTTCCGAACGCGGGTTGATCAGGTCCTCACCCAAAGATTGGGGGATATCAGACAATTAATAATAATCAAGCACAAAATACAAATGGATAAATAGTGAAATAAATAAATATCCGCTGAATGGAAAAACTAATTAATATTCAATTAACATCTGATATCAATACTCCGAATAAATCCAATAATAAATAATTCCCCATAATCATTGTAAACCTCTGAAGTACAACTCGGGAATCTATAAATCAAGACCCCTAAATAATAATCCATAATCGGAAATAATAAATGTATAAGTCTAATGAATCAACTAAATAAAGATAGTATCTTTCGTCGATGACTCCGAAAAAGTGGATATGAATGGTCTTTGATCTGCAAGACTAGTACCGTTGAGGACCTAAAAAATAAGAGTGTGAGTCAGACCCATAAACAAGTTCTTTCTACTACAACCTAATCAGAGAACCAATAAGCGATACACCCCTAGCCAAACTTATGCAATAGCTATTTAGTTGATACATATATACACACACTATCACACTTTCCACTATGTATTGAGCAGCCTCAACCTGATAGAAGGTATCACCTGAAAATCGCACACAAAGTCGTCAAGAGTCCCCTATACTACCAGGGCCCACCAGTCACCAATACAAGCTACTCATCTCCGGCAATATACACCTTAGTCTTGACCAATGATCCCGAGACATCAAACTCGTATCGTGGCCCACATATATATTTAATAACATCATCAATAAAGCATTATCTAACAATGGCACAATGTAAAGTGTCTTTACTTATCAAATCTGTAAACTATATAATGTTCTATTTATTTTTTTCCTTCTAGCTAACTAAGATCTTGAATAGCAAAAGCTTCTACTTATATAAGCTACATAATTACGAATTTTGTAGGTTGGTAACTTGGTGCTGGTTTTATCTGCTGTGATTTCATGAAATTGGAGCTCAATGGCAAGCTACTTAGGAAAAGAAACCCCTTCAAATGGATCGATCTATGTTTGTGACTTGCCTCCTGGGACTGATGAAAGTATGCTAGCTGAATATTTTGGCACAATTGGGTTGCTAAAGGTATGATTCTGACCAGGTATTGATTGAGATTGCATTTGTGTCTTATCAGCCTTCGGTATGAATAGCTTTAATATATATTAAGTTCACCAGTTTCTGAAAAGTATTTGTCCATTTACTTTGTAGAAAGACAAACGAACAGGTCTACCAAAGATATGGTTATACCGAGACAAGGTCACGAACGAGCCAAAGGGAGATGCGACAGTGACATATGAAGATCCACATGCTGCAGTAGCTGCTGTTGAATGGTTCAACAATAAGGATTTTCATGGAACCACCATTGGAGTTTTAATAGCAGAGTCAAAAAGCAAAGACGATCAGTTGTATAACTCGGGGAACCATGTTGGAGATCCAAGCTTAGGTGCTGATTTTGGTGGGCTGGAGGAAAGTTCAACGGAGATGAATGGAAGTGGCGGAAGAGGTAGGGGTGATGCTTCAGGGAAGGCATGGCAACAAGAGGGAGACTGGATGTGTCCGAATACAAGGTCTGTGATGTGATATTGGTGAGCAGCTCTTTTGTACCCCTTGTTGATCTGGTGTCTTTTACATTATGGTTCTTTGCAAATGGCTGCTTATGCTCTATCTTGGTAGCAGTTGTTCCAATGTAAACTTTGCATTTCGTGGAGTGTGCAACCGTTGTGGAACTGCTCGACCAGCTGGTGCCTCTGGGAGTGGTGCAGGGGCTGGTGGTCGGGGGAGAGGCCGCAGTGGCCCTGATTCTGGAGGCCATGGCCGTCCAGGTGGTGGTCCTACAGGACTGTTTGGTCCAAATGATTGGCCTTGTCCAATGTAAGGCAATTACTTTTATGCATAAGTTTTATACCTCTAAAGATATGTTTTCTTCCGCATACTATCTTCTGATGATCTAATTAGGTTACATTTCTTTGTTTAATTGTCCATTGAGTGGGTCAAAGTTGTTACTCTATTTAAGGATAACTTAATCTCCTCTCTCTTGGAATTTTGTGAATTGTGGTGCACGAACTATTGTTTTGGCTTTCGACTGCCTGAAGTATTCTTGTGAGTGAGAGCGCCTTAAGTTGAAGGCTGATATTTAATCATGCCAAGCTATGATTGCGTGGGCCACACTTGACTAGCTTTACCTATGCCTGCAATCCTATATGGCCTAAATTTACGAGAAATTTTCGAGCTTTTTTCAGATCTGTTGGGGAATCATCAAACATGAATCGAATTTATTCCCCATTAGGTAGTAGTAATTTCCAGGTTTTTAAGTACTTGTCTACTTCTGATCCCCTACCTCTAAATGTAGAACTGGAGTTGGCTGCCACTACTGAAAATATCAGATTGTTGAAGCCTAGAGGTTGCATGCTTTTTGTTGGCAGAAATTAACATCTCTCTCTCTAGGCGCTTCTTTATGGTGGTTTTTTTCTTGTTGCTTTGGATAATTTCTAGTTGCCCCATCTATGTAGGAAGTCCCTGGTTTGGTTGCTATTGCTCAATGCAGAAAGGGAGTATGTTCAAGATATCATACCTAAATTAGCAGTTGTCGGGAAGTTAGAGTAATTCCTTATTGTTTAGTTTTCTAATACATGGGTTAATTGTTGATACTTAAGGGGCAGATTAACCACATTACTCACTTAAGTTTTATCATTAATAAGGCATTCTAATCTCTGAAAAAAATAGTAGTAAGGCATTCTATGAGTTGGGAGGCTCCATGTTGAACTTTTACTCTACACACATATGATCTATAAACCAAGACTGGTGGAAATGTATGTCGGTCCATGCTAAGTCCAATATTTCCTTAAAATGAACCACCCTTGGGGTTTATGGTTTGATGGTGATGGGTATTTGGCTTAGCTTGAGCTGGGATCTTATACCTCGGCAGGCTCAGTGACATTGACCTAGATTTTAGCATGATTTGCTCAATGGTGATAGGTCATATGAGACTGTATTTACAAAGTACACACGGTTGATGAATTCATTTTACCTGTACACATATCTGGAGTTCAGAAATTGTATTAGTGAAGTCATTGTATTGTTATATATAGATTATAAGTTTCTCTATTTAAGTATTAATTTATCTCTATCCGATTTGATTTTGTACTTGCTATATAAATCTTTGCAAACATGTTTTCATTGTCGTCTTTGATATTCTGTTTATATATATATATTAGCATTTTTATGCCTTTTGAGATGCACAATGTTGTTTTTTTTCTCCGTTTGAAAGATTATTTTTCTCAAATTGGTTTCACTGAGAACCATTTTGTTCCAAATCTATCTCGGTATATTAAATGGGTTTATTGATGCCAGCCCATAAGTCATACTTGCTTTACCACCAACTTTTAGCCTATTTAGGCTTTGGTATGATATATGTTTGGTGTGGTTATGTTTACATCAAATCATTGTAGGTAGGAGAATTTATAAGATTTCCAACCTGTCATATGTGTTATGCTTCTTGAAAATTAATTTATAACAAATGTATGTGCATTTCTAGTTTATATTTGACAAGGATATGATATTTAATTTTATGTCCTGTTGATTTAAAATGAATTACCTTTCCCTGTGTATTTTGAAATAAATGGGGTAGATAGACAACCACATATAGTATACATATGTTAATGTTGCTTTGTCCTTATACATCTAATTTGTTGATTTAGGTGTGGCAACATCAACTGGGCAAAGCGCACAAAATGCAACATCTGCAACACCAACAAACCTGGTCACAATGAGGGTGGTGTAAGGTATTTTTTTTCCCAAGTAAACTCTCATTGCACCAAACAACTATATAGGAGAATAAATAGTGGTGTGAGGTATTGTCCAATGGCTGCATTAATATGTAAATGTGTTGGTACAAAATAAAAAACTTTTTGGGTCAGGCATATTATGGTTTGAATTTTTCATTTTTTTAGATAATGTTGTCATTCATATTGTTTTGTGAATTCATTCATGATAAGTTATTTTATTTTATTTTTTTTGGGTTTGGTATCTTGCATTAGTTTTTTTTTTGGTCGCAAAAAAGAAATCCAAATCATTATGGCCTCAATAGATATCAACATAGTTTGTCATTTGTTTTTGAACTCATTGTTTATTTCCTTGTACGTTTTAGGTTGAGTTATTTTTTTTTTTCTTATCCTTATCCTTATCCTTACCCCAAATCTTATACACAATAGCTAAGTCTATCTTTAGATTCCAAGTGGGACTTTAATGTGGATTTGCTCTCTTCTAGAGCATATGTACCCTCCTACATGATCTTTAAAAGGCTATGGATTGAGTCCACCTGGAGTTAAAAAACAGCCATGTACTATTAAAAAGTGGCAAACTGCATCTCCACGCAGTGCCACTTGTTGAGTTGATAGTTCAGGGGGTATTTTGCCAAAAATTGATAGTTCAAGGGGGTTTAATGCAATTTAGCCTTTCTTTTATAATTAGTTATAGAAGTTATGTTTTTTTAGTTTTGTTTGTTCAAAACCTTAATTTGAAATTTATGGATAAAACTTTTGGCATTCAGTGCCTTGGAAGTGGTTCCCAATTAGATATTCGATTGACATCCGTTTCTTTTAATATTTGCTCTTCCAAGCTAATGCTTTCAATCTGATCTTCAAGATCCTAAATGCAATCAATGGCATTAATTTTACAATTTTTTTTTTTTTTTTTTTCCCCCTGGCAAGACACACTCACTTTACCCTTCAAAAAAGCAAAAAAAGACACACTCACTTTGCCCCTAAGGGAACTTGAACCCTCAACCTTCTACTTTAGAAGGTGAGGAAGTACCACTAGGCTACATCCCTTGGTGGTAATTTTACATGTTCTTTTCCTTCAAGAGTTCAATTTTTTTAATAAATTTTTTTTTGGGGCAAGTGATTTTTTTCCCCTTAAAAAAGATTTTTTTGTTTCATTTGTGAAAAAGATGATTTTCTGTATCAAATTATAGATGATATAATAATATTTCGGGATGGGTTCCCCTCTTGAACGCTTTCTGATATACTCTTATAAAAAAGTAAATTTTTTTTTTTTTTTTTCTTTTACAAACAATTTTTGTTTGGCATGGCTAATTTTGGTACTTGTACTCCATTCAAATTTCATATAGTTTTTTTTGGTTGGAATTTCAGTGTAATATATGGTCTCAAACATATTGTTGAAATTATTATTAACAGTTGGCCATATGTTAGTAATATATATATTTTCTTGGTTACATAGAGGAGGACGTGGTGGTGGTTACAAAGAACTTGATGAAGAGGAAATAGAGGAAACTAGACGACGTCGACGGGAGGCTGAAGAGGTAAGACTAGCACAGTACATGAAGTTATATACTAAATCACAGTTGTGAAAGAATTTCTGGTTAAATCTCAGGATGATGGTGAATTGTATGATGAGTTTGGCAATCTGAAGAAGAAGTTTCGTGCAAAAACGCAGCAAGCTGAAGCTAAGCAGGTGCTTCCTGGTGCTGGGCGTGCAGGATGGGAGGTTGAGGAACTAGGTAATATCCATTATCTTGGAACAATTCATTATCTTCTATAGAGGATTGGGAACTTTTAAGTTTATTCATCGTATTTACTTATAACATTTTAAGCAAGCATAAAACTTTTTTGAGACTGATATGGTTGGGAAAAGGGCTTTGTTAAGTTGAGTTTTTACTTATTAGTTTTGTTAAATATGAGATTGTTATCCAAGGCTCTGATACGAACGGTTAATTAGACATACAGGGGAGTGAATAGGTTTTATAGATGTTAATTTGCAGCTATGTTTTTAATTTTCTGTTAAACCTTTTTAAGTTTAGTTCACCATGTATCTCTATTGAAATTACACAAACACATAAAGTAATAAATAGATTTAATGTAATACGTAGAAAACCATAGAAAGGGAAAAACAATGGACCTAGTCAGGCAGTGGAAATCCACTATGAAGAGAGGTATTACACACCAGACTGACCAGACTTTATCCCAAGAATCCCCTAGTTACATGTAGAAAGAGTTGTAATACTTGGATAGTTGGATGGATCCATTTCACCCACCAGTAAACTGGGATTGCCTCGTTTCATTAGAGTATCTTCCATTTCATTCATTCTCAGTATTGACATCTCAGTCTGCAAATCTCTGTATTCCTCACTGAAATCCACAGAGCTTCGTTCATCAACACCATTTTCAATGTCTTTCACAGTGTCAGCCACTGATTTACATTCATCTTCATTCATGATCTTGATTTCCCCCTACATTTTTCACCTGGAAAGCTACCACCAGCCAAGACAGAAACATTGAGAATATTATTTCAACTACAGGAATCAGTACGAACACAGAGTATATCTAAAGAACTTGCTTAATGAAAATCAGTGAAAATTCAGTGAATTATATAGGAGATTGATGAAAGATCAAGGTGAAATTGGTGCAGAAAAGTTGAAAAGGCATGCTAGAAAGCAAAAATCTACTGACGGAAGCTCTCATCATTCTCTCCCTCTCCTCCCAAATATCAACTGTCCTTTTGTGTTAAAACTTTTATTTTTTGATAAGCAAGATTCTATTAAACGACGCTCAAAAGGGGAGCGTTCCCAAAGAAATACAAAAGACGCCCAATTGCCACTATAAGTTCAAACTATCCAGGAACTCTAGAAGACATTCTAAAGATTTACAATTTGTTCCATCGAACCAAAAGAATAAAGAAGAAAATATGTTGTATTTGAGAGACCAAATAGGGGGACTACTCTCTCTATCAAAGGATCTCCTATTCCTCTCACGCCACAAACCCCACCATAAACAAAGGGGGTGGCCCTCCACGCATCCGTGTCTCGGCTCTCCACTATACACCCTCTCCAAGCCTCTAACAAATCAACTGTGGTAGTGGGAAACACCCAACACATACCAAACATAACCAAGAACATCGACCAAACTTCCCTCGCCACTGGAGAGTGAAGGAGGAGGTGATTCACTGATTCCCCCGACTTTTTTTTTTTTTCTTTTCATAATTGGATTCCCCCGACTTCTTACACATGCATCACCAGTTGACGGCAATGTGCCGTCTCCTTCTAAGATTATTGATAGTGAGAATGCTACCTAGGGCAGCCAACCAAGTAAAAACCGCCACCTTTAAGGGGGCTTTTGTTATCCAAATGGCTTTCCAGGGAAACGTTTGGCCTGGGGCCTCTGTTAGGCTCCGGTAAAAGGCCTTAATCTCAAAAATCCCTTTAGTGGATTCCACCCACACTATCTCATCCATAGCCCCACCCTTCACCACCTGACAATAGAACAAAGAGATCTTAGACTTTTAGCATGTATGATATTTGATCATCACCATCCCAGTCGTGAAACTCTCAACGAAATCGAATGTCCCAAGCGGTTCTCCCTTTTGTGTTATAACTTTGTTATTCATATCATATATATTATGTAATACATATTATGACTTATCAATATATATATATATATATAATACATATTATGTATTATATATATATATATATATTAGTTACATATTATGTATTATATATATATATATATATATATTAGTTACATATTTAATTTAATGTGTTTATTACATATACTATATAAGATGTTATATATCTCTCATATATTATATTTTATAACAAATAATTTGGGATAAAATATATATTAAATTTATACGCTATAAATTTTGTTATATCTAAGATTTAATGTACCATTAATAATTTATGTTTGATAATTATTGGGTTATGCCTCGGACCTCTCGAGAGTTGTTAGATATCTGGAGGGGCCAATGGGTGGGGGCTCAGGCCAGAGTTTTCTGGAAGGTAATCCCTTTTTGTATTTGGTGGAGCCTTTGGAAAGAGCGAAATGGTAGATCTTTTGAGGGGAAGGAATCCTCCATTGGGTTGCTAAAATTCTCTATCATTTGTAACATGTTTTGTTGGGGTCAGGGGAGAGACTACTCTTCTCTTGAGGATATTGTTGATTTCATGAGCTCTTTGAGTTCATAGGTCTTGTTTTGTCTTTGTATAGCTTGGAACGCGTTCCCCTTTTGAACGCTTTTAATACAATTTACTTATCAAAAAAAAAAATTTATGTGTGATAATTGATCATCATCATAATCCTTGCCTTAATCCCATATGAATGGGGTCCGCCTCGTGAATTCTCTGCCTCCAATCTTTTCTATTACACACCATTTATACATAAAAATGATAAATATATAATATAATATAGGATTAACTGAATTATATTTCTATTATATTATATATTATGTATATTATCAATAATGTTTAAAATTTAAATATGTTACATAATTAATATATAATAATATAATTTTATATGATATTTATTTAATGTAAAAATAAGTTTTTCATAATTTTTTAATAATTTATTATATAATATATTATTTTTATAGAATTTATTAATATTCAAATATCATACGTTATTATCTATTTTTATATAATATATCATTTACTAATGTTACGTATTATACTATAGTAGAAACAATTTTTTACACAAAAATATTTATTTTTCGTTATATATGTTTTTATTAATTTTATAAAATATTAATAATTTATTACATAATAGATATTTAATAAAAAATATATGCTACATTTATGTTTTATTATACGCCAATATTATATTATGATTAATCTATAATAAAATAACTACTACTCTAACACCCCCTCTCAAACTCATGATGTGACACTGAGAAGCATTGAGTGTTTGCTAAGAAGAAAACGAAAACGTAACTTTATGAAGAAGTCAACCAACTGCATAGAAGAAGAAGCAAATGGTAAAGAAATAGTGCCTAGCTGAAGGTGTTGGCACACGGAATGACAATCAATCTCGATGTGCTTGGTGCATTCATGCAAAACAGAATTGTGTGCAATCTGAATAGCACTCTTGTTATCACATTACATAGAAGTTGGAGCAGCCAAAGAAACACCCAAATCAGCAAGCAACCACCGCAGCCAAACTATCTCCGCTGTAGTTGCAGCCATGGCCAACAACTGTTTGCTTCTTGCTTTTTCAGGAAATTAGAGAATCACCTAGAAAAATGCAGAAACCAGTGGTAGACTTATGTTCGGTGGGATGCCATGCCTAGTCAACATAGAAAAAGCTTAAATCTCCAAAGCTGATGTAGAAGAAAACAACAAACTTTGGTGCAAAGTACCTCAAAGATGGCACAAGATACGAAGAACCGCTGCCCGGTGAACAATAGTTAGAGACGATACAAACTGGCTGACAATGTGAATAACATAGGTAAGATCAGGACGAGTGATGATGAGATATACTAATCTGCCAACTATAGTTTCATATAAAGTAGGATCAGCCAAAGGGACACCATCAGGAAGAGTATAGCGAACACTAAGCTCGAGGGGAGTCTGAACTGTCCAAGTATCAGTGAGATGAGCTATACCAATAACATGTGTTGCATACTTAGACTGAGAGAGAAGATAACCTTTGGGAGAATGAGCTACTTCAATAAGAAGAAAAAAATGAAGATGACCAAGATCCTTCATCTCAAACTGTTGTTGCAATTGAGACTTCAAGAGCGAAATGCCAGCTGTGTCATCATGAACGTACAAAAAAGAATAATACGGCCAGCGGAAGTGGAACGAAGAAAGAGAGCAGAATCATGATCGTTAAAACGAAAACCCAAAGCATAGATCACCATAAAGAACTTCTCAAACCAAGCTCTAGGAGCTTGTTTGAGAGCATGCAATGCCTTTCTAAGTCTGCACACCTCACCGCAACTATGAGAAAGACCAGGAGGAGGAGTCCTATAAACTTCTTCATTCAGGTACCCATTCAACAAAGCATTTTTGACATCCAGTATTGACAAATCCCACTGGTGAACAAAAATAATAGCAATTAATGTGCGAACCATCGTCATTTTAGCTATAGGAGCAAAGGTCTCATAGTCAACCATATGCTTGTGTAAATCCTCTTGCAACCAGTCGTGCTTTACATGGTTCAACAAAGCCTTTTAGACTTGATCTTGATTTTATAGACCCACATGCATCCAATTGCACATTTATCAGAGGGTAACGACACCAAGTCCCATGTACCAGTCTTATGCAAAGCAGAGAGCTCTTCATCCATTGCCTGTTGCCAAAGATGATCAAGAACAACCTCCTTATAGGAGGTGGGCTCAGAAAGAGAATGAATAGATGCCAAAAAAGAACAAAAAGCAATAGAATAACAAGAATTAGAAAAACCAAAATGATCAGGACACTTAATGAATGCGCTGAGGATAGCGAGGAGGAGCAGGATCCACGTCATCAGAAACTAATTGAGAATCCGCCAAGAGAGATGGAGGAGATGTACTTGTAGAAGAAACTCCTCTATTCCTGTGAGTATAAGTGTGAATAATTGGAGGAACAACAGAAGAAGATGCTGGCACAGTAGTTGTCGGTGCAGAAGAAGATAAAACACGAGAGAGGTAGATTATAAACAGAAGACGTACTGAAAATTTCATCAGAAAAGGGATCAATATAAAGGAGATTTTCCTTCTCTAATTAGATTTCCTTTTATTGCATTAAATAAATAAGTTTTTTTAGTATTATATATTTCCTTCTCTAATTAGATTTCCTTTTTTTGAATTTCAGTATTTCCTACTACTATATTATTAAATAAATTAATGTACTGAAATACTGAAGCTCTTTGTACTTTTAATAATTGTATCGATATAGATTTATTGAATTTCAGTATTTCCTACTAATATATTATTATTATTAGTATTTCCTTCTCTAATTAGATTTCTTTTTATTGAATTTCCTACTCCTCTCTTGAGGATATTGTTGATTTAATGGGCTCTTTGAGTTCATAGGATCCGTTTTGTCTTTGTATAGTTTGGGACGCGTTCCCCTTTTGAACGCTTTTAATACAATTTACTTATCAAAAAAAAAAAAATTATATATTTCCTTCTCTAATTAGATTTTCTTTTATTGAATTTCAGTATTTCCTACTAATATATTATTATTATTATTAGTATTTCTTTCTCAAATTAGATTTCCTTTTATTGAATTTCAGTATTTCCTACTACTATATTATTATTATTAGCTGGAAGGAATAGAAAAGAAAGGAATATGATCAAGAAACACCACATGACGAGACACATACAACTTTTGAGCAACAGGATCACAACATGGATTCCCCTTTTGGCTTTCACCATAACCAAGAAATATGCACAGCAAAACGTGCATGCAGATAATTTAGTATGAGCTGCTTTAGGGAGAAGAACAAAACATGTGCAACCAAAAACTTTCAAGGAAAAACAATCTAGGGGCTTACCATATAATATTTCAAAAGGAGAAAGACCAGAGGTAACAATAGTTGGTATTCTATTTATTATATGAACAACAGTAAGAACAGCCTCCCCCCAAAAGCTACTGGGAACATGAACAGAGTGTTGTGCTTTCGCTGAATAGTGCCATCAGATTTCAACAAATCAAGGAACGGATTAATTATACTCCCCACCTAGATCACATCTAAAGCATTTGATAACAGATGAAAATTGAGTGCGGCTCATAGAATGAAAAGCTTTAAAGATGGAAAAGAATTCAGAATAACGTTTCATAAGATAAATCCAACAATATCAATTATAATCATCAAATATCTAGACCCTCCTTTAGTAAAAATTGCAATCGTAACCTTATCACAACCTGGTTTGTTGTGGTTTACCAAACATGAGAAAAGGAATGAGAAGTTCGAATGAACATTCCATTCCATTCTGTTCTAGTGTACCAAATGTGGCATGTGTTTCTGTACTTCCAAATTTCTTGGAGCAGTGTTTGTCGGTTCTCATCTTCATGTCATTTTGGATCTGGCCAACTTAAGGTCATGATGTTGCAAAATACCCGAATCCATCTTTTGATCAAGTCATTCTAAAATTATATTATGTTTTTGATTGTCTGGATGGTTTTTCCTGTGAAGTGCTATTTTAAACTAGAGAAGGACCAACAGGGCTTCCTTTGACTCTGAATTTGAGGCAATGTTTAAAAGTTTAGTAATGAGTGAGAACTTGTTATTGGCATCATTCAATTCTGGTGATTTGTTGGTCTTGGGTGTTTGGAATTGCAGTTGTTTTACTCCTTCAGTATCTTTTCTCTTATTCCTTGGTTACAATTCCGGGTACAAAAACCAAACATTTGTTTAATGCATAATCATTTTAATTGCAGTGAAATAGTTATTTGAGAGGCATTAGCCTTCTTTCCATGCTCTTCAGTTCTGGATACTCATCATAGTTAGTAAATACGGTACGACAAAAAGACTGATACAAAAACGTACTAGTATAATTCGATTTTTTTTTTTTTTAAAATACGTTACAAAAAATTGGCTAAAATAACGGAAACGTAAAATACAAATACGGATACATATGTGTATAATACATTGTATGGGCTAAAAAACCGGGACCAAAAATTTGGCTATAGACATCTTATTATTTTCTTATATATCACATCTTTTTTAAGACAATAAAGAATATGTAATAAATAATAAAATAAATATATTCCAATTGACACCGTCACAATAACCATATAAGAAATAAACTCTGTAAATATAATTAATCAAAAACCATAGGAGTGACAAAGTATATATATATATATATATATATACATATATGTTCCACAAAGTATATATATATGCTTCATTACTTTGATTAAACACCATGCATTGGAGTGACAAAGACGAGGGATTTAGCAAAAAAAATAAAAATAGAGAGAAAACCTGTTTTTTGCCTTAAACATCAAACGTCTTAGTGGTCATGCGTTCTCCATGATTGCGCAATAGAGAATGATTATTTTGGTGGCACAACTAATCTAAAAGTGTGAAAGATAATGGCTATTCTAAACAAAAGACGGTAGTTTATGTGTTAAGAAGGTGTGTTTGAGAAAAATACACCATTAGAAATGTGAAGGAAAAGAAAAAACAATTAGGTTATAAAAAATATTAAAACATGAATTAAAACATACGGGCTGATGGAGAAAATATAAAAAACACGAATTAAATATATTTGGAAAGGTTGGGATGAATTCTCCATGCACATTAGATTTCGTGTCAGAAATGGCAGGAGAATACGTTTTTTAGGATGACATATGGTGTGGGGATCATTCCCTTGCTACCACTTTCCCTAGACTTGTTCGGATTGCTATTGATAGAGATGCTAGGGTGGACGATTGCTATCGTCTTGATAGTAGAAGAACAATGTGGGATGATCGTTTCTTTAGGTCGTTTCACGATTGGGAGATGGAGGCTATTGGCTTTCTGAAGTTGTTGTATCGTGAGGAGATAGTGGAGACTTATGACTTTTGCGTGTGGACTCCATATTCTCATGGGCACTTTGATGTTCGGTTATTTTTTTGCTGTCTTGTGGATGTTCCTGGACAGCCCTTTCCATGGATGACCATATGATGAACTAAGGCACCCCTCAAAGTTTCGTTTTTGCCATTGACATCCGTTTTGGGAAAGTTTTGACTGAGGACAATCTTCAGAGAAGAATACAGATTGTGGTCAACTGGTGTTTTATGTGCAAAAATGACTAGGAATTGGTTGATCATTTTCTTTTACATTGTGCAGTGGCTTGAGATTGTTGGATTTTGTTTTTGGGTTTGTTTGGTATTCACTGGGTTATGCCACGATCTAACTAGATGATTGAGGCTCGGAGAAGTTGTATAGTGGGAGCCCAAGCTCGTGACCCTTGGCACGGGGTTACTCCTTTGTGCGTTTGGTGGTGTTTGTGGCTCGAAAGAAATAGAAGATCCTTTGAAGGAAAGGACAATCATATTGGGTCGTAAGGAGAAATTGTAAATCCTTGGATGAGCTTGTAGAGTTTTTGGATTTGCCGAGGGTTTAGGGGCCCTATTTGGCCTTGTGATGTTTTTGAGGGATGTGTTTCCCTTTTGAGCGCTTTTAATGAATTATTACTTATAAAAATAATAATAATAATAAAAATACGAATTAAACGGTAACCCAAAAGTATTAAAATGAATAAATACATACAGGTGGTGGAAAAAAACGCGTATTTTACCGTATCTTTCAAACCTGAACGGTAAACAAAAGTATTTTCCCAAAAGTCATACACACACGTATCATTCACAAATTTACTAACTAGGATACTCATACCATATATAACATGAGAGAATTAAATAACAAATGATAAATTGAAAATTACAATAAATTAGAAAAGTATATGGTTTTGTCTACTTATTAAATGAATTAGACATAAAAATTAATTTTGTTTTTACATGAGATTTTATGGTCAATTTTTATTGTGTCTTCAATATATATATATATATATATATATATTCACGGCAAGAGAGAAATATTATAGATAAATTGAAGAGCTGCAATCCAACTCAACAACTTCCAACAATCTTGAAGGAAGCTAGACAAAAAGCACTCATGATCTCTAACTACATAAGCATAATATGCAAACAATGAGTTACTTTATTGGAGCCACGCCTCACCCAAGTGATAGAGACCTCACACTCGCTCATCCACCTTTGACATCTTCTATCATATGTTCTTGCCATCCCACATTGAAAATGTGTTAGAAATAGCTGTGAAAGAATTATTTATAAAAGCCAACACATGGATGCATAGAGAATACTTTGTGATATTAGTCCCAAATAAAAAACCTATTAGAAATAGGTGAAGAATGATGGGCTGTAAAAGAAAGCATCATTGTGCATGGGACAACCACCAAAATTAATGTAATAGATTGAACTTGTCGGTTCTTGGTCGTACTGGCGATTTTGCATTAGAAAACAGTTGGTTCTTAAAGAACCGGCTGATTCTTGTGAGAATTTTGGGACTCGGAAACGGGCGTTCATTTCTCCGTTGCGAATGGGCCAGTTCACAGCGAACTGGCTGGTTCGCCGAACCATGATTACAACACATGGCTTGATCAAAATTTTGATGACTTTGATGCTGCCACGTTGACATTATTTATGAGTTGTCTACCACTTACATTGGTCTACTTTACCTTTTCAACTTCTACAATTAATTATTCATTCTAGAGTCATTACCTCGAGCCTTTGGAATTGAAAAAGGTGCATGGAAGACATCCACTTATTATATATCCCTCCAACTTCTTACTTGATTCAATCCCTTTAATTTCTTTTAATACTCCATGTTAGGTATGTTACATGGACTCGAGTATGGGTGTCGGACATGGGTATGTATTCATGCGCCCATGCGTCGGACATGTCAAATCTTTAAATAGAAGGACACACGGACATGACTAAATATTCATTTTATTAATTATTTTATTTTATTTTCTAAAGTAAAGTAATGCTTTTATCTAATATAATGTTCAATATAATGTAATTGAATGATTGGATATGTTTTTCAAGTACATGTCCAACCAAAAATGTCAGACACATATTCCACACCCATGTCTGAGGGATATGTGTCCGATACGGGTACTTCACTACTTTTGAAGAGTCTCATGTAATAGAGCATGTTAGATAAATGTCAGACACATATTCCACACCCATGTCTGAGGGATATGTGTCCGATACGGGTACTTAACTACTTTTGAAGAGTCTCATGTAATAGAGCATGTTAGATGACGTGGCATTCACATCATCATCAATGGCTCAAATTTTGGCTCCTAGTTTACACCAGCTCAGTTATTTGTGGAGCACAAGTCATGGTATTCTTTTTTTTTTTTTTTTTTTTCTCCTAGTTGGGTACTCACACACATTGCCTCCACTGAGGTTCGAACCCTTGACCTCCCTTTGGGAAGTAGGAGCCTTGTACCGCTAGGCCACAGGCGTGTTGGTACAAGTCATGGTATTCGTATGAAGTTTGCCAGCCCACTAAGGGAATTTGTGCCAGAAGTTGATTGGTTCAAGCTACATCATATGATCCTTTTGTGGATCAACAATTGCGGCTGTAATATAGTTGTATCATTGTAAGCTATACTTGCAAGTTAAGGAAAGTAATTTAATTGGCTTAAATTGTGGCTGCAAGGTGTCAACAAACTATTATGCATAGCCAACTCATATGCAACTTTATGGAGGCGTGATTAACAAGTATAGTTGACCATCTTCATCCTACCTGGGTACCAAGTATTTGTTTGGCTATAAATAGCCTTGTTTGTCATTCAATTGAAAATCATCCGAGATCATCAGTTTGAGTTTGTATTAGTGTCAGTTGAGTGAGAGCTTGTGGGTTTTGGGCGTGGGCCACTTTGCCTTGTATCTCTTTATTTCCATAGTGAAATATTATTCTGTCTTCTCCCCGTGGATGTAGTCATAGCCAAATCACGAAATCCTTATCTCATTTGTGTGTGCCTATTTTATTTTCTTGTCATTAATTTTCTCTTGTTCTCATAAACTCCTATTCGGTCCTTATTTCATTACACTCCAAATACATATAAACCAATATAATATATCCATTTATTTTTTTCCATGAGAGAGCTTTTGAACTTCTAGTTTTCAATTAATTAACGGAATTGAGGGTGGATTACTCTAACCACCCCCGAGGGGTTTATTACCTATGGCTTAAATTTTTTGAAATATAACCTTGACACCTCTAGAGTTGTTTGTTACAAAAGAAGTTGTTTTGGGTTTTGACTTACTTAAACGGAGAGCCAAGAGCTATATTTATATATAAGAATAGGGTACAAAAAAGGAAACCAAATCAAAGAAAAACAGGAAATATGCCAAAATTTACGTGATCCCATGATTACAGGAATCTTATCTACGTGATCCCATGATATTAGGGATCTTACATAAAACACCTAATAAAAGGCTGAAAATAGCTAATAAAAATAAAAATAATAATAATACAGATATTTCAACA